>PVKB01001682.1:0-21160 GCA_004027205.1 Ctenodactylus gundi | reverse complement strand
AGCACAGAAGAGACACCAGAGCTGGGGGGCCGGGAAGGGGGTTCCCACCTTCTCAGTCGGGGACCCACGAGGGGGATGCAGACCTTGCGCTCCACGCCGCGCCCCCTCCGGTCTCCCAGCCGTGCGCGCGCTAGTGGGCCACCTTGCGCCAGGAGCTGTGGCCCCTCCAGCCCCCGTGACCCCGTCCCCAGTGCCCGCCATTCCCCCCGCTTCGGGCGAGCGCAGAGATGCGGTTCTAGGACCCGGAGGCGCCACCGAACGCGCCGCCTCCGCCTCGGCCTCGCCTGGGTCGCCGCCGGCTCGGGCAGGTGGAGCGGCCCCGGCCGCTCCTCCGCGGCAGGTGACACGGCCCGCGGCCCCCTAGCCGCCGCGCCATGGCTGCAGGGGACCCCGGCCGGCGCCCGGCGCCCGCCCCTCCCTGCAGCCCGCCCCCCTGGGGCCGGGCGCGCCGCGGCGGCGGCTGCGGCGGCGGCGAACTGCGGTTTGCGCGCACCGGGAGCGACAGCAGAAGTTCGAAAATCGCCAGGGGGGGGGGCCGCGCCGCGGCTTCCTGCCCCCGGCCCAGCCCCCCGGCCCCGCGGCCGGCAGCCTGACTTCCTCCCCGCCCGCAGCGCGCCGCCCGCGCCCTCGGACGAGGCCGCCCCGATGGGACGCCGCGCCCGGGTCCCCGCGCGCCGCTGAGCCGAGCGCCCGCCGCGCCGCGCCCCGCCGCCTCCCGGAGCCGCTGCCCAGAGCCCCGAGCCCCGGCCCCGGACCCCGGAAAGCTGGATCTCCGAGGCTGGAGGCGCCTGGCCGGCTGGGTGGGGACCACCATGGGCAACGCGGCCGGCAGCGCGGAGCCGCCCGCGGGCCCCGCCGCGTCGCCGCCGAAGCAGCCCGCGGCGCCCAAGCAGCCGATGCCCGCGGCCGGAGAGCTGGAGGAGAGGTTCGCCCGGGTGCTGGTGAGTGGGACCTGGGCGCGCGGGGTCGCCGGGGCTCGGCACTCGTCCCCGCTTCCGGGGCTCAGGTGCCGCTTGGAGATCCCCGGCCCGGCGGCTGTCCCCTCCAGGGGGTGGGAGTGACAGTGGTTTCTTTCAGAGTGACTTAGCACTCCCCCCACCCAAACTTTTTCCGGCACTCTCTGGGTGTCTCTAAGTCACCCCACGCTCCTGGGTCTAAAGCTCTTCACGGGCGAGATGCGAGAGGGCCCGACCAGAGGTCCTCGCTTCCCGCAGGCCCAGCTGCCTGGTGCGGATCCGAAGCGTTTGATCTGCGGTGTTCGGGGTCAAAGACGGAGGGCGGGGGCGCAATGTAACCTGCTAGTGCTGGCTGCGGACCCAGTGTTAGCGCTCAGTCCGGTCGGTGCCTTGGGTGCTCGGGCTGCCCGGAGTTGGGTGGGCATATCCTGCTGCGGCGATGCCTGTGTCCTCCCTCCCCACACGCCCCGGAGAGGTGGCCTGGGGCCTCTTGGTGCAGACATTTCCTTCCCAGCCATGGAAGGGAGTGAGGTTAGGAAGGGCGGTGTCAAGATGGATTGGTCACTCCGGGTTGGGGTGGGGCAAAGGCCTGGAAGCCCACCGTCCACGGTCACCTGCCTGAGGAATTATGGAGCCCTAGAGTCTAGGCCACCGGGGTGGAAGCTGTCAATTCAGGTTCAGCCTGGAGTAGTCAGAATCTGTTTGGTGGGGTGGAGACTCAGCCGGAGGGCTCCCCAGGGCAGGAGCAGGGAAGGGGAAGGGCCTCCCGTTCCTACTTCCCCCCCTTACCTCAGACCTTTTCCCTGCTCCTTTCTGTAATTGCTTGCTGTCCTGTCTGCTGTCAGCCAGCCCTTGCAGGACCCTGGGTGACAGGCGAATAATGAATAATGTTAGGCTGTTTCCCAGAGGCGCTTCCCAGTCTGAGTAGGCTGCTGCTGCAGGTCGGAGGCTGAGGACCCAAGGACTAAGTCCCTATGGTGCCAGCACCAGAGTGACTGCTGGCTCAATCCATGGCCCCGTCATCTCCTAGATATGACCTACCTTCCCTGCTAGTCATTAGGCCCTGCTTGCTAAGTCCTCTGAATGGCCCCCCAGGGTAGCCTCCAAAAGTTCCGGAGCCAGTTGCTGTCCCCTCCCAGGAAGAGGTTAGGAGGGGACTAGAGGGAGCTGTGGGTGGAGAGGAGGCCCATCCCAGAGGGCATACCTTGCTTGATTTGGGAGGGATGCTTCACACCGCGCTGGCTGCTCACTCCCTGTCTCTCCATCTGCCCCCCCCTCCCCGAAAAGTTGAGCTGAGCTGAGCAAATGGGGCAGAGAGAATGAGGAGACACAAGTTCTGGGGGTCATTTGGGGAGACTGAGTTGGTGGTGGGTCCCTGGGCTCTCACCAGCCTGACCGGGGCACAGGTCTATCTATGGCTGGGGAGAGGCGGGCTTTGGGGAGTGACGTCCAGGCCCCAGTCTCTTCTCAGTTACATATGCATTAAAGGGGAGGGGCCAAGTGAATAACTCAAACCAGTGGAAAACCCAAAAGTCAAGTGATGATGCACTGGTGTGTGTGCGTGCGTGTGTGTGTGTGTGTGTGTGTGTGTGTGTGTGCGCGTGTGTGTGTGTGGAGGGGACTTGATTGCTCTGGTTGACTGAGTCTGTCATGAAATGCCCCTGGGAGTCCCCATAAGTTCAAGGGTGTGAAGGGGGAGGCCCAGGGATGGGTGGTAGAGTCTCCTGGTAGAGAAAGGCAGCACAGCAGTATCTCCTGAGTCCCCCACCAGCCTCCTGGAGCCCCAGTATGGGGGAGGGTTCAGCCTGTTCCTTGTGCCACCACCCACCTTTTTTGAGACAGAGTCTTGCTCTGTAGTCCAGGCTGGTCCTGAACCCAATAAGTAGTCCAGGCTGGCCTCAAATTCACGGCAATCCTCCTACCTCAAACTCTTGAGTGTTGGGATTACAGGTATAAACAACTACACCCAGTTTGCCTGGTGCTGGGGAATTGAACTCAGGGCCTTGGTGCTTGCTAAGCAAGTGCTTTAACTGCTGTGCTATTCCTCCAGCCCCTTGTTTATTTCTTCATCTGCTTGGGTGCTGGTTGTTGAGCCCAGGGTCGTTGCGCTGAACTATATTCCCCATTCTTTTTTTCATTTTAATTTTCTGACAGGTTCTCACCAAATTGCTTACTAAAGTTCTCAGGCTGGGCTCAAATTTATGATCCTCCTGCCTCAGCTTCCCAGAGTGCTAGGATTGCAGGTGTTGGCCACCACTGGCTATCTCCCAGTCCTTGGGAGTCTTGTGTCTCCAGGGGACCTTTTCCTTTTGCTTCTACTTGATCCTTTTGTCCTTTCCCTCCTGGTGAGGAGTAGCATCCCAACATCCAAAACCCTTTCTCCTCCTGCCCATGGAACGGCTCCAGAGGCGAGGGGTGTTCTACTAGGGCCCATGGCTGGGCAGGAGGTACAGGGAGCCTTTTCTCCTTGCAAAAGTGGATGGTGAGGTACTACATTTACAGAAGGCAGTGAGAGACACAGGGGGTGCCCCTGCTTAAAGTGGGGGTGGGAAGAAAGCAAGTTGAGCCAGGGCTTGCGGCTGCTGCCTTAGCAACCGTGGAGAAGCAATAGCTGCCCGGCTACATGGGCTGCTGGTGGGAGCACCAGCCAGCCAAGCTCCAAGCTCTCGCCTCTCCTACGCCCAGGCCCAAGGCTGGGTGTTTTCCAGCCCCTTCCTGCCTTGCCTGTGAGCCATGCGGGGTGAGGGATTGGGATGGCAAGACACCCTTTCCAAGCCTGCTAGAGTCCCATGCATCCAGATGGGCATAGAATCCCCTGGTCTGCCTGGGCAGAGGGGGATGCAGTTTTGAGTCAAAGGGAAGGTGCCCAGGATGACATTCCAGAAGCCAGAGATGCTGATATCTAGGAAAGGCTGAGCTATTGGGAGAAGCACTTGCCTGATGAGTGCCTTCCTGGGGTGCACTTGTTTGTGCCTGGGGAACATTGAGCAGTCAGGAGAGCTCCAAGTAGGGTGTGAACCCTGGGAGTCCTCTTTCCACCTACCCTTCTTCCCTGCCCTCTGCCCCAGGGCTGTGGTGAAGAGCAGGAGAGGATGGATGTCTCTGTTCTACAAAGACAAAGGTATCATAGAGGTGTGCTTCCTTGGCCAGCTCCCTCCACTGAAATTTGAGGTCATGTAGCTGTAGGGTCACTTAGGTCTTGTGCCTTCCATCTCTGGGATGTCTCTCACAGAGGAGTGGGAGGGGTGTGGCCCTGAGGTCAGAGGGGCTTTGGGTGGCATTCCCAGCAGGCAGGGCTAGCACATGGTGATCCCAGAAATCTAGAGATGTTGTGGGCATGATTCACAGTAACATTTGGAGCTGGTTGGCCACAGGCTGGGTGAGATGGACAGCGACAGGTGGGGCTGCTGTTCGGCCACCTCTGCATTTTTTCTGGGAATGCAGAGCTCTGGAAGGTGGTTTAGGCCTCCCTGACTTTAAGTGGCTAGGAGTGACTCAGTAGAAAGGCAGAGAAGGTGCCTGGATTTGGGGGTCATACACTTTAGGGGTCAAGTTTCATCTTTGCCACTTACAACTCATGTGATCTTGGGCAAGTAAGTTAACCTCTGTAAGCCTCAGTTGTTCTTGGATATAAAAGAGAATCATAAAAGTATATGCTGGAGGGCTGGAGGAATAGCAGAGTGGGTAGAGTGCTTGCCTCGCAAGTGCAAGGCCCTGAATTCAATTCTCAGCACTTCATAAACTGAGTGTGGTAATGCATGCCTGTAATCCTACCACTTGGGGGTCTGAGGCAGGAGTTCAGGCCAGCCTGGGCTACATACTGAGCTCAGGAACAGCCTGGACTACAGAGCAAGACCCTGTCTCAAAAAAAAAAAAAAAAAAAAAAAAAAGATACATGCTGGCCTCCTAGGATCAATGATGGCATTGCAGGGAGTGCTTAGTATAGTTCCTTGGGGCGGAGCAAGTTTCACAGAGATCTCTGCTATGAGAAAGGGGAGCTGATAGGGTCCCCTCCATCTTAGGGCCCTTCTAGGTAAAGGAACCTAGACTCTGCCTGTCCCCTCTTGTATTCCTTCCCCAGGACACCCCAGGTTGCCATGTGTTTCCAAGGAGCCCCCCAGATCTTCAGCCATCTCAGGCCAGGCTGCCTCTCTTCTCTGATGCAGGTCAGAAACAGGGAGGCCTAGATTGAAAACTGCCTGGTGGCCGGAAACCATGGGGAGGAGGCCACCTCTCCTGGAGGGTGGGGCCGCGGTGGAGCTAACGGTAGCTGTGTGCACAGGGGGAGGGGGTGGGGATCCTCCACTTCCCTCTGACAGAGGGTGTGCTGGGGGGGGGTTCCCCACTGAGTAAGAGCTCAGTGTGGGTAACAGCAGGAAGTGCAGAGTGCTGGGTGACAGGAAGTGGCACTAGCTGGTCCTTGCTCTTCAGATGGTGGGGCTGGGCCTGGGCTGCCTGCAGAAGATCCCTGGTGGCCCGGGGCCCATACATTTCATTGCTTTGCTACTTTTCTGAGAAAACTGACTCTTCTTAGCTAGCTTGTCGGTTAGGTTGCCTTGGGCAAGTGACTTAACCTGTCTATGCCTAAGTTTCTCATTTGTGAGATGGAGGGTATAATAGCATCTACTCCGCAGGCTTATCACTGAGTGTTTTTATTTTCTCTGTACTGGGGATAGAACCCAAGTCCTTCTTCCAGAGAGACATTCCCTGGTCCTTTTTGATTTTTTTTTTTTAATTTTGAGACAGGGTCTCACTAAGTTGCCAAGTTACCCAGTCTGGACTCAAAGTGCCAATCCTCCTGCCTCAGCCTCCTAGAGCGCTGGGATTATAGGCATGCTCCAGCCTGCCCAGCATTATTGAAGTTTCAATGATTTAATAGACCTGAAGCACTTAGATGGCACCTAGCCCAGAGGAAGCATTTTGGTAGTATTGACAATTCTTATTGTTGTTATTCTCTCACCAGCCTTGATTTTATGGGCAGGGCTTAGTGTCTTGGCTCTTACCCTGCCTTAGGGACCCTTGAGCTCAGGTAGGGGAAATTGTTAGGTTTTGGTGTTCCAAGCACCTGCTTGCTGTGGGTCACTCCGCATATGGCCTTCTCTAAGTCGGGAACTGCTCCTGACAGCTCCAGAAAACATATGGGGATTTTAAGAAGTAGACACAATTGATGGTTTCTGGAGATGGCCTTCAAAGCTTGAAAGCCAAAATTGAGATGTCACACAGAAGTGGGAGGGAGGGTGGGGCGCGGAGGCTGAGGGACTGGTCTGGCTTCTGGGCCCAGTAGGCTGAGGAACTCCCCGGGGGCTAGCCTCACACTAGGGTTCCAGGTCTTAGTTCAAAGGAATCCTGGGGCTTGAAGGGCTGGGCCCCGGGAAGAAGGTGGCCTGGTGGATTAAGATGCAGATTCTGCTCAAATTGAAAGTGAAACTGCAGGGTGTGGCTGTGTCCAGATGTGACTGGAGCCTTTCAGTCTCCTGGTACTCTGCCTCAGAAGTCAATAAGGAGTTGGGCGGTGCTGAAAGGGGTGGGCTCATAGTTCGCCCCAGCAGAGGCTGGTCTGGAGTTAGCAGGGGCTTGGATTCCTCTCTGGCACCCTGGGAGGTGGCACAGCGGTCCCTACTCATTCTAACGGAAAGATTCAGGGACCAGCTCCGTTTCTTGGCTGTACCCAAAAGATGAATCCCTTCTATCTGACCCAAGCATTAAGGAAGCCGGGAAGAGGGCGGAAGGTTCTTGAGGGCTCTGTAAGACAAGTGGGAGTGTTCCCATTTTATGGATGCAGAAACTAAGGCTTATGGAGGCTGAGAAGCTGTAGCACCAGGTGAGCCCAAAGCCTGGGTCTTTTGAATCCAGTTGCAGTTCTTCCACATCACAGTCCTCCCGCGACCCCAGGCAGGTGTGTGGACCCCTCACACATATGCACACCTGATCTTCTGTCCCTCTCTGTCCCTTTTGAGCAACGTCCTCCCGGCAGCCAGCTTTCCACGTGTTCTCCGCCCCACCAACATCTGCCCCTGTCACAGCTTTACCTCCTGGCTGAGGGCTCTGGTCTGGGGCTTTGTTCCTGTTTCCAGGGTGGCCTCACCTCAACCCAAGCGGGTGTCATTTGCTGGCCCCTCTCCCACTTCCTGGGTTGCCCATCTTCTTGGTGGGCACAGCCACAGCCGGGGAGCAGCTGCTAATTAGTGCTCAGAGCTGTCAGAGCTATTTCTGATTTCTGAGCCTAAATTTAGCTCGTCTGGCAGGCTGGCACGCGGGCCCGGGGCCTGAGGCGGCCCAGGTAGGGAAGGGGCAAAGGGGTGCCCTGCCCTCTGGCACTGTTGTGACAGGTAAGACAGGTCCCAGCAGAGGCCTTCCCTGCCCAGCCCTGGGCACCTACAGGGAAATGGACCAGGGCTGCGTGGTCTCAGAGTCAGCTGGGCTTCCCTGCTCCTGGCTTCATAACCTTGGGCAGGTCACTACACTAATCTGTGCTTGCTCCTGTGACTTGGGCGTGAGGACAGTGCTGGCAAGGGATGCCCAGGAGGGCCACAGCACGCAGGGCTCCCAGCGGCACCTGGCATGGTACCTATTCGGGTGGAGTTGTCTGCCACGACTGTGGGGGTCACAGTTAAGACCAGAAGTGCCATTGGACAACTCCCAGGCCAAACGGGTCTCCAGGTGAGGACCTATGTGGAAAGTTTCACATCAGGAAGTGGCTGTCTCCTGTCAGGCCCAGATGTTGGGCTCAGCCCCTCTCCTCATCTTCCCGCTCTGTGCTGGCCACAGCTGCTGTGTCCTGGCATTGCCTGCCGTCCCCACTTCCTCCTCTGCCCTCGGCTTTGCCCGCCCTTTGTCTCTGTGGGCTCAGCGGGAAAGACAAGGGCCTCGCAGGCGTCCCCCCTCACAGCCCAGCTCTGCCTGGCGCTCTTTCCCTCTGTGTGCCCGGCGACGGCGGGAGGGTGGCAGAGGAGACTGCAGTGGTTTCCTCTGTCCAGGCTCACTTTCGCAATGGGGGACAGGGATGACGTGCCCCCTGCCCCAGCTGTGGGGGTTGGGAAGTTGGTGGGTGGGCAGTTTCACCTCTCAAGTAGGGCAGCTTGAGCAGCGGGGACTGAGAACACTCAGCTTCCTGTTATCTGAGGCTGACTCCAGGCAGTGATTTTTGGGGTGACGTCTGGTCAGAGCCCCAGACCTAGGCCCAGCACTTAAGAGAGGAAGCTGGCTGAGGAGCCCTCGTGGGTGTGGCTTGCTCTCCACTCCAGCTGTGGCCTCTCCTCAGAGCCATGTGACTGAGGGTGCCTCATCCAAACATCAGAGCCGGGGACGGGAGCCTCTTCAGTTCTGGGCTGGGGGACCCTGAGGGTTCCTCTGTTCCCAGTGGAGGCCCTGGCTAAACTAGGAAGTCTATGAGCATGAGAACTGTCTTTTGGAGCCTGACACATAGTCGGCCCTCAACAAAACTGACAATTGACTGAATTTAAATGAGGTGGCTTTGTCCTGTGGATCTGGTGGAGAGACTTACCAAGTCCTAGGCTCCAGGGAGCTTTTAGTGCTGGCACCTGGTCGATTCCCTAGCTCTGGACTCTGCTCAGCACCTACCCTGTGGTGACAGGGATGCTCTGGCCAGAAGCTGAGGACCCAGGCAGGGCTCTGCAGACCTTTCTTAGCTCCGGAGGGGAGTCCAAGTCTGGGCAACCAACATCATAGATCCAGCATCTTGGCTGTTCTCCTGTGCTCGAGCGACCTTCCCTCCCCAAGCCTCTACCTCTGCAGTCATGACACACCTGCCTGAAGTGATGTGGCTGGCTGGCAGGGCTGCCTTCAGCCCCTTGTCTCTTTCCACTTCCTCTGTGTGTGTGTGTGTGTGTGTGTGTGTGTGTGTGTGTGTGTGTGTGTGTGTGTGTGTTAATGATGATTAACCCCAGGGTCTTTCTTCTGAGCTATATCCCCATCCACTTTTTTTTTTTTTTTGAGACAGGGTCTCACAAAGTTGCCCAGGCAGGGCATGAACTTGTGATCTTCTTGCTTCAGGGATTATAGGCACACAGGAGTATAACTAGCCTTCTTCCTTTTTGACGGGATCATGTGGCAGGCACTGAAGAGGATTGGGAATGAGGCTCTCTGCCCTCCTATGAGAGGTTTTCTGATGTTCTGAGGCACTGATGCCTTGGTCTGTGTCCCATGACTCATGGAAACAGGGCTGTAGATGTCACCCTCGATAACCTTCCACCTAGATGGGGAAATAGATGATTCCTTTATCATAGATGGGAACACTAGAGTCCAGAGGTGTTGGAGGTCCTCAAGGAATGCTCATGCCTGCTTCATGCCAGGTATGGTGATGACAGAATCCAGTCAGACTGCATTCAAGTCCTGGGTCCCTTTATGTTTCTTTTAATTTAATTTTTTGACAGGTTCTTACTCTGTATTCCAAGCTGGTCCTGAATTTATTACGTAGCTCAGGCTGTCCTTGAACTTATGACAATCCTCTTGCCTCAGCCTCCTGAGTGCTGGGCTTATAGGTGTGTGCCACCATGCCTAGCTTTCAAAAAAATCTTTTTTTGGAGACAGAGTCTTGCTGTGCAGTCTAGACTATTCTTGAACTCACTATGTAGCCCGTCGTGGACTCAAACACACAGCAATCCTCCTGCCTCAGCCTCCCAAATGCTGGGACTAGAGGCATGCACCACTATGCCCACTTTATGTGGTGTTGGGGAATTGAACTCAGGGCCTTGTACTTGCTAGGTAAGCACTTTAAACTGCTGAACTACACCCCAGCCCAAGTCCTGGGTCCCTTTTTTAACGGTATTGCTCCGAGGAAGACATCCCCTCTCTCTGGACCTTGGATTTCTCCTGGGATAACACTACTTATCTGCCTTAGTGAAAGAATGACATAGCTGCTAGGAAGCCGTAGTAGCCACCTTTCCCTTCCCTGTTGTGTTGGTCCGCCAGGATCAGGAGTCTTTGCTTTGTCCTTCTCCCCAGAATTGCATGAACTTGCCCCCCGACAAGATCCAGCTGCTGAGCCAGTATGACAATGAGAAGAAATGGGAGCTCATCTGTGACCAGGTAGGTGCCAGGCCGGCCGGACAAACTCCCCATCCCCCTCCCGGTTCTCCCCTGAATACTCCGTCCTGACCAGGCTGATGCTAGCAGGAGAAGGGACAGAAGGGGCACTGGGGAGCCAAGACACTGTCTGGAGGGCAGGTTAGAAGGGGCCTTCTGCAGGACTCTGAAGCTCCTCACTTGGACATGGGCCTCCCTGGTGACTTGTGAGTCACGAGCAGGGCTAGTTTTGTTCTGAGTTGCTGGCAGGGGCTGGGCCAGGGTGCTGGCTAGGCAGCAGGAGCCAGGGTGCTGTCCTCGTGCTCACTTTCCTGGGCGGCCTCTGTCTCTCTCTCTTTCTCTCTCTCTGAGACAGGGTCTTGCTCTGTAGTCCAGGCTGGTCTGGAACTCACTATGTAGCCCAGGATGGTCTTGAATTCACAGCAATCCTCCTGCTTCAGGCCCCCAAGTGCTGGAATTATAGGCATGTGCTACCCTGCCTAACTTTTTTTTTTTTTATGTGGTGCTTGGGAATAGAACCCAGGGTCTTGTGCATACTAGACAAGTACTTTAACCACTGAACTATTCCCTCAGCCCTCTGGGCATCCTCTCTTGACCCTCCTACCCTGGGCTGGAGAAGACAGGGTAGACCTGGGTGAGACATCTTCACATAACCCATTGGAGGTGAGGGGGGGCAGGAGGCCATGCAGGGACCCCAGGTCAGCCAGCTCAGACCTGGGTATCTTGGAGCTCTGTGTGGGCTCTGGGCTAACTGCCTTCAGGGGCTACTTGGCTGCCCTGCCTCTCCACTGCTGTGGACTGGGAGGACCCGATCCCATTGGTGGGAGCGGTGGGACACGGCTGTCGTGGGATCCAGTGCAGAGACAGGCGGGAAGGAGCTAACTTAAGCTGAGGCTATGGGGGCTGCAGGTGGAGTAGTGGGGAGCTGGAGTCTCCTCTGGGACCTGAAAAAGCTTCCTGCTAATGGAATGGGATGGGGTTAGCAGAGGTCTGGGGCTGTGGGAGGGGTCCCTGCGGCAGAGGCATTACTTCACATCTCAGGTTAGGAATCAGAGACTGGAGAAACAGAAGGTGGAGGAGTCTGGGTTGGGAGGGTGGGACGTTTTCTGGGTGGGACTCTTTGCTGTGGTCCCTAATTAGTGTAAGGGGCTGCTTGAGCTGAGTTCAGGAAGAAATGCATTGGGAGACACAGGAGAGGAGCACACATACAGGTACCCACAAATACAGGTAAAGGGGAGAGCTAGGGATGCAGGCCTGGAAAGGGGCCCTTGGCTAGCTGGGGAGCTGCCCAGTTCTGATCCAGGGTAGGCAAGGGAGGGGAGGGTGCCGCCTGCTGGCCAGACTGAGCCTCGTCTCCCAGGTGTGAGGCCAGTGGCCGGACTCAGGGGAAGTGTTAAGAATGTGGTCTCCAAGGTCACAGGACAAAGGCAAGGACAAGCCTAGGGGTCTTTTTAAGAGATCTGGTAGATTGGTCGAGTTTGTTCCTTGAGAGGCATTTTAAGATAGCCTAAACTCTCAGATGACAGCCGAGAAGGATGTTGGGTCCAGCAGGATGAGGACACTTTTGTGTGCCCTGGGGCAGCCTCTAGCTGGCCCCACACACCCATCCATCTCTTCAGGAGCGGTTTCAAGTCAAGAATCCTCCCGCAGCCTACATCCAGAAGCTGAAGAGCTACCTGGATACTGGTGGGGTCAGCCGAAAAGTAGCAGCTGACTGGATGTCCAACCTGGGGGTATGTATGTGTCTCCCCGTTTATTCTGTGCCTTTCGCCCTTTGTCTTCCAAGTTCTGGAAAGCTAGAGTAGCTGTGTATATAAACTTCCCGTGGGCTTGTGTGAGTTCATTGGGTGAGGGTGCATGAGCATGTAGGAGACCCGAGAGTGCCCTTGGGGTGCACTTTTACAGGTAGGATTATTTGTATATCCTGTATATGCTTATGGGCACTCACCTGTATGCAGTTGTATATGCGTGTACCTCTGTGCACCCTATGTGTCTATGCATAAATGTGTGTGGACCATGTGTATACTTTTGTGTTTGCTCATGGATATTTGTGTGTGCTTTTATGTACCCCTGAGTCTGCATATAGAAGAGAAAGCATGTGTATGTATAGAAGAAACAGCATGTGTGTAAGCATGTTTGCATGCACACACACACAGGTGTGTGAGCACCCTATGTCTGAACCCAGGATTCTGTGTAAGAGTGTACATGTTTGTGTGGACCCAGGATGTTCATGTTTGCGTGTGTGTGTTCATGTAAGTGTGCATGTGTGTATGCTGTAGGTCTGCATGGAGGTAAGTATGCCTTGTGTCTTCCTATATGTAGGCACCTTGTGTGTCGCTGCATGTGTATGTGGGGGGGTATGTATTGCCCATGAATGTTCATGCTGCTGGACAGGTGTGTGGAGGTGGTGGGGGAGGCCGAGCGTGAAAGGCCACGCATTTGGGGGTGTGGGGGTGGAGGGAATGCTGGCTGCTGCCCCAGGACTGGCAGGCCTGGGAGAGGCTGGGCTCCACCCACTAGGCTCCTTATTCTTGTCCCCCAGTTTAAGAGGCGAGTTCAGGAGTCCACACAGGTGCTGAGGGAACTGGAGACCTCCCTGAGGACAAACCACATTGGGTGAGCAAGGGCTCAGATGTCCCTCTCTAGACTAAGGGAAGCTGTGCCCTGACAGCCTTGGGGGCTTCCCCTTCCTGCTGTCCATGCCCCTGGCACAGGACTATGCCTGTGAACCACCTTCTGGAGAAGGTCTGCAGTCTCCCCGCCCTGACTCCTGCTCATCCATTGGTCCACGTTTCGTCACATGGCTGGGCCATTGGTTGTGCCTAAGCCTAGTCATCCCCTAGTATCACTGGGTCTCCTGAGGTTGGGCTGTGTTGATGTTTTCCTGGGGCATGGGTACCCAGGGGTCTTTGGTGTGCCTGTTCTATGCCCATCTGGGCAGGATCACTTCCTGGCTGAACTCAGGCAATCCTGTGCCCCACAGGTGGGTGCAGGAATTCCTGAATGAGGAAAACCGTGGCCTGGATGTTCTCCTTGAGTACCTGGCCTTTGCCCAGTGCTCTGTCACGTAAGCCCTCTTCCCCAGCTCTTATGCCATCCCTCAGAGCCTTGATTCAGACAAACCTGTATCTCATGCACTCCTCTGGCCAGTTCATGCACTGCACGTGGCCTGGGTCATGTTCTGAAGGCCTGCCCTGGTCAGGGAGGGATGGTCCCTCACCCCACTCTGTCAGCATGGAGCCAAGAACACAGCCTCCTTCTCCTGTCCCAGTCTCTCCTGCAGGTCTGTCCTGCCCTGCTGTGTCCTTCATCCCCTCCTTAAGGGTCCCCTGCAGTGCTGGCCTGCAAGCTCCTTGCATCATATCTCCAGGTATGACATGGAGACCCCAGACAATGGGGCCTCCCATCCAGAGAAGAGCAAGCCACTGGAGCAGTCCGTGGAAGACCTCAGCAAGGGGCCATCATCATCTGTGCCCAGAAGTCGCCACCTGACTGTCAAGTACGTGGGCCCCAAGACAGTGTGGCAGGGAGACTGGAGAACTCACTCCTCATATTGCTGCATATAGCCAGCTCTTCCCGGGGCCCTTGGGTGGGTGCAAGGGGTAGCTAGGCATGGGGAATCAGTCAGGAGCTCATTAGGGATCAGGACACCCATATATTAAGGAGCCTTCAGAGGTGGGCACCTACATCTGAGTGGGCCTAGGATAAGAAGGTGGTTTCTGGGTCGGTGGGGCTCCTTTTGTACCTATCTAACGCTCTGTTTTTCTCTCATGCGGCCTCCAGGTGCCCCCCTTCTCCCCGGTATGTAGCTACCTAGGGCAGGTGCATGCCTGACTGACTCCCTAGGGTGGTGGGGGGTTGGGCGAGGCACTCAGCCGACCTCTATGGATTCAGCTGCTGTGGATATGACTCCTTATCCTGTCATAGAGCATCCTGCTGGGAGTGGGAAGGGGAAGAGAGATACTGTAGAATCCCACGTGGATCCCGCTTTCAACTTTAGGTCCAGGGGACATGTTGCATGCTAAGCCCCACACTTTCACCATGTTTCTTTCTTCATCTATTCATTTATGCAATAAACATTTTTAGAATCTACTATGTATTAGATATATTACAGGTGCCTACCAGTCAGATCATCCTGCCTTTGGGGACCCACAGTCTAGTGGGGGAACAATTCAGTGTGATAGGTTGTTACAAAGATGTGACTGGGAGCTCTGAGAAGGGAGGGGCACTGCCTAGGGCAACAAAAAGCTTCCTAGACAAGGAGACACTGGAATCATGTCTTATAGTTGGAAGGAGGCTTTGTAGTTCACCATGGGGGCAAGGAAGGGCATTCCATGTAGAAGGAACAGCATGAGTGAAGATGTAAACATATTTGAGCTATGGTGGGAAAGGCAATATAGCAGGCAGGAGGGAGGACTCAGTGGGGTAGAGGTGAACGTGATGGAATTGTCAAGAGGTATGACACATGGAAATCATGGGTGGCAGTTCTACAAAAATGAAAATAGCACACATGCTTTGGCCAAGAAAGATTGAGCTCAGTCACGCAATACTTCTTAATACTTCTTACCTCGTCTCATAGTTCCAATGACCCTGTCAAGAAGGTACTATTATTACCGTTCCTATTTGATAAATGGAAAAAGTGAGGCACAGGAAGATTAGGTAAATTCCTAGTGAGTAATGAGCTGAAATGTTCCTGAACCCTGCCTGACAGTCTACATGCAGGCTCCCGCTCAAGATGGAAGATGAGCCCATGTGGCCTTGCACGCCACCTTGTGGAGGTCCTTCTTCTAGCTGTTCCCAAGCTTTAGCTTTTTCTCTGTTAGCTTTCTATTCAAACAGCACAGCAGCACTTCCTAAGGTCAAGGGCTGGAAGGGTCTTTGCTTCCTTTTTCCACCTTCCTGACCTGCTCTGGCATGCTGGGGGAGGTGTGCGGACTAAGGAAGTCTGCCTGCCCCCAGCTGGACTCTGGTTGGGGAGATCTAAGGTTCCTATGGCCATCTTACTGGTGAGGAACAGGAACCTGGGCTTGGGGCTCTGACCCTGCTGCCTTCTCCACACCTGCCCAGGCTGACCCCTGCCCACAGCAGGAAGGCCCTGAGGAATTCCCGCATTGTCAGCCAGAAGGACGATGTTCATGTCTGCATCATGTGCCTGCGTGCCATCATGAACTACCAGGTGGGCTGGTGGGCTTTGAATGGGGAGCTGGGCTGTTGATGAGAGATCTTGAGGCTGATGACTTTTCAAGGAAGCCCACATTTTTGCTGCCTTCTTGTTAGGTCCGTTTTGGTGGGCCTTGGCATGGCTGAAGTATGAATATGGCTTGCATGGGGACTAAAGCAGGCTTGGGTGGTGAGGTTCATGCAGCAGACAGCCTCTGGGCCATCCTCTTTGTAGGACTGATGAGGGAAGCTTGTTTTCCTCGCTTTGCTGGCCCTGAAAGACTCTGTGCAGGATACCTGACACTGGCTCTTATTTTTTTGTTATCTTTATTTTTTGAGATGCGGTCTTGGTATGTAGTCCAGACTGGCCCTGAACTCATTATGTAGCCCAGGCTGACCTCAAATTCACAGTAATCTTCCTGCCTCAACCTCCCAAGTGCTGGGATTACAAGCATGCACCACTATACCCAGTTTATGTGATGCTGAGGAATCGAATCCAGGGTCTCACATTCGGTGGACAGGTAGTTTAATTGCTAAGCTACACCCAGCCACTGGCATAGATTTTTGACCGAGTACTCTGATAGGAGTACTCGGAATAGGAGGACTGAAATAGGAGGACTGAAAGTCTGAGCTGAGCCTGAGCAATTTAGTGACTTAGGAAGAGACCCTGTATCAAATAAAATTAAATATAAATTAAGAAATACATTACATATATTCATACATAAAGCTAGGGATGTAGCTTAGTGCAAAGACCCTGAGTTCAGTCCTCACTATTGAAAAAAAAAAAAAGGATTTTTTTTTTTGAGACAGAGTTTAACTCTGTAGTCAAGGCTGGCCCTGACCTCTCTATATAGCCCATGCTGGCCTCAAACTCACAGCAATCCTCCTGGCCTGCTTGGAGGCACTGACCTCTCCTCTCTTCGCAGTCTGGCTTCAGCCTTGTAATGAACCACCCAGCCTGTGTCAATGAGATCGCTCTCAGCCTCAACAACAAGAACCCCAGGTGAGCTCCACGGCGCTGACCTATCCACATCTGGACTGCTTTCCTTAGCTCCCTGACTGCTCTGTCCCTACATGCTCAGGACTGCTTCCCAGGCTCACCCTACCGCCACCACCGGCTCTCCTTAGCCTCCAGTAGCTGGCCCCTTGCCCATCCTTGCTGTGGCATCTACCCATTCCTAAGGCACAACCATTTCCTTCTCTCCCTAGAACCAAGGCTCTGGTGCTGGAGCTGCTGGCAGCTGTGTGCCTGGTGAGGGGAGGACACGACATCATCCTTGCAGCATTTAACAACTTCAAGGAGGTACTGCTGCCTCTATCCAAACATGTCCTTGCCCGTATGATATTGCTCAGAGGCCTGTTGCTGACAGTGGTGGGCTCTAAGGGGTGCAGCTAGGGACACTGGGTGAGCATCCGGGGATCCCGGAGGACAGTTTGAGATGCAGAAGTTCTAAAAGGAAGGAGTAGTCACACAGGGGCCCTGACTGGGACCACAGACACAGCTCTAGGGATCTGCTGAGCTCCTGACTCTCAGCCTTGCCAGACTCAAAACGGACTTGATCCAGACACACTGGAACTGCCGACTGCCTGATTAACAGGCTCGCAGGAAGCAGAGGCCTGGGAATACGGTGCAGAAAGCTGCCTCTGTTCATTTGTTTCTTTAATGACTATTTACTGATGGCCTACTACTACCAGACCCACAGGAGTGGGCCATTGGGATATATCAGTTAGTAAAGAAACAGAAAGGCAGGGAAAGATAGAGAATAAACAATGTAATAAACAAGCAAATTACATAGTGTGTTAGAAAAGGAATAAACATTATGGGGGAAAAGAGAGGCTGTGGAGGGAGGAGGAACTGGTTGAAAGTGGTCAGGGAAGGCCTCATGGAGAAGGTAAGATCTGAGTAAGGTGGTAAGGTGAGGGACAGGGGGTGGCGGCCAACTCGAATGGCATACCAGGCAATTGGAACAGTAAGTGCAAAGGCCCTGAACTAGGAGGGTGTCCACATGCATTGTGGAATAGGTGTGGGGCAGGGCTGTGGAAGGAGGATGAAAAGCAGTGGAGTTGGAGCAGAAGAGTGGCATGCTTGACTTAGATGTGACTGCAGCGGCTGGGGCTAACGAGGGGAGTCACTGGGTCCTCAGTGAGCACCATTTCCTCTGCCCAGGTGTGTGGGGAGCAGCACCGCTTTGAAAAGCTCATGGAATATTTCCGGAATGAAGATAGTAACATTGATTTCATGGTAAGACAGGGAGCCCAGGGGCTGAGGACTGGGCTGGGTGCTGTTGGGTGCAGGGAGCCACAGGACCGAGTAGCTGGGCTCTGGGCTCTATCCCAGCAAAGTGTGAGGTCTGAGAAGAGCAAATATCAGGGGAGGGAGCTGAGCTGAAGAGACATGGAGATGATAAAATGGAGTTAGTGAGGTGAAACTGCGGAGGGGAGGGAGATTTGGGGATACACGGAAGGGGGAGAAGGCACTGAACGTCCCCCCACCAGAGGATCACAGACTTGCTCATGTCGTGACGCCCAGGTGGCCTGCATGCAATTCATCAACATCGTGGTACACTCGGTGGAGAACATGAACTTTCGTGTCTTCCTGCAATATGAGTTCACTCATCTGGGTCTGGACCTGTACTTAGAGGTGAGCCCTGCACTTCTCTCCCACATGCTGCATGGGCTTAACTGTGTGCCCACTGTGTGGCCAAGTCGTTAGAAGATCTGGGTTCAAATCCTGGCTTTGCTGCTTCTTAGCCATGTGACCTTGATAGGTCTGTTTTTCCCTCTGAGTTCCAGTTTTCCCATCTGTTGTCCTATCAAACAGGACAATCACAGGGATAGTAATGACTCTGAAAGTATAGATTAGCTCCCAGCATATGCTAGGCACCCACTCCGGCAGCTGTTGTTGCAGCCATCAGAACCTTGGGTCTGGCCCTGGGACCACCTCTCAGATTGGCGCCCTGTCTCTAGCACACAATGGGGAGACCAGAAACACTGGGTCCAGGGCTGGGGAAGGTGGAGGCCTGAGAAGAGGAGCTTAGAGCTTACTAGCCCCATCTGAGCAGAACAGCTGCAGTTTCTGCTGTGAACCTTTGAAAGGCTTCCTGGAGGGCCTGGATTTGTGAAAGTTAGTATTAATATAAGATGAGCAGGCTGAGCTCTTCCACATAGTGGAAGACATTCAGCCATAACAAAAGAACAAAGTACTGCCACGGGCTACAGCGAGGATGGGTCTTGAAAACGTCACAGTAAGTGAAAGAAGCCAGGCACCAAAGGGTGTAGGATTTCATTACATGAAATGTCCCGAATGGATAAAGCCAGAGAGATAGAAAGAGAAATGAGTGACCGACAGGGGCTGGGGAGGAGAGACTGGACAGTGACTGCTAGTGGGGACAGGGTTTCTTCTTGGAGTGATGAGATTGTTCCAGAATTTGACAGTGGTCAAGGTGACAAAATCTTGTAAATTAATAGGAAAAAAGGGGAAAACATGCAAAATCTTGTGATTGGACTAACAGCTATTTAATTGTATCCTTTCTCTTTCTTTCTTTCTTTCTTTCTTTCTTTCTTTCTTTCTTTCTTTTTTGAGATAGGGTCTTGTTCTTTTAGCCCAGGCTGGCCTTGAACTCAGGACAACCCTCCTGCCTCAGCCTCCCTAGTGCTGGGATTGCAGGTGTGCACCACCACGCCCAGCTTCAGGTGGTGCTGGGGAATTGAACTCAGGGCCTTGCACTTGCAAGGCAAATGCTTTAACTGCTGTGTCATTCTTCCAGCCCCTAACTGTATACTTTGCAGTGGTGAATTTTATGGCATGTAGATTATATCTCAATAAAAAATGAAGGCTGGTGCTCAAGCCCCTTCTTCTGGGACCCTGAAAGACCCTTTCCCCTTGGCATGAGACTTCATCTCACTCCTGTCTTCTGGGGACAGAGGCTTCGGTTAACAGAGAGTGACAAGCTGCAGGTGCAGATTCAGGCCTATCTGGACAATGTTTTTGACGTGGGAACCCTGCTGGAGGACACCGAGACCAAAAATGCTGTGCTGGAGCACATGGAGGAGCTGCAGGAGCACGTGGCACTGGTGAGTTCTGGCCCCCACCACTGCCCAGCACGTGGTAGTTCCACAGGACGCATCATCACAGGGTCCCATACGGGTTCCAGGCACCGAATGGCAGACTGGATGTGTACTGGAGGTAGCTGTCTGCCTGGTCCCTGAGTCTGACCTGAATTCAAATCTTGAGTCCGCTGGGGATTTTTCTCAATGAGTATTCTGTGAGCTCCCACGTTCTGACGCGTGCGCCTTATTCAGAAGGCAACCGCCTACTTGATGCTCAGATTTAAGCCCTGACTTGGGTGGACTGGGTGCCTGGGGTCCCTCCCGGCCAAGGCTCCTCCTCCCTACCCACCTTCTTCGTAATGTGCCTTGGTTTCCCCTTCTCATTTACTTGAGTTCCAGTGCCAGGCTCTGCCCACCCTTGTGTGGCACGTGTGGCCGAACGGATGTGGGCGCCTCCCCCAGCCCTCCAGGGAGGGTTGCCCGGTGCCGCCCCCGCACCGACGGTGCCAGTGTCTGGCCGCGGGTGGCAGCTCACCATGTGTCGGTACTACAGCTGACAGAGCGGCTCCGTGACGCCGAAAACGAATCAATGGCCAAGATCGCTGAACTGGAAAAGCAGCTAAGTCAGGCCCGCAAGGAGCTGGAGACGCTGCGGGTGAGGCTGGAGGCTTGGCTGGACTGGGGCGGGTCAGGCGCCTAAGAACGGGAGGACTGGGGCTTCGCGGCCTGACCTCTCCCTCCGCCTCGGGAACAGGGTGGGGGCTCTGTGCCAGGGAGCCTGCCGGGGCCACTGACCTCTTTCCCGGCGTTCTCAGGAGCGCTTCGGCGAGTCCGCCCCCATGGGCGCCTCCGGACGTCCCCCGGAGCCTGAGAAAGCGCCGGCCTCCGGCCCGGCGCGGCCGTCCGCCCTAGAGCTGAAGGTGGAGGAGCTGGAGGAGAAGGGGTTAATCCGTATCCTGCGGGGCCCCGGGGATGCCGTCTCCATCGAGATCCTCCCAGTCGCGGTGCCAACTCCAGGCAGCGGTGATGCTCCCACTCCCGGAGTGTCCATCCGCTCCCCTAGCCCAGGTGCGCTGGAGCCCCGAGCTGGTGGCACGGGGAAAGGGGGCGGGGGGAACCAGAACCTGGAAGGAGAGTGCGGGGGTGTCTGGTGCCAGAGTCGGATCCCGGAGGTTTGGGTTGTGGGCGTGGTTCGGGGGGCATCGTAAGTGGGCCGCACGCATGCGTGGGGCCGGAGCTGAGCCCAGAGCGCCCGAGCCCAGAAGCCGACGTGCCCTCCCCCGGCTCGGATCGCCCACCTGCAGCGCCGCCGCGGGTTCCCGAGGCCGCCTCGCCCGCGCCGCCGCCGCCGCCCCCGCTGCCCGGCCGCCCCGCCCAGGAGGAAGCCCCGCCCGCCGCGCCCCCGCCGGCCCCGCCCCTCCCGGGTGGTCCAGAGCCCCCGCCCGCACCGCCGTTGCCGGGAGACCCGCCGCCCCCTCCGCCGCCGCCGCCGCCCGGAGCTGACGGGCCTGTGCCGCCGCCGCCGCCGCCGCCTCCGGGAGGGCCTCCGGGTGCCCTTGGGGGGCCGGGCCCAGAGACAAGCCTTGGTGAGTGCCGCCGACCGCCGCGGGCTTCGGGCTGCGAGAAGGTGCGCAGCGCTCCGGGAGGCCTCCTTTGTTCCCTGCCAGACCTCGGGGGCAGGTGGTCTGGGCTCGTGAGCCCCCTGGCTTTACTGTTCCCTCCCGGTCCCAGGAGTGAAGGCCAAGAAACCCATCCAGACCAAGTTCCGAATGCCACTCTTGAACTGGGTGGCCTTGAAACCCAGCCAGATCACTGGCACCGTTTTCACGGAGCTGGACGATGAGAAGGTGCTGCAGGTAAGTTGGCCTGCCTTGCTCCCAGTGTGGGCACCAGGGGCACAGGGGTACAGGGGCACAGGGGCACAGGGCACAGGGGCACAGGGCACAGGG
>PVKB01001681.1:294362-375004 GCA_004027205.1 Ctenodactylus gundi | reverse complement strand
TCTGGGACTCTCATACCAGAGAGACCTTTCGATGTTTCACCTTCTGCTTCTGACTCACTTCACTAGGCATGGAATACTGTGCATCTATAAAGTCCAACAGCATGGAGGCTTTTGCAGGCAAATGGAAGAAACTTGCCCGTTTTTTAATAGGGCCTTTGATTTTGAGGGGCTTGCTTTTCCTCAGTTCCCTGTGTATTCTGGTATGAGCCTCCTATCTGAGGTATTGGTGGTGAATGTTTCTTCCCATTCTGTTGGTTCTCTTTCTACACTGTTGATAGTTTCCTTTGTTGTGAACTGTCTCTTACTGTTTGTTCACTTGTGATTTCTTTTCACCTCAAGTGTCAGATGGCCTTGGTAACTTCTTTTTAGTGAGTAGACTGGCAAAGTGATGGATGTCAGTTTCCTGATAATATCACAAACAATCGTAACTGCTATCATTTACCAGACTTTCTCTTTTGCATTTTTGAGTGTTTTGATGAAGCAGACAGCTGAATTGTGGGGGTGGGGGTGGGGGGGTGGCACATGGCAGGAAATTAAAGGCAGCTTCTGACCAAGACTTAGTGGGGGGCCAGAGCTCACCACTTTAGCAGCCTGCAAGGAACTGACTTTTGCCACTAACCATATAAACTTGGATATAAATCCTTATTGAGCTGAGCTTTCAGATAAATCCATGCTGATACCTTTATTTCAGCCTTATTAGAGGCAGGAAGCAGAGGACCCATCCAGGTCATACCTAGTTCCCTGATTCAGAAATTATGAGACCATAAATGTACATTGTTTTTAAGTGACTACATTTGGGATTAATTTGTCATGTAGTTCAATACAGGTGGATAATACCTAATCCAAAGTGATTACTTGAAAATGGTGAACAATTAGCTGGGTGTGGCAGCACCCCCTCCCTGCCCCACCCCCTCCCCCTGCCGCCGCCTTACATCCCAGCACTGGAAGGAGGCTGGAGACTGAGGCAGGAAGGTGAGTGAATTTGAGAGCAGCCTGGACTACACAAAAGTTCAGGACCAGAGTGAACTGAACAGTGAGTGTTTGTCTCAAAAAAAGGGGGAAGGGTGAATATTCAGGCACCTAGACATAGGAAAGACACTTTGTTGGAGCTGGGGCTGTCCCTAACTCTGCTCCATAGAGATTGCTGTTACCTAACACAGGTCATTTTTATTGATGTCAGCCAAAAACCTTACTATCCTTCCTGATAGCTCTTCAGGATTCGTGTTGTTCAATCTGTGATTACCATTAGCGTGTGAACTTTGCATAGGCCAATTGCTGCAGTTATTAATTTTCTCTACCTTTACCATTTGTCCTAGAATGCTGTCATTGACCTGCACCAGGTTTGTACTCTCATAATTCTCCAACTTGTCACAATTATTTCTACTTGTTCTCTTCAGTTGTCTATCACAACTGTCAGCTTGGCGTTACTAGGAAAATACTACAAAATATGTTCTCTAGGTCCATTACATAAATCGCAAAGAAGCCATCATGGTACACTGAGAAATAACCGTTTTGAGGCCTATTTAATACAAACTATGAAGCAGCACTCCTTAGAGTATGATCCTCAAATGAGGTACATTATTAAGCCTATATTTTCCGAGTTTTCTTGACAAGCACGGAATGTTCTTATCAAAAACCTATCGCAGTCTCATTTTCTCCTATCTGGCTTTCATAGCAAGAATGAAGTTGAGTCTGCTCAGATTTCTTCCATACTTTTATCCTAGTCTCTGGATTTCATAGTGCGGCGTCTGGTTCTCCGTTGGGCCTTAGAGTATCACTGATAGTAAACAGCAATGAAGGAAGGCATGCACAAGACCCTTAAAGTCTGTCTCCCTCTCTCTACTTAAACATGAAGGACTGATCTACTGTTCCTCAAACTTACGACATTCATCACTCTGTTTGAAATTAACTGTTTTTACCAAGTGAGGCTACCTCCCCTAAGTAGTGATAAGCAACTGTTTTTCATACTCCATTTCATCCGTTCTGTGGGTCTGGAAGCTGTCTCCTGCAAGGTGTAAGGTTTGGCTAGGGCTGACTGAGGAACTTGAATGTGGATATCGCTCTCTGCTGGTTGGCTGTTCCACAGAAAATTAAAACTGGTGTTGTGGAAAGGGAAATAGAGTACTCTATTGTCAGAATTTTCAGTGCTTTGAAGAGGAAAAATATAATTTAAAAATATATGAGCTGAGCATGGTGGCACATGCTTTTACTCCCAGCACTCTGAGAGGCTGAGGCAGGAATATTGCAAGTTTGAGCTTAGCAACTTAGTGAGACTCTGTCTTAAATTTTTTTAAAATTAAAAAAGGCTTGGGATGAAATTCACTGTGAAGGCCTGGATTCAATTCCCGGTACAGCAAGTATAATAATAATATAACCATGGATGCGAAAATAGAAATAATGTGTGTGTGTACTAATCTTTTTCCTGTCACTAGATCCAATACCCTGCAAGGTAAAGGAGTTGAGATTTATTTCAGAACACAGTTTTAGTTAACTGTCTCCAAAGCAGAAATGGCATGGAAAAGAAGAATTGTTCACCACATGCTGGCCAGAAATCAGCAGTGTGTGGATAGTTGCTGCAAATATATAGCATAGAGTGGACTATAATGTAATTGGGTATGCACCTCCATGGTAGCAGTAACTGTGCAAATTCTGCAGGTTGTGACAGAAAGGCGAGATACAAAGATCTAAAGGTGCAAAATTGCAATTATTAAATTGCAAATCTCGCTCCATTTTCCAGTAGATAATAGCGTAAAATAACATTCTAGACAGGAAAGGACAAATAACAAGGGTTCTGTGATTAGATCCAAAGATATAATAAGGAAGAGCAGGAGTGGGTGAGGTTTTTATTTTTTCCCTACATTTCTGGAACTGGCAGCCTTGTGCTTGGATTAAAAAAAAAATGTTCTTGGCTCTTTTTTCAGATTTTCAAAGTATAGTCAGACAGAGAAATGGATGTTTATACAGACCAGCTTTTGGCAAGATTTCATCTCCAAGTTCAGGAATTTTAAGAATACACTTCATTCCTCAACCTGTATAATAGTTCATTTCATAGTAAATTTTAAAAGCATAGTTTCCAGATCCATCTCATTGGCTAACTCCCCAGTTTGAAGGTAACGAGGACTGAACACACGAACACACTGCTCCTTCACTTGGTCAATTCCTCTGCTTTTTAGGTGTCATTTGTTGTCAATAAGCTTTTCATACGTGGTCTTGTGGGTGTTCTCCCATTGTTTTACCTTTTATCATGGCTTGCCAATGATATTTTTGTAGTTACTTTTTTATGTTGATCGCCAGATAGCTAGTATTTATTGCCCTTTGCATTTTGTGCTAAAAGCCCCTCTTTTGTTTGGGATGGAAATTTTTCCCACCTAAAGTCAACATTTTCTAGGCTGCTATGTGTTTATAGCTAGGCTTGTGCCACAATTCTGACCACTAACATGTAGGTAAAAATTACACAGTATGGCTTTAGCTAATGCACTTTAAAATGGCAGCAGAGAGCTAGAAATGTACCTCAGTGATTGGAGCACTTGCCTAGTAAGCACTGGCCCCGGGTTTGATTCCCCAGCACCACAAGAGCTGCTCATGGCGGTGCAAGCCTGAAATCTCAGAACTCAGGAGGCTCAGGCTAGAGGATTACCGTGAGTTTGAGGCCAACATGGGCTACATAGTCAGTTCTGAAACAGCCTGAACTACGGAGAGAAACTTTGTTTCAGTAAAAAATGGCATCAGATACAGCTGACTGAGATATTTACACCTTTCACTCTCATCCTTTTCCGTGTTGGGACACAGTCACAATATTGGAGGAGAAGCAGCCACTTTGAAACCACGAGACAGCAACCCTTAAGAGGATGACCACAGCCAGGCATGGTGGTGGAGGCCTGTAATCCCAGCACTCTGGGAAGTAAGAATCGTAAGAGAATCTGGCAGGAGAATCACAGATACAGGTCCAGCCTGGGCAAGATAAGAACTTTTGGATGTTTTGTTTCAAAATAAAAAATTAAAAAAGGGTTGGTGATGCTATTCAGGGTCAGAATTGGGGGTTACATTCTCAGTAATGCAAAAAACAAATAATACAGCCACATATGCAGAGACTGAGTAGAAAGATGGATATTTAGGTGGCTTCCCCAGCAGCATTGCAAAGCCACCATACTCCTTGGGACTTAATTTGAGCACAAAAAATAACCAGCTTGCTGATTTCATTGCTGTTTCTTCTTCTTCTTTTTCTTTTTGGGTTCCTCTTACTGACAGAGCATATTCACAGAAGGAAGGATATTAAGAGAGTTTTACCCAGAGAAGAGGGTTCTATTTTAGTGGACTGTACAATGTGACTTTGGGGGTCGATGTGAGGGAGCGTTATACTCCTTCCTAGGACGTCATGACTAGAGGAGTCAGTAGAAGAGAGGGAAGTTGAAAGAGGGCCCAGGGTACCTCTGGTGAGTGATGGGAGAGCTGTGCATTGGCTGCGTTGAGTCAGAGGAAATGGAGGGGAGATGGCAAGGCTCTGTGGGGTAGCTAATGCTCCTGTTATTAAGTGTGGTTGAGTTGGAGGACCCAGGCTCGTTGTGGTTAGTGTACTTATTATGTGCATTAAGCAGACTACAGTGCATTAAATGTGGAGTGAATTGATTTTATGCAGCCATCCTCTGCCATCTTTTTCGAAAAATAATGACTACTGCATCCCCACAAACATTCTGGAAAAGCTTTGGAGGGGGGAGACTTATTTTATCAGATCTCCTTTCCTTTATGCTATTGCATGCCTAGTTGACCTTGAGAACTACAACCTCTGGTCATTAGGCAAAAAGAAGGCTTTCCAAAGAAGAAAAATTATACTGAGCACTATTCTTATAAAATGGACAATTTAGTTTAATTGTTTTTCCATACGTAAATGTACAGAACACACTGCCCTTGGGTGGGAAAATGTGCTTTTGGAAGATAAGGGCTTGTTAGGGTTTGAGTCAGGAATGTCCCCCAAAACCTTCATGTTTGGAAGATGATTCAAACATGGAAATGAATTCATTGATTTCCTGTGCTGTTAAGAATTGAGCTTTGTCAGAAGGGCCAGATCACTGGGGCATGAGTTGGAAGGCGTAGGTCACTGGGACTTTACCTCGAAGGAGCGAGTCACTCGGACATGACCTGGAAGGGTATGTTCTAGTTCCATCGTTCTTCTTGCTCTTGGCTTCCTGTCTTGCCTCGTGTGAACAGCTTCACTCTGGCTAGGCCCTCTGCCAAGCCCTTTCACTATTACTAGCTGCCCATGAATGCATTGAGACCTCCTGAAACTGTGAACTGCATTTCATCTTTCCTTCCTTAAGTTATGGGTATTGGAAATTGTGTCCCGGCAATGAAAAGATAATTAAGACAGAGTGTATAGGCCAAAGGTCAGCTCAAGTTAGGGAGCACTTCACTTTCTACTCTCCACTCCTCCCTTCCTTCCTCCAGAGAGATTTTTTCAAATGATTCCAGCTAGGGATCTCAGTCTCTTCACACTAGCAAAAGGTTCAGGCTTCTCACAAAACAGGCCAAAGCTTTTCATTGGAGGTAGGCTCTGACCTCACTTCTGCAGACCTTGCGTCTGACCTCACGAGCTTTATACCACTCCTCTAGTTTCCCCTCTCTGTAGGCTATTGTTTGCCTTAGAATAGTACTTGCCCCACATACCAGTACTATTTATATCTTCTTCCTGCTCCTTGCTGGTTGACCTAGCTATGGAATCCTTACATGCCCTGTTCTTGGGTAGCTGTGGACATGTCCTTACTGGCTTGCCTTGTGGATCCTGTTCCACTTCCTGCTGTGGTTTCTAGTACTTGCTCAATCTGTAACACCCTGCATCTCCTTCCTTAGTTCCTTTGCCGGGTTCTTGCAACTCATTGAGCTCTTTGATAGGGTTAAGTACAGAGAAGCAGAAAGAACCAGTCTGCTCAGGAGGAAGTTTATCTGAGTATACAACTTGTACATATCCCAGCCACTCAGTAGAAGCCAGACTTCCTGCCCGTGGCTGTGTTTATAGCATCCCTCTCTGGCAAGTAAGAAACTAGTTAGTCTGTGGAATCTAATTTACATGTGTTCTTCCCCTTGTCTGTTTCCATGTACCAAATTTTTCTTTCTTATAAGAACACCAGTCATACTGGTTTAGAGTCCACCCTAAACTGATTATATCATTACAGACTGTATTTCCAAGTAAGGTTATCATTACAGATACCAGGGATTAGGACTTAGACATATAATTTTGGGGAGACAAAATTCAGCCCATAAGACAGAGTAATCTCTTACGTAAAATACTTTGGCCAGAGGCATTTTAGAATTTAGAGCTTTTTCAGATTGTAGAAAAGTAGCACAGGGTTGACACAATCTATTAGATATTGTTCCCAACAGCACCATGTATTCAAACACTGTTATTGTTCTTTACAGAAAATTCAATTGTATTCACAGTGAGTGATATAAAGACCACTAAAGGTCTCCTCAGTTCAGGTCAGGCTTTACTGCCAAATGAGTTATGACTTAACTTTCAGAAAAGAGATAGTTTTTGGATGCTGGAATAGTAGCTAATAGATGATGGACTAACGCCAGACTTGGATACGGCGTTCCTGAGTGTTGTCTCAAAATTCCTTTCTTCCTCATTCCTATTGGCGTTATCCGGGTTCTGGTCCTCACCCATTCCACTAAGCCACTACACTAGGTTCCTAATTGGCTCTGCTTTTACATATTTAAGGCTTCCTAGCCAGTGTCTCAGCTGTCTCCCTTTCATGTCTTCAGTTGTGCTTACTCTCTGCCCCAGATTCATCTTCACATTGCACAGCTGCGAACAGACCAGTCCCCCTGATCGCACGCCTGCCACTGCTCCTGGCCGCTTGCCGAATGAATCCCCGTCTCCTCCATCGGGCACTCAGCACTTCTGTAATCTGGTCTCTCTTATTTGCTGCAGGATCCCATGTGAGAAACCACTTTTAAAAAAATCGCTTTTTAAATTTTGGTATAAAATTTCACATAACATAAAAATTTACATTTTATTTATAAATTCATGAACTTCAAATTCTGCAACACATTAGAACAATGGGGTTTGGGAAATTACTGAGCATCTGTTTAAATCACCTTTCATTTCATAATATCCTACTTGTATATATGCTTTTCATGGCTCTCAAGCTATGACTTCTAAGTGTCCTAATTGTACTTATTCATCAGGACTGTTGTGGCTTGGGTCTGGAATGTCGCCCAAAAGTCTCATGTGTTTGGTTGTTACGGATTGTCTATGGAACCATGTGCTGTTGGGAGACTGGGGCCTAGTCTGGAGGGGGGATTAACAGCATGTAAATTATTAGGATTAACGGTGTGTAGTGCAAGTTTGCCATGCCTCCCACATCTGGATCCGGGGGGGCTGATCACTGGGAGGAGACCTGGAAGGATTTATAAGCTGCTTCCTGCCTTCCTTGGAGGACTAGTCTCAACTAGTCTCAACTTACCTTTCTGTTTGTGATGTCATGAGGCACCGCCTCCATCTCTGCCTCTGCCATGTACTTCAATTGCTGCTGGCTGCCCCTGAAAGGACTTGTGACCTTCTGAAACTGTGAACTAAAATCAACCTTTCCTTTCCTAAATTTGTGGATGTCGGGTATTGAGTCACAGCAGTGGAAGAGTAACTGAGACAAAGACCGAGTTCGGATGATATACTACAAGCATTATTTGATCTTTCAGTTACAAGTGATCTTTTTCTTCCCTTTGCCCTATGATAATTACAAAGGTGGCAGTTTTAAGCACTTACCATGTACCAGGCACTGTTTACAGCTCTTGGTGGGCACTAATTAGTTTATTCCTCACAATGATCTGCAAGGTATGTACGTTTTTGCAGCTCTATTTTGCATATCTAGAAACTAATATTCAGAAAAATTAATTTTTCTAAAGTCACAGAGCTGCTCAGTGGCAAACCTTGAGTTTGAACATATGACACCGATCTCCAGATGTTGTTATCTAATCATGACATCTTTTATTTTACTTTTATTATATTGTTTGCTACCCTCTTGGATTTAAATCTCAATATCTACCTCCCTATCTAGATACCAGCATTTTCATTCAAACTTTCTGTATTTTATCTTTGTTTTTTCCCTTAATCCTAGCAGGGTGCTTTGCACATAGCAAACATTTCTTTAGTGTTAAAGCTTTTGCAACCTATGCAGTCATTGAAGGTGTTGGCTTGGCTCTGGTCTCTTCTTAGAGACCTATTGTTTTGTTGTTGTTTTGTTTTATTTTCTTATCTTGTGGCTCTGCTTTTCTCATCGCCTGACTTTCAAGGTCATCACAAGGTTGTCTTTCTTCTTGCTGGCTGCAAGATAAGCGGCATATGAAGGAGGGAGTGTAGGTGGTTTCCACGGGCCAGGCCTGGGCATGGTGCACATTATTCCATTGGCTGCCATTCACTCTCCTGGCCCCTTGGAGCAGCAAGGACCACTGTGACATGTAAAATGAACGCAAAAGCAAATGCTAGCATGCAATATTCTTAAAAGAAATAGACCATTATAGAGTTTTCCGAGAGGGGAAACCTGTAAAGTAACGACACCAATGTTCGCACTAACTTACAGAAAATTTGGGGAGAAGAGGGGTAAATACCAACAAGCGTGTTTCAACATAATTGGTTGATTTTCAGTAACAGGAATGATGATGCTTCCCCCAGTCTTCTGTTAGAAACTGGATTGAATAGAAGCACGTGTCATTAGTGTTCTGCATGATGAATGCTGTTCAGAACAAAGAACTGTTTATAAAAATCTTCCAACACTAAACCGGCAAAAGATATTTGGATAAGAAGAAACTTCAAGCATCAGAGAAGTATCAAAGACAAAAGTTCAATGTGTTGAAGGGATAATGTCCATGCTTGGTAATTTCATGTGGTAAGGTAGAAATGACCAGAGTAGACAATGATCTGAGAAGCTGAGAGCTGAGGAATCAAGATTGTTTTTTTTTTTAATCACTCTAGGTCAGTAATTTTTAATCAGGGATGAAATTGTCCTTTATGTAGCTTTAAGCAGATGTGGGGGCATTTTTGGTGGTGACAACTTAGGGAAGGAGAGATAGTGTTACTGGTATGTAGTGGGCAGAGACCTGTCATGCTGTAAAACACGCTGCAATGTGCAGGATAGTCACATGATAAAGAATGATCTGGCCCCAAAGGTTATAGGTCAAGGTTGCCAAATCCAGCTCTTCATGTTTCAATTCTGTTATTGGATGATATGGAACCAACATATGCTTCATCCGTGATTTGTATTAGGTTAGTCTCATGTGGAACCGCAAAGCTGCTGTTAGGAATTTTTCCTTTTACCTTTGTCAAAAAACAACACTGCAGAGCATAAACCGAACATAATATTTTCCTTGACATTTGGGCAAATGAAAAAATACTGGGCTGGAGATGAAGGCCCGTGTCAGGGTGGTTGTGTAGGATGCACAAGGCTCTACGTTCAATCCTTAGCACAGCAGCAACAGAAATATATTATTCTTGCCATCTACGAGGCATTTGATAATGATTTCATTACTGGTGAGCAAAAAAAAAATCCTTTGCTGAAGAGTTTTAATAAATTTCCTGTTCAGTAAGATTCGTAATAAATATTCTCCCTCCCTTTGTCTTATTGGCTAGGAAATTAGAGGCAAAACTTGAAGCTCAGTCATAATTTTTGAGCTTTGAACGTATCTTGAAGAGGTTATATCTCTTTTCTTTGATTATGATTTTCTTCTTAAATTTACATGGGCTTTTATTATGTATGACTTTCCTGTAAGCAAAGAGAACATCTTCTGCTCTAGAGAGTTTCTAAACATTCTTGATGTGAGCTACAGGGATTACTTACATGCAAATGTTATTGTGAGCCCTTTCTAAATAGTGTACATCCATGCAGTTTTACATGAAACGAACTGTTGGAAATTCATAAATAGCACTGCATTCTATGAAATCTACTTAGAAAAAAAAGATATGGTGTCCCCAGCTACTAGGGTGTTGACATTTAGGGGATATAGTTGGCAACTGGAACTCTGAAGGTGTCATGGGAAGAGAGTATATTCATAAGAAGGCCCGCCAACACAAATCTGGGGTTTAAGGGTGACATCATGGAAGGCATGCTGGTCACTCTGAGATCTGCGATATTCACAAGCGTAGAGTGAGCACACAGCCAGTGATTGTCCCAAGAGGGGATGCAGGAGTATAGGTAAGAGTTCAGAGGGAAGAAAGGGCACAGCTGCTCTAAAGGAGGAGCGATGGTGAGAATGGCTGGGGCCGAAGGGAATAGGTGGAGACTTAAGTGGAAAAGTTGAGAAATGAAGAAAAGATAAGGATCGAATAGTAGCCTGGAGCCTCATCCAGAAAAGGACATGCGCGCTGGCGTGGAGTGTGGGCTATAAGAGTAACTTGTTGAGTGGTTGTGAGCAGGATAATTACACAGTTAGGGGTGTATTAAAAAAAACAAAAACCTCTGCTTTCAGGCGAGAGTGGACTGAAATGGGGCCATGCTGTGCTCACAGGAACTTCTTAAGGGATAATTGTCTTCCTACAGGGCAAGGGATTACCTGTGGTCAAGACTGGAATAATGGCACGATGGCAGGGGGTGAACAAGAAATGAACACAGTCAAGAGAGATTAAAGATAGAATCAGACAAACTTGGAGTTGTCATTGGAATGCTTGGATGAAAGCACGAAAGAATTCTGCGTTAACCTCCGGACTTGCTTTCTTTCTGTTTAAATTTTTTTAAATTTACATATTACATCACTTTCCCTTTCCCACCCCCTACCTCCATCCTCTTTCCCTCTCCGCAAAGTCTGTATTCTTACTTTCTCCCATCTCTCTTACTTTCTAATGGTTTGGTTTTCTTATATTAGAGAAACCATACAATATTTAACTTTCAGTGTCTAATTCATTTTACTAAGCATAATGGTCTCAAAGTGAATCCATTTTCTTACAAATGACTCAATTATATTTTTTATGGCAGAGTAGAACTCCATTGTGTAAATATACCACATGTTCTTTATCCATTCTTCTCTTGTTGAACATATTGCCTTCTTCCAAGGTTTGGCTGTTATAAATTGTGCTGCTGTAAACATGAGTAGGCATGAGTCACTCTTGTATGATGATTTTAATTCCTTTGGGGAGACACCCGGAAGAGGTATAGCTGGGTCAAATGGGATATCTATTTTCAGTTTTGTGAAGAATCTTCATATTGTTTTCTATAGTAGTTGTACTAGTTTACAGTTCCACCAGCAAAGTAGAAGAGTTCCTCCCCCCCACCCCCCACCCCCCACAGCCTCACCAGCATCTGTTGTTTCTTGACTTCTTAATAGCCATTCTTACTGGAGTAAGAAGGAACCTCAGTGCTGTTTTGATTCACATTTCTCTGATGGCTATAGATGCTGAACATTTTTTTTTTTTTGTATTTATTGGCTGTTTAGACCTCTGTCTACTCATTACAGTTTTCAGGGTTTGGTTTGATGGCATCTTTTACTAAGACAGGAAAACAAGTGACATTTGATGAGAATGAAATGTGCAGAATAAGTATGCTGAGTCTGATATACAGGCTTGGAACGTTCAGACAGTATGATCCAATAAACTTAGGTGAGTCTGAAACTGAAGTGAGAGTCTTTGGGTACGCATACTGACATAGGAATCACTGTACCATGATAATGGAGACTGGAGCTGGAGTGTACCTCGGTGGTTAAAGCACTTGCCCAGCAAACCCAGGGCCCATAGATTCAATTCCCCAGCACCACATGGCCAGGAATGGTGACACATGCTTGTAATCCCAGCACAAAGGAGATTGATGCAGGAAGATTTCCACGAGTTAGAGGCCAGCCTGAACTAAAATGACACCATAGGAGTTGAGGTTGAAAACAGCTAACTGAGTAGGAGGTGGAGAGTAAGTTCAAAGGAATCCAGAGAAGAGAGACATACACAGGGAACAGAGACTAATAAATAACCCTTCCATGTGTGTACGGGAACATCGCAAGATGTGTTCCCATGAGAGAATGAATGTCTTAAAGGAGGCAGTCCTTGGAAACAAATAATGTCTAACTGTAAATATCCATTGAATTAGCAATAAAGTAATTATTAATGATTATAAAATAAATTAATGGAATCACTTGACCTTAAAAGAGAGCAGAACAATCAGGATAGAAACTAGAGTAGACTGTGGGTCTTCTGTGGTTTGAATGTGGCTTGTCCTCCAGGGATTCATGTATTGGAGGTTTGGTCCTCAAAATGGTAGTAGCAGGTAGTGGACCTTTAAGAGTTGAGACCTATCGAAGGTCCTAAGTTCAATTAGGGGCGTGTCCAGTGAAGGGACTGTGGGACCTCAGCCTCTCCAGATTTCTGTTTAATGATGTGATCTCTTCTTGCTTATACTCCTGTCCCCTGCCATGGGCTCCTCTCCAGTGTCTGTCTGATGATGGCACCATAATCTTGAATCTTCTGAAGTCTGAAATAGACAATCATCTTTTATGTACAAGTTAACCAGATTCAAACATTTTGTTATAATAACAGAAAATGGACTAATACATGGTCTGAGAGGGAAAATATTAAATATCAAGAACTAGAACATGTTTGAAGGCTGAAGGTTGAAACCAACTGAACGTGGAAAATTTGGAAATATACAGAAGAAGAGATGGTTTGTACAGCACAAATGAAGAGATCAGCACAGATAGAAGGCGGTGAGTCTTCTGGCATAACCAAAAGGATGAAGGAAGTTGTTCATAAGTTGATGAGTCTGATAGTGGTAAATAAATAAGTAGTTACTTAAGACCTTTTTTCTTTAGCAAGTAAGAGTCATCTGAAAATGTGGGATAAGATAGAAATTTTGCAGTGCTTGAGGAAAATTTGAAGTAACTGCTGTGGAAATTGGGAAAAAAAGTATAACCAGAGGATAGCGAAGGATAGAAGAATCCCGAGGACTAGTTAAGCTGGCTGTCTTTAGTGTGGTGCCAGCAATCTGTTCTGTTGCCATTTGTACGGTGTTTGTCAGTATCTTAGTGAGAAGATGTCAACATTGAGAGTCGGGTTATTTTAGTGTTAAGATTTGGCCAAGGGGATCTGAGAGAATTGGAGTAAAGGAGGAGGACATCAGGGAATAAATGTCTATAAAACTAAACTAAATGGAGAAGAAAATGAAGGTAGGAGGATGAGGTGGTGGGAAGGCACAACATAGGATGATCAGGGAGACAGGGTTATCTTTGAGGTCAAAACAGAGCTAGCTGGAGGAACTGCAGGAGGAGAAAGTTGTGCTCCAACAGTAGCTATTTGAGCATACAGTTTCAAACACAGCATTTCTAGGTGAAGGCAATATAAAGATGTTACCACGAAACTGAAATTAATAGCAGATGAAGAAGTCAAGAGTTTGAGAGACAAGATTGCCACATGCGCTGTCCAAATTAATGTGAACTCTCATTACTTGAAGTGAATTATACTATTTTGTTATCTTGTTTCTCTTTTTGCCAGAAGTACTGTGTATGCATGCCTGTGACTATGTGTGTGTGTGTCTGTGCGCGCGCGCGTGCGTGTGTGTGTGTGTCTAGTCTGTGTAGACTATTGAAAGAAATAATTTTTTAGAATGTAAGGAGGAGTTTAAAGGTTATTCAAGGAGAAAAGAAGGTGGTATTGGATGTCAGACACAGAAAAGGGATTTTAAGCCAGGGATTGATTTGGGATTGATGATATTCAGAAGTGGCCTTATGAGATGAAGAGGTCCAAGACCTACTTCTCAGCCATACTCTTTATAAAATAAGGGGACTGCAATAGTTGTGTGACCCCAGTCACAGTCAGTGCATTTCAGATGATTGCACTGGAGATGAGAGAAGTAGGAAGATAACCCACACAAAAGATAAGGATGACCTCAAAATTAGAAATGAGCCAAGTACCTGGATACAACAGCTGATTGATGATGACTCAAAGAGAACCAATCTCAGAATATTGGGTGTGGGAGAAAGAATAGAAGACATCACCAAAGTTATAAAGAATTTTTTCACTGAAGTAATACAAGAAAATTTCCCAAATCTAGGAAAAGAAATTAATTTTCAGGTACAAGAAGCGTATAGAACACAAAAAACCTTAACCAGCAATGTGACTCTCCATGGCACATCATAATCAAAACCTCAGAAATACGACATAAAGGGAGAATATTAAAAGCAACAAGAGAAAGACATTATTCTACCAATGTAAACCCATTCAAATTACCACAGATTTCTCACTGCAAACTTTGAAGGCCAGGAGAGCCTGGAGCAAAATCTTTCAAGCTTTAAAAGACAGCAAGTATCAACCCAGGTTGTTGTATCCATTAAAATGATCCCTGAAAATTTAAGAAGTAAAATTTTTTGTGACCAACAATTCCTAAAGAAATATGTGGCCACTGGCCCAGCAGTGTAGAAAATACTTGAAGGAATCTTTGAGGGAGATAGACTAGCAGTACCAAAGAACACGGAGGAAGGGAAACATCTCGAGAGAAAGTGTGACAAAAAAATAGATTGGTATTTGAATTATTTGATTGATACCCTACTAAAAAAGTACCAGATTTCTCATAAAATTTGTGAAACTTCACCCATAATTATTATTTTCAATAGTGTATTAGTTTATGAAATATAATAATTATATTCAACATTGGGAATTAGAATAAAATATGTATACATGAAGTTATGAATATAATAATTATATTCAACATTGGGAATTAGAATAAAATATGTATACATGAAGTTGTGGACAGTTAGGTAGATAAAATGATAAATCTGGCAAAATGTTAGTAAAATGTGAGTAAAGAATTTATGAAAGTTAAAAACTGTAATAACTAGGCATGTCACTATCTATTGTGTTAAGTGTAATACACTCTTGTGATATGGATTTAAGTGTATTTAATGTTGCAATTTGATGTAGACTTAAGTTTGTTTAATGTAGCAATTTACTTTATCGGTCTTGGATGTAAGCTTATTTTAAGAAAACTGATTGATGTCATGATAACTTGAATGTCTTTTGAATGTACAAACATTTACATTTCAGTACTCATCTAAGGAATATGAAATACAATGTTTCTCTATTTCCTTCTCACATTTTCTAGCCTTTGAATTTCACTGTAATATTTCTTTTCTTATGTGGACTGGTGGGAGGTGCTATGTAAAATAATCTCAACAAAGATATAATAAGGTATAAAAAAAAGAATTTTCAGCAAATTACCCCAATAAAGGGCTCTGCTGGACCCAGAGAAGAGGCATCAAGATATGGCCACTACAGTCTATTCGAGGGATGGGAAACTGAGCTAAAGAGTGGTGGTCTGGTGGTGAAGTGAGTCAGACACAGAAGTTTAAATATATTAATTATCACATGGTTTGTCTGATTTGGGAAACACAAAATTCAGGCATTCTATAGAACCAAATGGGTGTGATAGTGGGAGTTTTATGGGGATGGGAAGGGTGTGGGGGAGGCAAAAATGACGAGAAAGGATCATAATATTGATGTGCTATATGTGTGCACAAAATACTCAAATTCATTGTGAACATTACATATCACACATATATATGTGTATATTAATAAGATGGGGAAAAAAGAAAAAATACGCAAATTGTACATGTATTAGCAAAAAGACAGCTCTTAATACATAGTTGTTGTACACTACCACAATAAACAAGGCTCAGTGTGTTTTTCTTTAAAAAAATAAAACTCATAGTTGGTACTGTAAACTCTGACTTAAAGGTGAGTAGATGGATTTTCAGAAAGGCCAATGTAAGTAATAGAATTAAACTAAAACACTGTTTTTCTGAAACTCTAGGGATTATTTTTGCCATGAGAAGCAAACTTACAGAAAGTATAGTAGCTAGTATGTTCCCAGCTTGTAGTGTAATAAAGTGTGTTCAAGTTGATCTCAAGCTGCATCTCAAGGTTAACATTTTATAAATGCAACTAGATCACTGGAGATTAGGCTGGAAGTTTATTTATTGATTTGATCGAGCCTCTTTGGATGTCTTGATACTATGGTGGGATGGTGCATTTGTCAGTACATTGGAAAAACATTTTTGTTTCCTGAATAGCACTCCTTTTGCGTTTTAACGTGAGAAATGACTGTCTAACAGGGCTTATAGGCATAAACTGTAAACCAACCTCATGTTGGCACAGGAAAAAAAAGTCGGCAATTTCTGAAGAATCCCATCAACTTTTACTTATATCTCTGCCTTAAAAATATGAAGCATATATGATAGCCTCTGAAAGTCTGCATATTACGTAAATGTAACATTCAATTTCCAAACTACATTTAGTGAGGTTATGAATGACTTACTATGTTTATTTTCAAAGATATTGTACTTTAGAATTAATGGGTATAATGAAACTGTATTTTGAGCTATGCAAGAATTTGTACATAGATTATTTACTAATTGCAAGGAATAAAAATTTCCCTTTACGGTAGAGAAATCTGGAGAACACCACCTAAATTATGTGATTCAAGTAGGACACTTGAATGTCGTGTACCTCCTGATGTACTTCCTGCTACGTTGAAGAACATAGTATCACATCTGTGATAGACCTGCCCACAATGCCTACTCATGATCTAGTCTTGAGAAACATCAGAAAAACTCTAGTTAAGGACTATTCTACAGTAAAACCAATGGTATTTTTCAAAATGTCAATTCCATGAGAGACATAGAGAGGCAAAGGAACTCTTCCACATTGAAAGAATATAAAGAGACCCAACAAGTGAATCACATATGGATCAGAAAAACAAAATTAGTATAAAGGATATTAATATCTTTGCAAACAATTGAAAACATTTTGACATTTTTTAGAAATAATATGAATTAATTTGAGTAGTTTTTTAATAACAGTCTAGAGCTAAGAAAGGAGCAGCTTGCAGAGAAATCTTTGAATTTACTCTATTACTTAAAAATGTAATAAAAATGAGAAATTCTAGCTGGTCATGGTAGTATGCATCTGTAATTTCAGCTGCTCGGAAGGCCAAGGCTGAAGGATTGCAAGTTAAGGGCCAGCAATTTAGTGAGACCCCCATCCCACGTAGGAAAAGGAAAATTCGGCTTACATCAAATGAAATAACTTTATTATAGTTTCTTATTTTAGCTCAGGCATTGTGTAACCTATGCCAGCAGATTTTACTTACACAGAATTTTAAGAATTGGGTAGTGTTCCTTAGTGTTAATTTGTTTAACTGTTTTTAAGTAATTCAATGGAAATTTATTTTTTCCTTTGCACATACCCCCTTTAAAAAGTGATACCTCTTCTGGAAATTTTCCCAAAAGAGTTAAAAATAACATGTAACAGAGATACATGTATACCCATGTTCATAGCAGCACAACTAACAATAGCTAAAATGTGGATGACACGAAAATACCCATCAACAGACCAATGGATACGTAAATTGTGGTGTATGATAGAGTACTACTCATCTATAAAGACAGATGCTTTGAGACTTTTGTAGGTAAATGGAGGCAACTTGAGACCATCGTACTCAGTGAAGTGAGTCAGAGGCAGAAGGTTAAATATAGAATGGTCTCTCTAATATGAGAAACCAAGATCTCAATTATTTCATAAAATTAATAATGGGAATCGAAGGGGAGGGGGAAAAGAGAGGGGTGGGAGAGTTGAAAATGGGCAGGGGAAGCATTTGTAATTTTGCCTTGATATGTATATGTGCAAAATACTGAAGATCAATAATATTATTCATTACATCTATATATATATCAATAAAATGGGAAAAATGAAAAGTTTATTAATTTGACAGTACAGTTATGAAGAAAATTCTTAAACATCCCTTCAAGCACCGTTGACACAGTAGTATGGTGAGTTATATTAATTTATAGACTTCACTGTTTTCTTATTTTGTCATTTAGAAATTGTTTTTCCTATCAATTTATTAGTACAAATGTTTATGACGAAGCTAGAAGATTGTGGCCCTTTGATGGCTCTGGAACTATACCCCAAAATGCATCAGGCCTGCGTCCTCACACAGGCCACACGCCAACTCATGGGACTTCCGAGTGGCTCTCCAGTGTTCTCAGTGGAATGATAGCTATATATTTAGAGTTTTTAGCAAGAGAGGACAGAGAGACCTACTTTTCTACCCCTGCTTATTCATGAGGATTGTAAATTGCCCATGATCTTTCCCCCCGATTTTGTATCTATTTATTTATGATGCGGCTCAGTGAATGTATACAATTGTGCAATTACCACTGCAATCAAGACCCAGAAAATTTCCACCATTCAAAAGCTTCCTCTTGTTGCTTCACATCCACCTCTTCTCCCTGGCAACCCTACCTGGTGATTTCAGATCATTCTTTGAAGATTTTAGTCCTTTTATTTTAATGTAATTATTGATACAGCTCGAGTTATGTCACCACTTTGTTTTTTTATAGCTTGTGATTTTTATTTACTCCTCTGTATTCACTCACTGCCTCCTTTTGTGTTAAACATAGTTTAGTCTTCTGATTTAATTCTTCAACATTTTCTCTCATTTTTCTTACTGATTGCTCCATTGATTACAATATGCATCTTAAATTGGCAAATTCTACCTCCGATTAACAGACTTAATTCCAGTAAAGTACAGCGAATTTTCTTCACTATAACTCTATTTTCTCCTTCCCTTTGTGTTATTCTCTTATAAATTACAAAGTGTATTATAAGTAGTTGTAATTATTACTTTATGTTTTTAGAATAAATGAAGAAAAATAGGTATTTAGAGTCTGTGTGCTTTACACGTTTGATCCCAGTGTTTCTCCTTTCCTACTTTTACTGTCTCATAGCCTCCTTTCAGCTTAAATTCTAAAGATTATTTTGGTGTTTCTTTTAAAGAGGATCTAGCAATAAATTCTCTGTTTAGCTCACAACAGTGTTATTGCACCTTCACTTCTTGAAGGGGAGGATTCCTAAACATAGACGTCTTCGTTAACTTTGGTTTTCTTAGCACCTTGAATGTGTCAGATACTCTCTTTTCCATATTGCTGATATGAAGTCAGCCATTCACTGTGGTGGGGTTCCCTTTATGTCAATAGTTGTTTTTCTCTTCCTGCTTCTAAATTTTCTCTTTTTGTCTTTAGCTTTTAGCACTTTACTGTAAAGTATGCATCTGGATATCTGTATTTCTTTTAGCTACAGTTGGTTGGGTTTCTAGAACTTGCAAAATAAGAGCTTTCATCAGACTTGGGAAGTTTACCACACAATTTCTTCCATTTTTCCCTATCTTTTTTGTTTTCTCTCTCCTGTCTTCTGAGATTCCAGTAATACGCGTTAATGTGCTTGACGCTGTGTCATGCATCTTGGAGACTATGTTATTTTTCTTAATTTTCTTGTTTTGTTTTGCTAATAGGTCAGTTCTACGCATGTGTTTTCTTGAAGTCTTCCTTCTAAAGTCTCAAATCGGCTGTATGTGAATTTTTCAGTTACTTATTGGACTTTCTCTCTAAAATTTCCATTTGGCTAATTCAGTATCTTTTACTTCATTGGTATTCCTTATCTGCTGAACCATTCTCATAAGTTATCCATATAATTTTCTTTTTGCTTTTGCAGTGTTGAGCCACTTTCAGTCCAAATAATCTTTTCAACATGTTTCCTTTGGGTTTTAAATATATTTATAATAACTTCTTTGAAGTCTTTGTCTGATAATTCTGACATTTTCATCAAAGTAGTTTGCTTTACATATCTCAAGTTTTAGGTGAAAACTGGACACTGTAGAGACTGTTCTGTAGCAACCTTAGTGTTTGATTTCTATTCTTTGAGGGTTTGTTTTTGCTTATATTATTTATATTGTCTAGCTCAGATTTAACCAGTAGAATTTGTCTTTCCTGTGATCCATGGTATACTTTGTCATCATTTCGATCTCTGCTGAATTGTTTTCTAATTTTAATCTTTTATCTTTCACTTATTGATACGTCTGCATCATTTGCATAATTTAACACTCAAGCAGTGATTTTGCAGAGGTTATGCTAAAAAATATTAAGCTTTTTGAGGCTTGGGGTGTAGCTCATCTGTTAAGAGTGCCTGCCTAACCTAGGAAGTTCAAGGCCTTGAGTTCGATTCATCAGCAGCACATCAGCCAAGAATGGCGGGCCACGCCTGTAATCCCAGCACTGAGAAGGCTGAAGCACTAGGATGGCCGTGAGTTCGAGGCCAGCCTGGGCTACACAGTGAGTTAAGTATCAGTCTGGACTACCCAACAAGACCCTGTCTCAAAAAAAAAGGCAAGCTGTTTTTCTGGTTTTCAGTTTTTGCATTAATTTCTATGAGAGTTGGGAGCACATTCAAAGTTCAGACAGTTTTAAAGTCTACTTGAGGGGCAGGAGGAATGGCGCTGCAGTTAAAGGGCTTGCCTAGCTCTGGCTGGCCAGGCTGCGGGGTTCCCTCTTGTGCTTCCTACTGAGTTTGCCACTTTGACAATATTGCTGAACGTGGGGTTTCAAACTTTGCTTCAAATCAGGTCTGCCTTCTCTGGCAGTGAGGCTGCGGCTTTGCAGTCTAATCCCGTACCCTTAAAACTGTCATCAACGACTGAACCTGGCACTGGAGGTGGGAACAGCTCAAAGCAAGAAGACCGTCTTAGACTCCCACAATTCTTGCTTTGAGCTTTTCCAACCCCCAGTGCCGGGTTCAGTATAACTACAGTTAATAATGATTTAAACTGGATTGTAAATTCAGTATCAAATTTAAGAAAAAGAAAGCTGAAGAAGCTTCTGAGTGATAGATTGTGTGCTTAGAATATGTGAGGCCCTGAGTTTAGTTGGCAGCCCCAGAATAATAAACTTATTATAGAACTGTTCAGTGATCAGTTTTGAGGTTTCCCTTCATAAAGAGGGAGGCATTATATACTTTATGATGATGCACAAGAATTTATATTTAAAATATCAGAGCTAGAAGAGACCTCAAATTTTCTCTAATCCAGTGGCCTCAAAACACTAGGTTTTGAATTATTGAGGCCTTTAAAACCTGTGATTTTTTTGTTTAATCTGAACTATGATAGTTTTCAAAGTAACATTAATTTAATATGATTTTCATAAAGCTAAGTGTATTTAATTTAAGCCATTTTTCATTTTTTCCTACCTTTTGGTATTAAAATGTTCTAGGAAAGGCCAGTAACTGATTTCATTCAGTTAGGCATTTTTTTTTTTTAAGAGGAGAGGATATTTTCTGATAATGGAATACAGTTTGCTCTTCATGAAAAAACCTTTTGATATAGCTGACAATATTGCTGAAAAAGTGAAGTACTACCTTGCTTTGTGTGTAATTTAGGTATTGGAGTTAGCTTTTACCAATTTCCGAATAATGAAAACTTACCTGGACTGGGAAACATAACACCTCCAGTTTTGGGGGATTTTTTTTTTTCGAAACTTGGGGATTGAACCCAGGGCTTCAAATGCTAGGTAAGTGTACTACCACTAAGATGTATCTCCAGCACAATTCTCAAATATTTTATTTTAATTATTTCACAATGATTACATGATTTTATAATTTGCATTCCAGCTTGTCACAACACTCCTTTCCTTTCCTTTCTTTTCCTTTAATTTCCTTTCTTTTCTTTGTCGATCTTTTCTTTCCTTTTCTTTATAGGTCTCGGGCTCTATAGTCCAGGCTGGATCTGAGATCAGGATGACCTCAAGCTCTCAGCAATATCCTATTTCAGCCTCCCTAGTGATAATATCATAGGCATGTGCCAACCTGACCAGCTGACAGCATTTGTATTCCAAAACTCCTGAGCTTTATATGCATATGTGTTGTGCATAGGGCATGGGTTGCTGACAGACAAAAGAAAATACCTGGAACCAGTTTTGAGAGATAAAGTTTATTAAGACTTGAGAGCAGGTGCTAACTAAGAGTATGGGGTTAATTGATAGTAACAGGGGAGGGTACATGTGTGGCACATAGAAATCCACCAGTAGTACTTGGAGTGTCCACAGGAAGGATATCACAGTCCATTATAGTCTGTCCGGATCCATTACTGTCACGTTTCAGGACAAAAACTGAAAATATGAATTTAAGTCTCAGAGACTAGGAAATCTGCAGATAAGTACACAGGCTCACAGCCTGAAGAAGGGGGTGGGTTTGCCATGCAGCCGTGAGCAAAGGTCTCTTCCCGTATTTATTGTGGGAAATGAAAGGGTGCAGTGACGAGGAAAAACACAGCGAATCATCCACTAAGAATTTCTGTAAGCAGAACTGAAATTAACACAGTAGCCGATTAAAGTCACAGGGCATATTCTAATTTATCACCTGGATTATAGGCAGGTTGAGATGAAACAAAGCTTTAGGTAAATATGTATATTAGGAAAATTCCACAAAGGGGAAGATCTTGAGAATTGAGCTTATCAATCATCAACATACAGCTATCCTTGAAGTAAGCAACTTTATCTAACAGTTGAATTTATGGGTAAGCATTACTTAGTCTTGGCAGAGGTAAACAGAATGGGCAGATACACCTTCTCAGAGCAGGCACATACAGCCTTTGAGGCCGAAAGCCTACATACCAGATTATGGATTATTAAGAGGATCTCCACGCATTATCATAGGAGAAGGGCTTTATAGGTTAGGCTACCCAAGAAGTGATATCATTACCTTGCTTTGTCCCATTGTGTGACCAGAATTCTGAAGAACAGCTCACATAGTATGAGAGCAAGAAGGAACAGTCTACAGACGATAGTTGGCCCAGTTCCCCGTGTTTCTCAGGTAATACTTATCCAGACAGTCTGGTCTGAGCAAGTTTACAGTGTCCCTGGTTTAGATCTGAAATGTCCCACAGAAGTGTCATGGAGTTAGAGGTGGAATCTGACTGAAGATGGATTACTGAGGGCATGGTCCAGAGTAGGGTATTCCTGTCCCCTTCCTTTTCTTTCTGTTTCCTGGCTTCCATGGAGTGGGCAGATTTCCTCCACCCGTATCTTTTCCCATGCGGGTTTGCCTTGAGCTGGCCAAGCATGGACTGAATACACTGAGAAATGAACCAAAATGAAGGTCTTCTCCTTTAAGTTGTGGGTGTCGCATATTTTGTCCTAGCAATGGGAAAATGGCTAATATAAAAACTGACACCTGTGAGCCAGGCATGGTGGCACATGCCCCTAATCCCAGCACTTGGGAGGCTAGACTTGCTGTGAGTTCAGGACCAACTTGATTACAGAGTGAGACCCCATCTCAAAAAAAAAAAAATTGGTACAGAAGAAGGGTCATTGCTGTGACTGTGCCTGACCATGTGGTTCAAAAGCCCGTAGAATTGGTTTGCAAAAAGAATTTGGCAAAGTTTAGAGATGTGGGCTAGAGAAGTTTTAGAATGTTATGAGCTGTGCTTAATGGGCAGTATTGGTCAGAGCACAAAAGAAATAGAATGCTGTTAGTGATGCAGACAGTAAAAGCCAGGCTCAGGGTGTTTCAGTTGAGAACAAGGACTCTATTGGAACCTAGACTAGAAGATATGTGTATTACTCTATGGAAAGAAAGTTTGTCTACAATTGCTCCGTGTCCTGAGACTTTGGGCCGTGACGTGATTGATCTGGTGGAGGAAGTTTTAAAACAGCCCAATGTTCCGTCTGTGTTATAGACACTGCTAGTTGCGTTTAGTCAGATCTATGATGAGAAGCAGGAGCGAGGAGCAGATGTGAAAAATCTGCATTTTAATCAGAAAGTAAGCAGCTGCAAAATTGGTGACAAGTAGAGCATGGCTGCTGAAAAGATTATCATTTATAAAGTATTTTGCATCAGGACAATAGGAAAGATGGTTTGAAGATGGCATCTCAGGAATTGGCTAGATCTCACTTTTCATAGGCTCATGGGTTAAATAGTAAACAGCTTTGAAAGACTTTGCTTTGGAAAGAGGGCCCCAGAGACCCCAGCTCCTTCAGAGTGACCTGGGGAAGTTTGCCCAGAGGCCACTGCAGCCATGACCAAGGGGATAAGCTTTTGCTCCCATTAGTAGCAGACCTTGGTATCATCCATGTGGTTATTTCAGGCATGCAGAATACCAGAATTACGTAGGCTTCCATAGATGTCAGAAAGATGCCCCTTAGAGGTATGCTTGAAACTGAATGTGAAGTCAAAAGTACAGTGAAGACCCAGGGAGTGTGAAATACTGCTGAGGAAAGTGGCAGACAGCGGAGCCAGTCTAAGACACACTCTTTTTCGAACTCACACCTCACTGCCACGTGCCCTGGCTGCTGGATAGGAAGCCACAAGATTCAGTGTTTGCCTTGAGGAGTTTCCGTCTTGCTTTGGTCTCTTCCTATCCCTTATTTCTCCCTTTTGGAATGTGAATGTTTGCTCTGTGACATTGTGTGTTGAAAGTTTCAGTTCTCATTTGGATTTTCAAAGGCGTTCATAGCTGAGAGTTTACCTTGACTCTCATAGGATACTTTGGATTTGAATTTTTAACAATGCAGGAACTGTTAACATTTTGGAAACTGTTATTCATGAACTAAATGCATTTTACATAATAAGATGCACATGAGTCTGGAGGATGGGGATGGAATGTTAGGCCTTGTATTTAAACTGTCCTCCCAGTGTCCCATGTATTGAGAGGGGGGGGGGACTAGTTGGAGGTGAATCCCTGGAGGCATGACCTGGAAGGATGTTTTCTTGTCCCTAGCATCTCACTTCTCTCTTTTCTTGCTGGCTGTCATGGTGTGAGCAACTTTCCTCAAGGCCCTTCCACCATGTTGTTTCTACCTGGAGTCAGCCGATCACGGATCACGGATCACGGATAGAAGCCAAATTAACCTTCTCCTCCTTTAAGTTGCAGGTGTCGAGTTCCTTGTGTCAGCAAAAGGAAAGTAGCTAAGACAGCCGCTTAGACTTGACAAGAGTCTTGGGAACACAAAAGAGCATTTTCAGGACAGGGTGATAAGTGCCCCCCCCCCTTTTCCCCCCTCAGGGACAGTACCACATATGCAAAGATTCCTGTGCCATACTCTTTTTCTTTTATAATCAACCAGTTTATTCTTATGGTGTCAGCTGTTCTCTCTGTGTCCTGAAAATATGCATGAACTTTGTAAGTACCTCATTTAAGCATGTAATAATTTTTAAATGAGTGATTTCCAGGTGTCAGCTTCACTGGGCCATGTGTGAAAGATAGGAAAGTTGTATCAGTGGTCAGCTTTCCCATCACTGGGACAAAATACTTGACATCTGCAACTTAAAAGAGGAGAGGTTAGTTTTATGGAAGGGTTCAGAGGTTTCGGTCCATGACGGAATAAAGCTGCTCACTTCACAGCAGGAGAGAAGGAAGATTTAATGTTTGCTTCGAGGGGTTTCAGCGTCTGCCTTACAGTTTGCTGAGAAAGTTGCTATGAGAACTGAAATAGCCGATCCTGGTGGTGCAGACCTGAAATCCCAACACTCTGGGAGGCTGAGTCAGGAGGATCACAAGTTTGAGCCCATCCTGGGAAATTTAGTGACATTGTAAGAATTTGTCTCAAAACTTTAAAAAATGGACTGGAAATTCAGTTCAGTGAGAAGGCCCTGGGCTTGTTCCTCAGTAACAAAGGAGGAAAAAAAAAATAGAAAAAAAAAAAAGCTTTTAAAATTAGTATTAGTCTGCTAACAGTAATAGAACATAGAAACTTAGTTACTTTGTTTTAGAAAAAATTCTAAACTGTGGTTAGCAAACATTTGCCTGTATGTCAAATCTGACTCACTGCCTGTATTTGGATGGCCTATTATCTAAGGGTACGTGTTTTGTTTTGTTATATTTTTAACTGTTGAAGAGGAAACAGGAATATTTAGTGACATTTGGGAGCTATACAAAATTCAAATTTTAGTACCCATAAGTAAACCTTTATAGGAATATAATTATAAATACTTTCATGTTAGGATGTTAGAACTGAGTAGCTTTTAACAGAGACCTCATGCCCCACAAAGTCTAAATTTTTATTATGTCTTCTGTTATAGAAAGAATGTACAAGGCCGAATTGAAAACATGTAATAAAGAATGTCTTTAAGGTCTGGGCTGTTGATATTTCTCTCTAAATATGCTTTATGTGTACACCCAGTCTTTTCACCAATGAGGAGCCACCTTTATTTATTTATTTGTTTATTGTTTTGGTTGGGGATTCCAAAGTTATTTTTTTTTCTCTGTGTCTATGGGCAAGAGGGAGTGTTTTTAACTGTTTATCCATTGTTTGGCTTGGAAGTTTCTAGAAAGCATCAGTACTCAACATCTAAACCCCAAATCTACATGGGAGGTGGCTAATGATTTCAAATTCCAGAGACTTCTATTTTCCTGACAAAATCTTATGTTGAGACAGATGCATTACCTTATTTTACTTGGCTGGTGTGGGGATTTTTCCCTAGTCCATTGTTTTTCTGAAGTATGTAGCTCTTCAAATATCTTTGCAAGAAGAAAATGAAATAGGAAATTGAGATTTAAGGCATGAAAATTAGAAGAAGAAGATCACTGAACATATTATATTCTAACTATGTAAGATAATATTAGTATTCATATTTCAGGGGCAAAAGAGTAAGATACATTCATAGGCTTCAGTAATATATAAAATAGATGGAGATATTTTCAGAGTTAAATGAGTCTAGGCATTCTGTGTTTTTGGAAGAAATAGACATGAGAGTTAATTGGGACAAAATACACTTTAAGTCAGTAATAACTATTTGAGACACAAGGGGACTGCTCAGTGAGTAAGACGTATGTGTCCACCCAAAAGCATGCTTGTTCTAAATTTTCATGATAAAGATGGTAATCTAAAATATATAAAAATGCTGTTTATTGAATTGTAAGAAAAACAAGACTATTATACACTTTTCTCAGTAAAGGGAACATTTACAAAAATGTATCAAGAAATGTGTATGAGTTTCCAAATATCGGTGTCGTATAGAATATATTCTTCATCTATGGTGTAATAAGGTCAGAAATCAGTACCAAACATGTAACAAGAATTCCCTGTACATTTGAAAATTGAAAAAGACATTTATCACAAACCTGTAAATCAAAGAAGATATTATAATAGAATTAGGAAACATTTATAGTTTATGATAAACAATAATACATTTTAAAATATGTAAAATGTGGTTCTTGGAGAGAAAATTATGATTCTGTATTCTAACATTAGAGAAAATAATAAATCTAACAAAAAGTTTGTCTACATATCATGTATATGTACATATTAGATATATAAAATACAGCTTCAAAGAACAAAATTTGGTTATATTGATTTTTTATATTGTATCTTTATTTTCTATTTCTCTCCTTTTTTATTAGTTTGTTATAATTTCTTTGGCTTCATTCTAACATCTTAATTAGGATGTTTATCTCTATTTTTTTTAGGTCTCTTCACTTTATTAATTTAAGAACTTAGGGTTATACTATTTTCCCCAAGAACCACTTTAGCTATATCACCCATGTTCTCCAATACAGTATTATTTGATTAGTATTAGCTAACTTTTTCTAGTTCTATTATAATTTCCTCTTTGATTCATGGGTTATTTTTAAAAGTGGTTGTCAATTTTCAAGGAATTTTTGCATAGGGAATTTTTGTTACATGTTTCTTAAGGATTTTTATTTTTTGCATTGTGGTTGACCAGTGTATAACATAGAAATATACACAAGCATATGTGTGTATGAGTGTATATACACATGCACGTATACTCATACATATACACACGCAGAGACACATATACATGCCTATTAATCAAGCAAAAAATAATAAGGCATAACTAGATATTATTTAGGATTAAATCCATTTTACAATGGGAAAAGCAACACTTTTAAAATCTGAATGCCTATGCTTTAAATGAAATATAGAAAAATAACTTTGAAACTCTAATATAGGGAGAAATTTCACAAATAAGATAAAAAATATAAAGGTATACATTAATAGATTAGCTAAATCAAATGTTAAAAAGCCATTGTGCATCAAAATAAGTCAGAAAAAGATAAATTGTAGACTTTGGGAAGCTGTTTGTTGTGTATCAAACTAACAATAATTTCTTGTTTAGAATATATTAATATTAATAAAAATAGCCCAGTTTAAACTAAAAGAAGACAAACAGCCAGTTCACAAAGAAAAAGCTTAAACAGGCAGTACGTGTGCTTATCCTTATTGGTAGTCAGATAACTTTAACTTTAAGATACCAGTACAAGCAATTAAGATTGGAGAAATAGAAGTTGGTAATGCATAGTGTTGGTATGGCATGATCATAACTTTCACATACCTCTGAATGGCATAACAATTGCTCATATTTTGGAGAGCAATGTGGCAGGATTTATAATACTGAAGGCAGAGACATTCATACTGTACGACCTTGTAGTTCCAGTACTGCCTCAAATTTGTTCTCACCCATGTACAAGTGCAAGAAAACAACATGTTCAAGTAACCATTATTGAAGCCAAGTTTTACACACAACATAAATATATATTTAGAGGTGGATGGATTAATAAATAGTGTTGTAGTATTACGATAGAACTAAAGAGCCAGGAAAAAGAATGCGCTGCATCTACGTATATTAATATGGATAAAATTAATGTTGAATAACACCAAGGACATGGCATACCATGTAATGTCATATATATAAAGTTGTAAATGAGACAGACTATGATACATGCCTATATATATGTGTTAAAGAGTATGAAGAGATTCATGGGGTAACTGTATCTTTGTTGACTGATAAACAAAAATTCAGAATACTTTGAACTTTAAGAGGTATTGGATGAGATGTACACAGGGAAATTTAAATATATATAGTATTTTATATAAATGGGTATATAATACTTTTAAAACTAATGTCATACATTATTTAAGTAGATGAGATAGTAAAGGAACCCTTATTACATGAGGCATGCATTAATTTAGGAAGTAAATTCTTCAATAAAACCTTTTGTACTGCAAATAGTGAGGAAATGCTGGCAATTCAGAAGTGTTAAGATTATTTTTAAGTGTTTGATCAGGCACATGATACAAAAGATGTAATGACTTAGAATTCATTATATTTTAACTTTATAAATTTCACTTTTCTCAATGTTAACTTGAAAGTTTTGAAGCTTTATATTCACCAGAGTTCAAAATGAGAAAATATTCAGGAAACTAAGATGTTAACTGTTGTGTCCTTTACATTGAATTTGAAAACTAGAATTAAATTTGAATTTTGAAAAATATAGCTGTTTAGAACTGTAATAACCTCAGAAGTCACTTCACTTGGGTCTCTTACACACTCTTTTTATAGACATCACTGCCACGAAACCATCCATCTATCTGTCCACCACCCGTTCATCCGCCCATAAAACCAAGAAATGAGATATATCATGTTAATTGTTTGACTGGCTAATGTAATGAAAAATTATGATTCCTTTCATACAGACCTCTAGAAAAAATATAGAAAGTTAAACAGTTACATCTCTATATGAGTACCAATATATTCCAAATACCTCAGAAGCCCAGAAGAGGAAAATAACTTGGTTGGTGTAGGTAATTTTTGATGCATTAGCTGTAGAGAATATGAAACATTTCTTATCATTAAACAGAACCAATAGATTTTTTATTGATCTTTTAGACATGTTTTATGGTGTGCCTAAATATTATAAATTTTTAACCACAATATTTGTTGAACACACATGGATGGTAGTATGGTCCGATGGCATTCCACCATTTCAATGCGTTGTGCTAAATAAGGACATCAGGATTCTTGGAGGCTTCATATTCTTGAGGCTATTTCTACCAGTCAGTGACAGAATCACATGAGTCTTATAAATCACTTTGTCAGATTTATAGAGATGGAGAGCTTGTAAAAATGTTTCTTATGCTCATTAAATTCCCTTTGTTTCTGCCTCGAGCTTACTGTATTGATAGTCTAACTAACATGTCAAAAATGTATAGGGTTATTCCTTTAATCTTATTTAGTGCAAGATTTAGAAGGGAGTGAAATAGACAGGGTATCTTTGTTCTTAACAATTTCTTTACAATATTTCCACAAATAAAATGCTTGGTCTTTAGGTAGACAAAGGAATATGTACTTTGACTCTCATAGCAAAATCGATATGGTAGAAAAAGCAGGAACTGAAAACCAAGGAGACACAAATTCTGTCATCTTATTATTTCTGTTATTCTGGGTCATTGGGAAAATTTATCAACTGTTCAAAAGCATTAAGTTGTAGTTCTCTTTATCAGATTAATCCCATAGCCATTCAGTTACCTTATAGGCAGGATGATCCTCAATATTTTATATGTGGGCAAAGATTAATTATTGACATGTAGTCAAGTCTTTTCTCTCAATATCTTTGAAACAACCACCAGTAACATAAAAACACCTAAAATAAATTATCCATCGTTCTTAATAGCCCTGAGTTCCATCCCCTAGCACTACATAAACTGGGCAGGGTGGTGCACACGTTTAATCCTAGCACTTGGGAGGCTGAGGTAGGAGGATTACCATGAGTCTAAGGCCATTCTGGGCTACACACTGAGTTTAGAACCAGCCTGGCTTAGAGAGTGTGACCATGTCTCAATAAATAAATAAACCATAATTCTTTAGTATTATCAATCTAACATGGCATTATGTATGTTGAGGAAGATAGATGTTGATGAGAAATGAAAAGGTTAGTCTTAGAGGGCAGGTAGTGTAGAGATATTCTAAACTTGATGTATTCTTTGGCTAAATCTTTGACATATGGCAGTATTTGAAATTCTTATAAGTAAAACAATCTTAAAAATTTAACTTTGGCTATAGATTCAAATGGGAAATTTTCATGCTAGGAACTCAGTCAAGGCTAACACATCACAAATGAGAAGAGAGAGAAGAAACAATAGAGGCAAACAACTGAGTGGAGTCTAGATTGGAATCGTGAACGCCTCCAGGCTCTTTATGACGTTCGAGAAACATAGATGAATGGCCACTTTCCGAGGGGACCTTTTTTGTCAGCCATTCCAGATTCATTGCTGTGTCCTCCATTACAAAAGACAGGAAACCATACATTATTTATTATACATTATTATACAAATGTACGTAATATAATAATTGCATGGCATGAAAGACTTTATAAAGAAATGAAGGCTCACAAGCAGTAGTTAAGCTTGGATAATTTTATGTTAGGTTTGATCAACAGTCGATAGTTGTGTAGAAATACAATTGGACAAAGAGCATATGATCTAATAATAACAAGCCGAGAAAAACTTAGTGGGGCCTGTTTGTTCAGTCTCTTCTTATGGATACTGTGTTCTGTTGAGAGGTGGGGCCTGGCTGGAAAGGGTGGACGTTGGGGGCTTGATTTGGAGGGGTGTCTGCTGGTTCCACTCTTCCACAGTTGGCACAGTTTCCCCTTGCTGTGAGGAGCTCTTCCTCCAGAGCACCAGCTCCAGCTCTGGCTCCAGTTCTGGTCCCGCTATATGATTCTACCATTCATGAGTGGCATGTGACCTTCCGAAACTATGAACTAAATAAATCTTTCCTCTGTGAAGTTATGAATGGCAAGTATTTTGTCCCGGAAATGAGAAAGTAGCTAAAACACATAATTACTAATAATTAAATTTACTAATGTGCTACATTTAGTATTTAAGCATCACCTCCTCTCCCTAGAATGTAATCTCCCTGAAGGCATCAGGCTTATTTTTTAAAAAAATTTTTGTAATACAATGGATGGAACACAAGCTTTTCACAATGCTTTATATCCCTAGCCACCCACGTTTCATGTATATATTCCCACATAACTCCCACTATCGCACTCATTTTGTTCTATAGAGTATCTGTATTCCGATTTCTCATCTTAGAGAATTTTTGCAATATTTAACTTTCTGCCTAGCCCTTTTTATTTCTTATTTTGAGAAAATGTCTTGGTGAGTTGCAACACTTCCTGCATCAGCCTACTGAGTAGCTGTGGTTACAGGTGTGTACCACTGCCCACAGCTGCCATCAGTCTTTATTTGGTCACCATCTTCATTTCATTCAACAAGTAATCAGGAAATATTTGTTGAGTTAACTCTGACCAGATGAGAATGGAAAGATTTCATTTGGAATAAACTGTATTTCTGAGAAGCAAAGGGGAAGAGGGGAGGACAGGAAAACATTTAAGTAACTTTTTGATATAAAATTATTACAGAAATTTGCTATAAGTCACAGTTAATTAAGTATATAGATGTTATCAATAAGTATATTAGATGAAGGATATGTTAATTACATTGATTTAATAATTTAACAGTGCAACTCATGAAATCATTTCATTGTACATTGTAAATATATATTCTTTTTTCCCCATTTTATTGATATGTCTAAATGCAATACATAAAGTTTACATTAATCTTGAGCATTTTGTGCACATACATATCATGGCAAAGTTACAAATCTTTCCCTTCTCTCTTTCCAACCTTCCCACTCCCTCCCTCTCCCCTCTAGTTCCCATTATTCCCCACATTAACTTCTATGAAATAATTGTGATCTGGGTTTCTCATATCAGAGAAACTATTCGATATTTCGCCCTCTGCTTCTGCTTCTACTTTGATAAAGGTAAGGCAAAGAGTATTTGTGGTTCTGGGAATCAAGCACAAGGTCTTGCACATGAGAGATAAGTGCTCTACCGCTGAGTGTACCACTAGCCACAAAATATTTTTTAAAATGTTTCGTAGATTTTTCTAGTCTCCGCGTGACATTTCTGGAGACAGAGTGAACTTCCTTCAGGACAGTTGCGTAAGACTTTTGGAGTGAAACAGAGAATGGGCAGAGTAAGATGAAGCCTGAAGTTTGCAGCATGGGACAGGAGGAGATATCATGAGATAAACGCCTCTTGCGGTAAATGGAAGGCCAGAGAGGGGCGAGAAACATAGCCCCCTGGAGAGGCGGGGCAGGAACATGACTCATGTTCCTGAAGGGTTGCGATTTAATTTGATTTTTTGTTTGTAAGTTATCCGTGTCTTTTAGATGGGGAAAATGTAAAACTTCAGCCTGAAAACAACATATATAGACATTTTAGAAATAAGACTTCTTTGTGAACCTAGATCCTCCTGTATGCTAAGAACATGCTCTACCACTGAGCTACCCTTCTAGCCTTAGAAATGTGACTTTTTAAGCAATTACTGTTCTGTTTGATTTGACTTTGTGGGCACATAATCCATAGCAGCTATTGAAAATAAAAGAAAAAAATGAAAGTAAAATTTCCCAAGTTCCTTCTCCTCATTTCTTCTCCCCAAATATCTTCTCTTAGCAGTTTGGCTTTTTAAACCATTTTTTTTTAATTTCAATGAACTTTATACTCCTAAACCTTTTTATATGTATAAAACATCAATATGCAAATGATATTTTAAAGTAAACGTTATGGAACTCTATATTATAGATACTATATTACGGTTTGTTTCATTCAATAAAATATTATGAATAAATCTGTCACAACATTTTGACAAGCTTATTTTTCCTCTCTCTCTTCAATACTAGAGTTTTGTTAAACCCAGAGGCACTCTACTTTCGAAGTATATCTCTGCCTCAATTAATTTTTTATTTTAAAACAAGCTATTGCTGGGTTGCCCCGGCTGTCATTGATCTTGAGATCCTCCTGCCTCAGTTTTCCAAGTAGCTGTGATAACAATCAACCCTCCACCCTCTTCCCAGCTTGTTTTTTTATAAAATGACTACATAAGATTTTATACATCCATGGCATGAATATCTCAGAGTTTAACAACTCCCATATACATGGATATGTGGACTATCTCTATATTTTATTATAGTAAAACTCCTGTGCTTACCATCTTTGCATACTTTTAGCAGTTATGTAATTACAGCTATTCAAGTGATTTCCCAAATATGGTCTGGTTTAAAATAGTAAATGTTTCCTTAAGAGTACATTATATTTTCTTTCTTTCTGTTTTTCCCCATTATGTAAGTTCAATTTCTAGTGCTTATTTTTAAAAAAGATTATTACTATAAAGTGCTTTGAAGCAAAGAATAAAAACATCATACAGTAATTGTATGATCAATTTAATGTGAGCATAATGAAGACAGGCATTTATTTTAATTAGCTAAATTCTGGCAGATGTCCCTTTTGCTTTCATTTGTCAATTAGTTACATTACTGATGATGGTGTTTTTATACAGAGCATAATTTAGTCTCATCAGCATCACTGAAAAGAATCAAAATCAGAAATACAAATTTTAGTTATTTCTCTTGTTCTGTTTCTTGCTTTTAGCTTAAATGGAATCTATTTAACTATTTAGGTCATGAATTTAGATTTGGCTAGGGTGCTATAAATTTGGTTTTAAGTAATGTATTGCCATATATTAAGAGGTAATGAAATACAGAAACTTTCCCCCTTTTCCAAATTTTGTGGGGGCCTAAGTCTAGGAGAATGAATTTCCAGTTACAATAAATTGAAATTCAATTTTTACAAGGCTCAAATGTTTTATTAAGAGTGCTGCCATCAAAATTGTTACCTTCTATAATATTTATTTCTGTGGTTCAGGAGTCCCCAGAATGATTAGCTGGGTCCTCTGCTCAGGATTTCCCCAGACAGTCATTGTGGGGGGTCACTTGAGAATTGTACCTTACCATACCTGCCTTCTCCAACAGGCCTTATTAGGCTTAGTAATTTTTGCGAACAAAGGAACGTCATTCCTATGTTGTAGTGCTACCAAGTGCAGTTCTGCATCAGCTCTTGAGCTACAGTGACAATTGGTCCTTGTGCCTCTGTCTTACAATATTTTCTTTAGAGCTGGTGACCAGATGCCTGCCTGTCCTAGATAATTGATTATCCCATAAATAAGAAATTTCTGTTTCAGAACTGTTGGGAAAGGACTTTTGAAAACCTATGCTGCCTACTTCCTTTCACAGTATTTCTATGAACATTCTAAGTTATTTTCCTCTCACTATTTTAATTTCTTCTAAGCAGTAGGTTTAAGGTCAGTAAAATAAAATTACACAGGGAAAAAGAGGATGTCACCTGTCATTCACAAGAAGAAAGTACTCCATGAAATATTGTCATAAAACAGAACTATATTTTATACAAGACTCCATCATCAAATAAAATGACTCTAAGCTTATTGAAGTGTAGGTAGGAAAATAAATGCCAATAAATAACAGTGGTACACCATGACACGATATGCCATTTTTTGTTGGCTGACTTCATGAATAATGTTTATCAAGTATGTTTTGCAGAGTTGCTTAGTGTGGATGGTATGAAACACGTATGTTATGCAAGTAGAAATTGTATGTTGGTTCATTTCTGAAAAGTAGATTGCAGAATTTAAAAAAAATATTTATAGAGGATTGAGGGTGTTGCTCAGTGGTACGGCACTTATTTTGCATGTACAAAACCCTAGGTTCAATACTCAGCCCTTCAAAAAACTGTCATTTAGGGTTGGAGATGTGGCTCACTGGTGGAGTGCTTACCTAGCTTGTGTAAGGCTGTGAGTTTGATGTTCAGCACTGCAATCAATCAATACAAAGCAGATTAAAATGCTGGCAGGTGTGGTCTATAGCTCAGTGTTAGAGCATGTGCTTGACATAAATAAATAAATAAGTAAATAAAGTTTATATTGCTTGATTGAGTTATTCAACCTGGGAGTTGATCTTAAGGACATCCTCATATATTCAACCAAATAGTTTTTGTACAGGTTTTCTTATTTATCATGAAACAAAAGTTATTAAGCTAAAATGTAACATGTAGTCATAACATAGGCTGATGTATTTTAAGATCACTTAAATATATAGAGACTATTTCTTGATATAGGAGAAAGCACATCATTTCATGAAGTACATTTTCTAGATGAGTTACTTTTGTGCCCTCTTCCCCCAGAAAGGTTCTCGGCAATGTCTGAAGACGTGTTTGGTTGTCATACTGAGCGTCAGGGCTCCTACTGGCACATAGTGAGTAGAAGCCAAGAATTCGATTAGACATCCTACAGTGCACCAGACAGTACTGTTAGTCCATGTGCTCACTGCTCATAAATAGTGCTCAAAAGCCCATACTCAGGAAACAGCATTCATGGGAAGGAAATCAGTTTGTTCAAGGGCCAGCCGGTACCTTTGAATGTGGGCGAAGCTCGTGTTCCCCAACGAGGATCATCCTACAAAATTTGAGCATACAAACATGCTTTTATAGGGAGGGAGAGGGGCTATAGCAGGCAGTAGGCAGTAGGCAGGAGGACAGTATGCTGGGAGGCGTCTTCATTATCCCGGGCTTCTCAGTGTCTGTCTCTGTCTCTGTCTTTCTCTTTCTTTTTCTCTTTCTCTCTCGCTTCTTCAGTGGGAACAATGCAAGGAATCTCAACCTCCTGTAATTCTTTAAACAAATGTGTTACTTTTCTTCACGTTAATCCCTCAGCAATTTGCATGCCTATGTTAGTTGATGCATGCATGCATAGAACTGAAGAAAAAGGAATGATGCGCGTTCTAGTGTTATCTGAAGATCACCACATATTCTGGGTTCTGTAAACCTAAAGGAAGATTATTCCTCAATTAACATCTCAATCATTTGGGTGGTCTTTCCTTGGAATACTGCACAAAGAGAGGGCAAGACACCTTGTTAAGGACAACTTCCGAAAGAGCAGCCACAGTTCCAGTTCCCTTAACAAAGCTTTATGTGGTCTAGTAGTTGATAGAGATGGTTAATAGCACAGGGATTAAGAAGCTTTGCACTAAGTGAAGAAAGTAGTGTAGCTGATCATGGTAGACTCTGCGTGCAGTGAGAGTGAGGCAGGAGCATCACAAGTTTGACGCCAGCCTGAGCAGCCTGGCGAGACCTGTCTCCCAATAAGAAATAAAAAGAGCTGAGAATGTAACTCAGGGGTAGAGTGCCCTGGGTTTGATTCTCAGTATCAAAAAGCAACACCCCCCCCACCAGTCCATAACATATTTCAAAAATAATATCAATACAAGGAAAAGTACCAAGTATAGTTTTTTGCCCACCTCTACCTCTGTAATATATCGTTAAAGCATGAGACTTGGCCCCGTATCTGTGAGGCTTAAGCAAAGAACACTACGTAGAAGTTTGTGCTGAAAAGATCATTGGGCTTGAATAGATGAGTAAATTCATGAAGATCCCATGTTCTTTCTCACCACTACACCTGGGGTGCATAAGCTTTCTTTCTCTTTCCTAGTTCATCTAAAGTCTGGCTTAAACTTGTAATATTTTATAGTCTATATATATATATATATATATATATATATATATATATATATTTCATGTTTTTATGTAACAACTTGAGATTATTACATAATTTAATGTGCTGTGTCTCTGAGTTTGCTGCTGCATATTTTTCTATGATTCCTTGCTATTTAGGAACACTAACAATTCACTCATCTTAGTGCATAATAGTTACGTGCCTCAGTCTTCCTAGGTGGTGCATAAGATTGTGATACTGTAAGAGAAGAAGAAATAATTTCACCTCTGTCCTCCTAAATTCTCTCCTGGGGCTCCATTACTACAAAATATATTAATAAGAATAAAGCAAACAAGAGTTTATTACCATGCATGTCTTGCATATGTGTAGGAGATGCCTGGAAAAATGTAACCGATTCAAAGTGCTGACTTAAAGTTTGGCTTTTACTGTGTCAAATAAAGAAGGGAATGGAGAAAGAAAGTTGTAGGGAGGTGCTCAGGAGACACACAGTGGATGAAAGGGAGGTCGGTTTTGTGAATCGAGAGTGTTAGTTTCCTGTGATTTTGTCCTCATCCGCTTCTTGATGTACAGAGAGACACCCTTACAAATGGAGGATTTCCTTTAGGAATGTGAGTTTTCCTTACAGCTCTGTGACTTCTCTGTTTTCAGAGCTTATTATATGTCTGCTAATGCGCTCAAAGTAACTCTTATGCAAAAGTCATATTTTGGGTTTCTGCAGGACTCATTTGAGAGAGAATGCGATTGAGAAAGATGCAGTTTGCCAGTTAAGAAGCCATGGGGACTGTAATGGTTAAATGGAGTCCTATGGTAAGGAGAAAAAACACAGAGAAGCAATCAAAACTGCAAAAAGAATTAAGTCGTGTTTTGATTACTGCACGCCAAATGCAGGTAATACTTGTTTTTGGAACTTGACACAGAAGATTTTTACATTTAATAGTAAGACTAAATGTAATGATAGGGATAATATAGAACATGTATGATTTTCTTCAATAATAATAGAAATTAAAATATGCATAGGAAATAGCTTTGATAGAGATGTAGGGAAGAAGGGAGGTGGAGAAAGGACTTCGGCTTGAAGAGCTAAAGGGGACACTGCCCTGTGATCAGATTAGCCTGTTCACAATTGGATGGGAATAATCTACTTCTAGTGTAAGATATGGATTAGTCACTATTTTTATCCTTGGAGACATCATGACCCCCCTCTTCAAATACAGTACAACTGGTCTTTGCCATGATAACGGGAGGGTCCAGTCCATACATCGTTAGCAGGGAAGGTTATGGGAAAAGGATGTCTCCTCACGTTCAGTGTGTAACGGGTCATAAATTCGGGCCCAAGAATTTCTCCATCCCCTCTCCCATGAGAGCACCTGTTATTTTTAGGGACATTTGTCCTTGGAGTCCATTTACACATAAATCACCTATTGTGATGGTTAAAGTGAATTACCAACTTGATTGGTTTGGGATTTGCCCAGGGGGTTGGTAAAGCACACTTCTGGGGGATTGTGGAGGTGCGGCCTTGGGTGTCTGCATCTGTTCCGATCTCCTAGCCACCATCTTTGTTCTGCCGTGCCCTTTTATCATGATATTTTAGCCTTGGAGCCAGCTGACCACGGATTGAATCTCCTGAAACCATGAGCCAAATTAAATCTCTCCTTCTTTAAGTTTTAGATGCTGATCATTTGTCTCAGTGATAAGAAAGCCAATAAACTTATTTTTCAGCAACATCTTGTTCCACTTCCCACCAAAACTCAAGATATAATGTATTATTGCAAGTTAACATGTGTTGAGCTGACAGATTAAGGAGATTTCACTGAGACCTGTTTTGACCTGGTTTGAGACCAGTGTTCTTGTACTCTGAAAGATGTGAAACACAGTTTGTATTTCCAAGTACTTAGAAAAAACTGAACAAACAAGTTCCTATTGTCCATAATATCCTTACAATTTTTACTTAACAAAGGGGGTTGGAGAAATGGCACAGTGCTTGATGCGCTTGCCTTACAATCACAAGGCCCTGAATTTAGTGCATGCCTGTAATCCAAGCACCTGGAGGGCTGAAGCAGGAGGATTTCTGTGAGTCTAAGGCCACATAGTGAGTTCAGGAGTAGCCTGGGCTACAGAACAAGACCTTGTTTCAAAAACAAACCAAAACTGTCTGTAAACAAGGATAGGGATGTAGCTTAGTGACAGGGCACTAGACTGGCATGCAGGAGGCTCTGGGTTTGATCCATAGCCTTGAAAGAAGAAAAGAAAAATTAAAGAATGTAGTTATTGACATACTTTCTGCTTTCCTGTTCTCCTCCTACTCTCCGTATTCTCAAAATTCTACTGTTTTCCATACCACCTCTGTCTTCTGCTATGTACAACTGTATATACACACTGAGTTCTTTTAAGGAGGTACATTAATGGAATCATTCTGAGATATTTACTCACTTTCACTGGGAAGTTATTATGGAGATTTGTAATTTATTGTACATGTAAATGTATTTTACTTTTTTATAGCTATATAGTATTCTAAAATATATATGTAACAAAGTTAACAATTAATCACATCATCTCAATGAGAAGTAACAAACTTTTAACACTGAGTCTTCCCTTCCAAGATTATGGCCAGTTTCTCTTTTAATCACAATCTTTTAAAATATACTTTAATGATGATTTGCAATTGTATTCCTGTATGTTCTTCACATTTCTTGTTTAGTTTATTTGTAAGCATTTTCTAGTATGTTTTCTTTTCCTCATGCAAGTGGTTGAATAGAGAGATGGCTCCAGAGGTTGGCTGTGCTATTGTGGCAAAGCTCTGCAGAGCTATTTTCTACCTGACTGTTAGTGGTATAAAAGAGAACTTTTCCTTTTTGTGTGACACAAGGTCTCTCTCTGTCGTCCCAACTGGTCCTGAACTCACTGTGTAGCCCAGGCTAGCCAAACTCACGGCAATTCTGCCTCAGCCTTTATGTACTGGCATTACAGGCATGTGCCACCATGTCTGGCAGGAACTTCCAAGTAGAGTTTTTGTGTCATTTTCTTTCTCACATTTTACTGAGTTTTGTTGTTAACTTTTCTGATTTTTTCATTAAGCTGATAGAATTTTTGAAGAGATTTTTTTTTTTTTTTGAGATGGAATCTCACTTGCCTCCCCAGGCTGGTCTTGAGCTCAAATGGCAGTCCTACCTCAGTCCCCTAAGTTCTGAGAGTACAGGTGAAAGCCAGTATTCCTGTTTTTTTAAATAGAAAAATATGTGAGGAGTTAAAATAAAAATTGTCACATGATGTTTTTGGGTCATTTATCAATGTGAATGCTCATTATATTCTTTAAATATTGCATCTGATCGAATCTGCTGTCCAATGTTGATTAGCTGAAATGAGAATAAATATGTTGGGCATCTTCATGGCTTTCTGGTAGTGTTGCTAACATTCCACTACACCACAGAGAATGAAGTTTACCATAGATTTCTGGCAGAGATCTTTATTCAAAATACAAATGTTTTATATCATTCCTATATTATTTATTTGTTTGTTCTTGTTTTGTGGTGCTAGGGATTCAACCCAGGTGTTTTTCACTGAGCCACATCCCCAGTTATTTATTTTTTTTATTTTGAGACAGCTTCTTTATAAATTGCTAAATTGTCCAGCCTGGGCGCGAACTTGTGACCCTCCTGCCTTAGTCTTATAGAGTGCTGGGATTATAGGCCTATGCCACCAAGGTTGACTTATTTAGCTCTTTTCCTTTTTTTTTTTTTTTTGAAGAACGCATATTAATATTTATCAAGTAGTTCTTATTATCCTTCGAAAGGGTGCTATTCTTTTTGATTTAACTGTTTAATTAAATAGAATATATTTATATATTTCTTAATGTTGCTTTCGTGGCTATTGGAAAATCAAGCCTACAGATGAAAGTGTGCTGATATTTCATTTCCCTTTGTAACTTTTTGAGAGCGATTAGTAGTGTATTTTATTTTGTGCTACCTGTTTTCAAAGATGATTCTTTTAGTGGAAAGACATTTCAGACACGGTCTCAGTAAATCCCTAAATTGCCCAGTCTGGCCTCAAACTTGGAATCTTCCTGCCTCAGCCTCCCAGAGTGCTGAGATTACAGGCCTGTACCACTGGGCCTAGCATGGACTATTTTAATTAATAGGATTACATGATTTTTTGCACATTTACTAGAAGTTTTCTACAAATCTTTCTATGCCTTTGTGGAAGTTGATTTTTCCTAGCTTTGGAAATTCTTCTGTGATTATTAGGTCATTCATATTATGTGTACCTCCTTGACTTTATTTTGAAAATTTATGTTTTTAATAGAAAACTGTTCAGATCATCTAGATTTCCAAATTTATTAGTGCCACCTACAGTGAAAAACAAATGAGCTTTTGTTTTAATAAACATAGGGAATTCTGCTCAGACTATTAGCTGTGGTGTTTGTTGTTGATGATGGTAACTACTTATATCATGGTGCTATTTTAGTAAGTCAACAAAATACTCAGTCTCATATTGCGACTAATTGAAGGTTAGGATGAGTGATGAACTCCTTCCTTCTACTTCATCCATGTCTGGCTGGAAGGAACTGTGAAGCATAGTTAGGGCTCTCTTAGCTCTTCCTCACCTAGCCGGGATCTTGGAAGTTACATCTTCAAAATCAATTGTATTTGTGCATCCGGGACTGGTGTGTGACAGACATTGCTGTTACTCAGATATCTACTTTTCCAGACACTGTCCTAGGTGCTTTACTTATACATTCACGGACATTACATAGAGGCCAAAATACAGATTTAGGGGGTATTATTTGCCTGCATGTCCCACTTTTCAGAACAGGTTTGTGGCTGAGTTGAGGTTGAAACCAAATTCTGTGACAGTGGAGAAAATTTCTGAGATAGTACCACATCTCTGCCCCAGAATTGAATTGTGATGGAAATTTTCAAGGGTCTAGATAAATCAGTATATTCCCAGAATGTGTTTCCCTGGGCCTATTTCAAGCCTAACAGACATTTGGCCCGGAAAGGTGTCTAACGTGTGACTTACTTGTCAGGTGTTTTTTTTTTTTTTTTTTCCTCTAGGGGGTGAATAAAAGTATGTTTTAAGTCTATTACTTAAAATACTTCAGTGTGGAATTTTAGAATTGTTAATAACAAAAATGAGATGCAAGAGAATGCAATTGAGGAACACTGAATTTTGTCTATAGAGAAAGTCGTTCATTTACTTTATTACACGACTTTTTCCACTGTTCATTAAAAAGAAAATGTATGATAAGAGCTCTGTATATCAATATATTCTGAAGGAAAACTTATTCTAGGGCTTAAAGTAATTAGTGGACCCCAAAACAAATGAAAAATGTTAATTTTGTGGATTGACATAATTTATTAATAAAGATTACTAAACATTTTATGTCCTTTCAAAATAACAGACTAATTTATGATGGGAAGAATATTCTTTGAAGCCTTCAAATTAGTAATAAGTGAACAGAATCCATATGATTTTTTGGATGGCAGTGTATATAATTAATAGGAAGAGGAAGCAGTTAACATGAAAACAGAGTAATTAGGCTTCTGTAGTTTGTTAAAGGACATAAAGATTCCTATTTGCAAATACTATTGAATTATAAATCATTCTCAGTTGGCAAATTGAGTGGGAGTTGAGACTTTTTAAAATCCAGTGAATACTAGAAGGAAATAAATCATCAAGCCTTTAAACAGAGTTCTGTGTGAGTTCCAGCTGCTCTGGCTTATCCCTCACAGATACCGCTGTCCCTGGCCAGACTCAGGTAGTGAGCCACTGCAGGAATGAGGTAGCTCAACATGCAGAGTGACATAGTAGAATAGGGAAGAAAAGGAGGGTGTGCCTTTAGCCAAGACCAGTGACTGATGATAATTTCATATTGTCATCAGGAGAAGAAAGGTTATTCAGTTTCCTGTTTCAGAACCTGGGACAGTTCCACTGTAAAGGAGCAGGCCTGTGGCGAGCTATCAGGCTGAAAGAGGCTTGGCTCTGTTCCTCCTTCACTGCACTCCACTTCCATGTCAACACCTGAGGCTGTATATTGAACATATCACTTTTCACCTTGTGTATTTTGGGGACAGTCTATCTACTATGGATGCTAATGCTTGGTGGTTCAAGACTGCTTTAATTATTATTTTGAACAAAACATCCCCAGTGTTAGTCACCTTCTCATCGCTGGAACACAATACCTACATCCCTCAATTTAAGGGAGAAAAGGTTTCTTTTAGCTCACAATTCAGAGGTCTTAGTCCATTGTGGCAATGGTGGAAGGACTTGGCAGAGGGCCTAGGCACAAGAAACCTGTTCATTCCTTCGTGGCCAGGAAACAAAGTAAGAGCAAAGTGTAGAGCTAGCAAGGAAGAGCATCCCTTCCAGGCCACCCCTCCCAGTGATCCATCCTTCTATCCAGGTCTCATCTTCTAACAGCACACAAAACCATCAATGGATTAATCCACTTGATCTAATTAAACCCCTTTATCCAGTTACCTCCCCAATGCATGAGGCTTTAGGGGACATTTCCCATCCAAACTTAACCTAGTACTCGACGGGGACATAGACACACCTTATGGTTAAGGTTCATAATCTATACGCTATTGCCCAAACCTTAAATCTAATTCCATCCCTCTCTTGTGAACTGTGTTATATCATAGTCATTGGGTTAAAACATGAATTATTTTGTGTATTTCAGAAACTCAACTCAGTTGGCTGGGGCTCACGATTAACCTGATAAATAACAATATCCTGCAGTTCATTAAATTTCTGTTTTATTCTCCTGCTATTTTTATTAACTTAAGTAAATTAAATCTTCTTCCAAAGAATAACATCCACCCCAGATCCTTCTTTTAGATTGTCTGCTCCAGTCATTTTCTGTCTCTGAAATTTACACTATGTAGTTTTAGGATCTTTATCCATGTTTAGGAACAAAATATGAGGCATTGATACCAGATTTGAAGGGGTGTTACCTAGGAAATAAATCAAGTTCTAAGATTACATTTTCTGTAATCTTCCAAGATTGGGTATGAACTCTTGAAATTGACTTCCGAGGAATATATCTTCTTGTGAGCATGATATGCACAGAGACAATTGAAAGATCAATTAAGAAAATATATTTGATTGGTTATTCAGCATTTATTTTCTTTTGTTTGCCCCTTAAACAAATTGAGTTGTGTGTGCTCTTTAACAAATTTAACTACTTTGGTCATACTCATGGAAAGGAAGAATTTAATTGTGGAGCATTTATATTTTTGAATGCTTGGACTATTTGAAGAACAATATTATGAAATGCACATATTCTAGATTGTCAAGGTTTCTGGTAGTCTATAATAATGTAGTTTTATTAAATTCTGGGTGGTAATTTTTGAGAAATAGTGTATTATAGGCATTGCTTGAGGGCTCAGGCCTATTGCAAATTGCTAACTCTAGTTGCCACAGTTCATAGTCCAGATACATAGCAAAAGAAAAAGAAAACAAAATAAAACGTAAGCACAGCAGTAGCCCCAAGACTTTAAAGAAGCACAGAACTCCATGGAAGGTGGATTGCACAGTGAACTCCTGTCGCGTGAAGAGACCAGAATGCGGCTGCAACGCTGTTGATCTTCCTCCTTCACTGGCTTGAGGATAGTATCCAGAACCCATGAGAGTCTAAGATTAGTCCTAGCTGCTGGTGTTTACCTCTCATGGCTTTATTCACTCTAGTCTGAGCATCAAGTTGAGATATTTTGATATTTGGATATTCTCAGGTTCTACTACACTTTTGGTGTAGTCAAGTTACTGATCTGATGACTCAACATGGTGCATATATTCTTTTTCTTCTTGCAGTAGGTGACGGGTGTAGGCAGAATAATGATCCCTAAAGTTGCTTCTGTCCTACTTGTGTGTGGTGGCTCACTCCTGTAGTCTCAGCGCTGAAATACTGAAGCAGGAGGATCCCAAGTTGGAGCTTAGCCTAAGCAATTTAGCAGTTGAGAACCTATCTGATAAAAGGGCTGGGAATGAAGCTCAGTACAGCAGCCCTGGGTTCAATGTGCAGGACTCCTCTCCCGCTAAAAGAAGTGTTCCTGCCCTAATCCCAAAACCTACGAATATGTTACCTCCCATGCCAAAGATGCTCTGAAAGTGAGGCCTTTATAGATTATCTGGGTGAGCTCAGTGTCATTTTGGTGATGGTTTTGAAAGAGAGAGGAAGGTAAGTGACAGAGAACATGTGAGAATGGAACAGAAGGAGAAAGTGATTTGAAGGTGCAACCTGGATGGCTTTGAAGATAGAAGGAGAGGCTGTGAGCTGAGGAATGCAGGTGGCTTCTAGGAGGTGGGAAAAGCAGTGAAAAAGTTTTTCTCCTAGAGTTTTAAGAAGGAACAAAATGTCACTGGGACCTGGGCTTTTGTCCAGTGAGGAACAGTCTTAATTTCTGGCCTTACTACTTAAAGAAAAATAGGTTAGTATGCAATAAGCCACCAAATTTGTAGTAATTTTTACAGTAGCCATAGGAAACTAATACAATAATACCTTTATTTTTCATAATTAAAAATCCTTTCTTCCTGATTAAAATAATCAGAAGATCAGATTTTTTTCCCTTTGGCGGTGATGGTGATGGTAATTGTGGTGGTGGTATTTTCTTGTGCTGGAGATCAAACCCATGACCCTACAAATGTCAGGCAAGCACTCTACCATTGAGTGATCCCCTCAGCCCCATAAGCTGAGATATTTGAAAAATTTACTCTCTGAAAAAGTAGGAAGTTTACCATTATTGGACAGCCCTGCAACTCTACTGATGACTTAAATTTGCTTGTGTCAGAGCCTTCTAATTCCCAATCCATTGTTTTCTGTCAAACTCTAGTGAGTGCATTATGCCACAACGTGTTTAAATTAAACTGTGAAACTAGACTACATATTTCTCTAGTGTCCCCATTAAAAGCTTCATTTCTTTTGGTCTTATTCTTGGGTTTTAATGATTTTGTTTTTCTTGTGGTGCTGGCGATCAAACCTACAGCCTTGTGTGCGCTAGGCAAGCTCTTTGCCCCTGAGCTGCATTCGCAGCACTGAGCAAAATTATTAAAATGCAGTAGGTACGTATCAATAATTACTTCACTGATTGGTTGTTTATTAGTGGTTGGAATGCTACTGAAACAGACTTCTATACGTATTTACTAGGTGTCACATGCAGTGTTTAAGAAATATCTGTTGTGTTCCTACTTAATATGACATTTAATTTTAATCACTGCTTACAAAGAAGTCAAAATCTCTGCCTCTGAGATGTTTACGTCTTGGGGGGATACATAGACAATAAAAACCAAGACAAAATAGTACACTCTCCCCAGCGATTATCTATGTTTTGAAGAACAGTAAAGGGCATTCTGGATAAGGAGTGTTAGGTGAGTGCTGTTTGTGTAGTGAGCTGAGGAAGGCTATTTCAGGATGGTAACATTTGATTAGAACCTGAAGAAAACAAGACATGAACAATGTGACTCTCCCAGCTAGAGCAAGTGTCCTGAGGCAAGAAAATGCTTGGCAGCTTCAATGAAATACAAACAGTTGTCTGCGGAGCAAGGCCTTGCAAATGAAGCGAAGGCCAATGGCCGTGAGGTCAGAGAGGTAAATTGGACAAGTTGTGGGGTCCATGGTTTGGACTTAAGACATTTACCGTAAGTGTGCTGGGACGCTTTAGAAGATAGTGTCTCCCTATATGTCTTATAGAGGTTAGATTACAGGTGGTGAGGATGGAAGCAAAGGGACTAGAAATCTAAGCAAGATGTGATGGCAGCTTAAATCCCAGGTGCTGTGACAGAGGTGGTGAGAAGTCAGCATATTGTAGGCATTCCTAAGGAAGTTTCAACAGGATTTTCTTATGGATTGGATGTGAGGTGTGGGATATGAATGTCGAGGTATGAAAACTGTTCCAAGCTGAAGGATACATTTTGAGGAGGTGAATGAATAGAAGGTGTTTTGATGCGCACACCTCAGTGAATGTGCAGCCCAAAGAGATCTAGCAGAGTGTCCTAGGTTTTTGAGGCAGCGGAAATGAGCCTGAGGGGAATATCCAGTGAAGGGAGAGGAAAACCAGAAGCCTCCCCAAAATCTGTGGAGAAAATGATCTAAGGAGCAGGGAGGGGTGAACATGTCAAATATGTGCATAAAATGGCAGATTGGCACATTGGTTTTGGAAATTGACCTTGTGAAAGTCACTGAAAACCTGGAATGAGGAGTCAAGTAAAATAGCAACAGCAACGTGACTGCAGTAGGTCCAGAGAGGATGAGTACACTTCCAACGGAGATGTAAGTGTACCAAACACTTTTAGGAATTTGGCTATAAACAGAAAGAAAGAAATTAAGCATGAGCTAGAGAGGGAACGTCGCACTGAGGAAAGCATTTTATTTTTTATTGTGAGATATATAGGATGTATAGGATGCTGGATGTGACTTCCTGTGGCCGCTTAGGGAGGTTTAAATTGCTCAGGTGATGAGCTGGAGTAGACCAAGTCAATGGTTTTAAAAACCAAAGCTCTTATGTTTTAACTGAAGTTTTATATTTTTGTTCTGGGGATTTAACATAGGGCTTTGTACATGCTCGCAAGTGCTATACCTCCAGCCCTTGAACAAAAAAAAAAAAAATTATTTTTTATTTTGGAATAGTGGGGATTGAACTCAGGGTACTCTATCACTGTGTGATAAATTTTATTTTTCGCTTTGAGAGGAGGTCTCACTAAGTTGACTAGGTGGAACTTCTCATCCTGCTGCCTTCACTTCCAAGTAGTGGGGATTACTGGCCATGCCCCACTGCACTCAGTTAATAAAGGATTTTTATACTTCTTTGTGTGAAAGCCATCTCAGGAAATGTGGATGAAATGGCCATTTAGAAAAATAGAAATTCTTAGGAAAATTTATTGTTTAGAGGGCACAATAGGATGGAACTTTTTTTTAAAATCTGGATGTTTAGAGAAAACATAAATATGTATGTATTGATATATCTAATTGAGTGGTATTGATTATATATACCTGGCTCATTTAAATTGTATATTAGAATGTTACGTGAGGGTGTCCTTCATGTCCCTAATCTAGTGAACTGTGCTGCTTGAGCGAGCCGTGTAAGCAAAGGTCGTGCGAGCTTGAGACCATGAGCACATGGGCTACTTCATTGCAGGGCTCTCCTCTGTACAGGGACAAATAGTGCCAGTGATAGGTGAAAACCACAGTTCCGATATCAGTGCATCAGCGTCATCTCGTGGAAAATATGGCCCTTTGGGACAAATATATATGTAGTAGAAATGATACTTTCAATGTAATGAAGCCGCTTGTTCAAAGATGAGCTATGATTGAACTAAATCATTGGAGGTGCAAACCTTAGAACTTCTTGGACATTTGCGTTGCAGATGATTCTGTTTCATCATAGCAATTCCACAGCTGTACTGGTTATTAAGATCTTTCAGGGAATGTGACCGTTGGGCTTAGTTTGCATTGCCAAGCTTTTGTCTTAGAAAGTTAACTCTGGTTATCTGTGCACTTGAGGTAACAATAAGATGGTTGAGTTACTCGCCCAGAACCCATAGATAACGTTGATGAATGGGTCTGTGAGTGTTCCTTCACCAAAGCTGGGTGAACATTGTCCTGTGGGGGCAGCACATAGGCTTCCCTCTTCTCTCCTCCCACCTCTCTATCCACGTTCTCTCTCTCTCTGTCCACCCTCTCTCCCTCTCTTCTTGTCCCTGTTTTCTTCCTCCTAAAGTCCTTATTCTCTTCTTTTATCTTTCTCACCTTCTCTCTCCCATCCTCCCTCCCTGTCTCCTACCTCCCCTTTCTGAACCACATGAACCATGGCTAATGCCACACAGATCAGTGGAGATGGATTCACTAGGTTGCACATTACACAAATCAAAACATCTGGCAAGAGAGCTAGTAACTTTGTGGATCTTAACTCTTCCTAAACCATTAAATCATTTTATGAGGAATTTTCCCTTAAATTCTTTAGTGACCCAGTGGTAGGTATTTACTCTTATCACGGCTTCCTCGTTTATTCATTTGGCTTGGGAGGAACAAGGCAACAGGCCTTAGCCAGAGTTGCATGACTATAAGCGGAAATGCAGATAACAGAACCCAGGTTGTATGACTCGCAGACACTTGACCTAATACATCAAAGCTTTATTCCTCCTCCTTGCCACCTTGTTATTGAGGGCAAACAGACACGATTAAAAGTCTCATGTAGCCTGGCAAGGCTCTCTGTGCTTTTTCTCTCTCACTTTTACCTTACAAGGTTATTTGCAATGTTCCATTTTCACGTTGTCATTAACAAAGGAAGGACCAGGTGAGGTCAGGCAGGCATGTGACTCAGCAATGAGTGATTTTCCTGGGAAGTGGGCTTCCTCGAACACACTCTATTGCTCGTAAACTTCAATCTCCTATACACTTTTGTGGGTGTAAGAATCCCACCACAGCTGACATCATTGTTATTAGTGTATAATCATGTTTCAGAGCAATATCCCTCTCAACTTATAGCCGGGGTGGCACGTTTCTATTTCTTTTTCCAGAGGCTGCAGTTAGAATGGCCACTGTGTCTTGGAAATGTACCCTCTTTATTGACAGAGGAGTGATAGGGAGATGCCTTATGCCTCACATAATATGTTGGTACTGAATTCTTTTCCATTTCCATCTCTATTCCAAAATTCATAAAGCACTTATCTTGAGTTACAGCAATTATTTTGTCACCAGTACCCTATAGTGCTCACTGTAATTAGGTGTATAGTCAAATAACATAGCTTTATGGACTGTGTAATTAATCATGCGAGGTTGCATGCATTTCCTGTCATCCAACAATGCAGGGCTGACTCTCGCCCAACCTCCTGCCTGATTTCTTCCCCCAAGTGTTATGTAATTCAACAGGCATTTACAGAAAAGGTTGTAGTCCGCTGAAAGCATGGGCAATAGAAATAATAGTTAATGAAGTTGTTTTAGAGCTTTGAAATATAAGTTTATTATGAAAGTATTTCATACATTTCAGACATAGAGCCCATTACAACATACCCATATTAAATGTTAAGTTGTATTTGATGCAGATATTTTTTAAAAGAATGAGTAGAACATCATAGATGCAGCTGTAGATCCTTATCCTGTTCTCCTCTCCTCTGCAGAAATAACTGGCATCCTGAGGTTGTGTTTTTCCTGTCCATATTTTAAACTGTAATTTTCATTCTGTGTAGTTACTGTGAATTGCATGACCTAGAGTATGTTTTGGAATGAATAGAAGTAATTTTCATATTGAATCCTTTTGCAACATGTAGTTTTTCCTCACCATGGAGTGCGTTAGGTTTATTCAAGTTGATACTTGGAGATCTATTTTTAACTGAGTCCATTGTATAAATGTACTATTTATATTTATGTACGCTGAACTTCTGAGTGGACATTCATACTACCTGCAGTTTATTTACTACAAACAACATTTGAATGGATACTTCCGCTCATTGTCCGTGGACACACACATGAGGCCAGGGTCTGAAAACTCTGGAATGGTCAACTACTGTTTTGAGCTTATGGACTCTATTACTAACCTCTGATGTGGTTCTCTGCCTTGGTAGCACAAAGCAGCCCCAGACAACATATAAATGAGTGGGCATAGCTATGTAGCAATGAAACTGTATTTATAGACATGGACATTTGAATTTCATGCCATTTTGACATCTCATTAGGATTCTTTTAATTTTTCCTCCTTTGATCATTTAAAGGTGTTTGAAAAACATTTCTAAACCATGGGCCATGTAACAATTGCCAGTGGTCCTGATTTGGCTCATAGGCCATAATTTGGCGATCCTTGCTCTAGGCCTATGGAATAGACTTAGAAATGGCATCATTGCGACACTGTTTGATGGAGTTGTAGTTCCCTAGGCTTAATTTTCAGTAATCCAAAAACAAAACAAACCAAAATAAAGCATCCTCCCCAAATGATATATTCAACTCTATCTTTTCTAGATAGGGGAACACTACTCTCCAAAATAAATGCAATTATTATATAATTATGCTCCCACCGACATTTTCTAACAGTAGCATGTGCACTTACAATGGTCAGGGTTTTTTCCCCATTTTATTGATATGTATAAGTGCAAAATTTAAGGTTTACAATGAAGTTGAGCATTTTGTGCGCCTATGTATCTTGTCAAGGTGACAAGGACTTTCCCACTTTCCTTTTGTCCCTCCCCCTTCCCACCCCGCCTCTCCTCCCTACCCTACCCCCGTTTCACTTTGTTTTCATTTTAAGTTCCATGAGATACTTGTGATCTGGGACTCTCATATCAGAGAGACTTTTCGATGTTTCACCTTCTGCTTCTGACTCACTTCGCTAAGCATGATGTTCTCAAGTTTCTTCCATTTGCCTGTGAAAACCTCCACGCTGTTGGACCTTACAGATGCATAGTATTCCATTGTGTGTAAGTACCACAGTTTGTGTATCCACTCGTCTGTTGACGGGTATTTTGGTGACTTCCATATTTTAGCTATTGTTAGTTGTGCAGTTATGAACATGGGTATACATGTATCTCTGCTATGTGTTGTTTTGACCTCTTTTGGGAATATTCCCAGGAGGGGTGTTGCTGGATTGAAGGGGATATTTATTTCTAGTCTTTTGAGAGCTCTCCATACTGCTTTCCAGAGTGGTTGTACTAATTTACATTCCCACCGGCAGTGCAGGAGGGTTCCTTTCTCCCCACAGCCTCGCCAGCACTGATTACTATTTGACTTGTTGATATAGGCCATTCTCTCTGGGGTGAGATGGTATCTTAGCATTGTTTTGATTTGCATTTCTTTTATGGCTAGAGATGTTGAACATCTTTTCATGTATTTGTTGGCCATTTGTACTTCTTTGTGAATGAACTGCGTCTTCATTTCATTTGTCCACTTTTCAAAAGGATCCTTTATTTTGGTAGAATGGTCAGGTTTTTAATGTATTGCCAATCTCATGCATGCAAAATGACACCTTATCTTTTTTTTAGTAGACATTTTTCTACAAATCAGTGTTTTTTATTTTTCCTTTAGACCTAGCAGAGAATATTAGCTGGTGGTTTTTACTTTTCTTTTGATTTGCTTTCTTTAAAGTCTCATAATTTGTAGTCTTATTATATAGTATGGATAATAATGTTTTGACTGAAATAAACACTGTATTGCCTATACCTTACTTTAGGAAATATCTTTGATAAACTAAGGATTTATAATAAATTCATCAATATTTATTGATGGTTATGTTTTTTTGTGAAAGAAATTTCCAGATTAAATCCCTTAATCTGCAATCATTGTGATGTATTTAAAAGGGCTCTACCACTACTGTAGCTACCATTCCAAAGAGGAAGGAGTTGACCCTTGCCTCTGGCCCATCTCCTGGCTTTTCATGGTACCTTCTCTACAACCCTTTGCGTCCCCTTAAATCCTGCCCCGGGCTCCCACCTAGATACATATGCCTATTACCTGCTTATAGATTTTTCCAGACAAAACGAATGTCTTAATCTAAAGGGATAATTGACTGATGTAAAATTTTAAGTGTCAGTTAGCAAAATAAGAGGATTTTCTTGATTTCCTGAAACCAAGCCAGTTAGACTGCAATAGACCTGCTTTAGCATTGCAAGATAAACGAGATTGTTACTTTAACACCACACATTATTGATTCAACCTATGCTTTTTATATTCTGTTAATGAAATTTGAGATAATAAGAATGTGAGTGTTCCAAAAATATATCACATGTTTACTAGCTTTTCTCAAGTGGCATGAGATTGCAAATACATTTGCTGTGCATGACTCTAGCAGCGCATCAGGTGACATAATTAAGATAATCTCTTTTATCCTATAGTTCTTACAACACCATTCAGAGATGTTTTTCCCAAATGCTTTAAGTTACGGTCATCCAAAGAGAAATATGGTGTTTGTACAGGTAAGAGGGATCTTACAGCCAGTGCTGGAAGAGTGTTGTAACTAGTGATCACTAAGCTTACAGGCAGCAGAAGGTAATTTCCCTAGTTAGATCATGTCAGCAACAAGGGAAGTGAGTGAGCAGTTCTGTGCAGTCTATGGTTCAAATCCACCCTGGAGATCAGTGACTGAGAATGAATGCAGCCTGGAAGCAGTCAGGGTTTTGCCTGGGCATTAAAAACAAACAAACAAGACACAGATGAAGCCTCACTTTGGTTTATCTCTCATTTTTTTAGGTCAGTGATTATTATTTTTATGTGTCTGTGTTTATTGAGCATGTCTAAGATGGCTGGAGATCAAGACAGGTAATTCTGGAGAAAAGGAACATTGGGTCAACTCTACCATTAGCACTGTTGAAGTCTAGGGAGACATTGGCTGCAGATAACCAACTCAGAGATAGCTCCCTGGAGTCTTTGACAAAGGAAAGAGGAATGGTGATGGAAAGGTGTGAGAAGAAACCAGCCACTGCTCAAAGAACTTGGGAAGGAATCTTCTTCCTGTCCACAAGAAAAGATTAATGATAGGACTTGGGCCACAGTGTGGAGGGAAGAAGTCAGAAAAAAATTTCAACAGGTCTGTGCAGATCTTTTTCCTCTTGGGTTAACGATACTCTGAAAGGCAACAAAGGTCGCCTCGGAATGAGCGTGTCAACTCCTCCAGCCTGAGGCTGAGGAGGAAAGGCGAGCAGCACAGGTGACAGAGCTGCTTGGATTGTGGGGTGTGAACAAGACTCAGGTGTTCACACTAAAAACTCTACCTAAGGGAGGACTGGGGAGGAAGGAGGCTTCTCACAGAGGTATTACAATTTGGTGAGCGAGCGCAATGGAAGCTCTGGTCTTTGCTAGGGTGCAGAGCACTGGTGCTGCTGAGGGACACAGGACTAAACCTTCCTGCTGAAGTGCCATGCTGGCAGTGTTGAGAGATTTAATAAGAAGCAACTCTACCTCCAAAGACATGTTCTACACTCGTGCCCTTGGGATGGCCAACATAAGCGTCATTATTGGATATGATTTTGGAGTGGAAAGGTGCCCCACTCACACCTTTTTATTTTGTTGCAGTGCCAGGGGTGAAACTCGGGGTCTTGCGCATGGCAGACAGGTGCTCTTGCACTGAGCTACACCGCTGGTCCCACGTTTCCCCCTTTCAATCTATCTAACGCTCTATTGTTTAAAAGCCATAAGAAGAAACAAAGGAAGTTCCTGATGGTCAGGAGCTCCTCCTCTAGAGAAGACAGATAAACATAATTCCAGTGTGAGACAGGTGCTATGATAGGATTTTGCTGTTGAGTCTTGTTACAGAAGGTTTCCTTGTCCTCTTTCAGATCTCTTTTCCAACTCCCCATATATATCCCAAGTTCTTTCTTCATAGACGTTTCAGTTGGGCAGATTGGCCTGGTGGGAAGGTAGACTGAGAGGCTGGTGGTGGTCTTCTTTCAAAAAGAACTTAACCTCAGTCTTGCAATCAATATAAACAAATTATGAGGAAATAACACTATTCAGTAATATGTATGAAACACTTGTAATCTGCCAATCGTTATGTTAAACACTGTGCTTAAAAATGTGATATGTAGGGCTGGAGGTGTGGATCAGTGGCAGAGTACTTGCTGAGCCCTGAGTTTGATTCCCAGCAATCCTCTGAAAAAGAAATGTGGCAAATGCTCTTCACAGTGCTTTTAAAGCAGGTGCTGCCTACCTCTTCCATTTGGTTTTCATGATTTTGTCCTCTTTATTTCAAAAGGAAAGAGAGGCTTAGTTTAGGAGACTTACCTAAGGAAATACAGGTAGTAACCATCAGAGCCGTAGAGCCATCTAGGTCTATGTCGAATAGCTCAGCTCTTATCCAAGTGAACTGAAAGACTGTAATACTATACCAGGCCAAGAGTGGACCTTAGCGTAAACTATAAATTTGAGGCAATAGTGTTGTGTTCATATACCTTCATCAACTATATCAAATGTATCAGTTGGGTGGGTGATATAGATAATAAGGAAAGCTGTAAATGCGGGGCAAAAGAGGGATATGGTAAATCCTGGTACTTTTTCTTCAGTTGTGTTGTGTACCCAAAACCCCTCTTGAATAAGAAGAAAAAGAAAAAAAATGCATTAGAAGCAATAAAAGAGCATTATTTGTTCAGCACATGTGTTTGTGCAAAGGTTAAATAAATAAATGAATAGTTCTGTGGGCACTATGACTGAGTACAAATTGCTTTTGGGACCTCCCAACCTGGCTCACGGTACTGCCATCATTGTGGCAGCTGTAGCAGGTGCCTGTGTCCCTCCACTTCCAGCTCACCCACCACTGTGGGAAAGTTAGCTTTCTTGGCCACAACTCAATGATAATTACAGAGCAGCAAGTCACTTTGCAGACTTTATTTATAATAGCAAATTAGCTGCAAAACAGTCACTGACCACAGTGGTTGTTGAATTAGTTTGCCTGGGCCAAACTGGACTTCCTAAGGGTCTTGATTACAAAGAGCACAGGGAAATTGAATGTGGAATTGCAAAACAAACCATTTCTCACTTTTCAAGCTCTCCCCTTTTCCTACTCTGCTGTTAGTAGTATTTTAACCCCAAATCTTGGCCTTTTAAAAATAATAAATATCTAAGAAAGTTATTGTGTTCTTGAAGCTATTGCTTGTCCTGTTTTTTTTTTTTTTTTAAGCATCGCCATAAGGCATGCTTTTTATTGCCTTCTTGCTTGCACTGAATGCATAATAGACATTTGGGGTAGAGAATTAAGAACATTTCTCAGTTCTGTTGGAAGTTGGCTGAAGCATATCAAATGCATGAATAAAGCATTTGGTCCCTAAGAGAGTAATATCTGCACTGACTCTTACCCTCTGTAAAGCAGCAGCAGCTAATGCTTTCCATTGGCAAACAAATTACTAGTCCTAAAATGAGATAATCCCAGGCAAATCATCAATTTCATCTTAAACTGGGGAGGGGAAGAGAGAAGGAGAAGGGCAGAAAAGAGGGAGAGAGAGAGACAGAGAGAGAAAGAGAGAGAGAGAGATCCTGACTCGTTGCCCTGTTGCCAAGGTTTACTAGTGTCTTCAGACAAAAGTCTTATCTAAAAATTGCCTTCAAAACCAAGTCCATCTGTCATAAGCAACGCTAGTAATAGAAGTCCTCTTAGCAGCTCAGCAGTCCTAGTTGAAAACTGGAGATGATGAAATACGTACTTGCAATTCCTGCTTTGATCTGGAGAGTTCTGGTTTCCCCTTAACAGTTCATTTTTAAAGATCAAGGCACCATAACTGAAGGCCTTCGGGTTCCCTTCTACCACAGAGAGATTTTCCCCCACTTTGTCTGCTCACTGATGACCTCTCCTTGGCACTTGGCACTGACTGCCTCTGCTTTTAGAAACCCCTTGCTCTTACTTCACAGAATGGTTCTTTTTTTTCATTTTTCTCCCTGTTCCACTCCCACTACCTCCAACACTGACCCAAGAGGTGTTCAAGATATACAGCGAATGCTTAAATAAAAAATGTATTGCAATAAAAGGCATATTGCCCCTCACCTTGAATACGTTCCATTATTCTTGCCACTTTCTAAAGCAGTTGCTGGAAGTTTTCATTTATGAGTATCTTTACAAAGTGTGATAAAATGCAGTACAATAAAAAGTCCCATCCGGGGGCTGGAGGAATGGCACAGTGGTTAAAGCGCTTGCCTAGCGAGCACAAGGCCCTGAGTTCGATTCCCAAGCACCACATAAGCCGTGTGTGGTGGTGCATGCCTATAATCCCAGCACTCAGGAGGTCAAGGCAGGAGGATTGTCGCCTAGGCTACACAGTGAGTTTGTGCAGGACTAGCCTGGGCTACAGAGTGAGATCCTATATCAAAAAAACAAAATAATAAAGTACAATGCAAAGGAAATGCAGTTTTGTAGAAACATGACAGTGTGTCCTCATCAACCATAGTCACCTATTTGTAGCTCCCAGACATGCAGTTCATTGCACAGGCAGTTGACAACATGGCCACTTGTTTCTTCAAGGCCAACAGGAGAAATTCTTACCCAAGTCTTCTAAAAGAGGCTTCTATTATGTAACATAACGAGGAAAGCAACATCCCCTCAACTTTTCCAGTATATGTTGTTTACAAGAAAGTCCATAGTTTCCATCCATACTAAAAAGGGATGAATTCTACAAGGATGTGACTGACTGGAGGTCACTTGGGGTTATGAAAAATGCAAGACTGGCCACTTGTTCCTAAGAACATTCCTAGGAATTTCTTTCCTTCCTATGCCAGAAACATTTCTAAAAACCCCAAAACTCTTTGAATAGGGACCATTAAACTCCAGATGCAGTACGTTCCCACAATCAGGAAAATAATGTAAGAGTATCTCATTTTACAGACCATGGGCATCATCATAAATTGGATTAGTTTAATTATCAAATGGCGGATTTCATCCTGAGCAATCACTTGAAAATATAGCATGAATGTCTGGAAAGGTCTTTCTTAACCTCAGCACCACTGACGTTTGAGTCTGGATAGTTCCTTGTGGTGGGAGTTGTCACGTGCATTGTAAGATGCTTTACCCAGCAGGCACTGCTTGTGTTCCCTACCTCTCCTATTAAATCATGTAAAAATGTCTCCAGACATTGCCAAGTGTTTCGTGGAGGGGGTGGCACATAATCAGCCTCAGCCAGGATCTGCTAAGCGAGGGTCTTTCCCCAGGTTTCCATTAAGGAGTCAGTGGGCATCTCCTGATTGCAATAAAAACCATGCAGTGTAATTTCATGGAAACATAATTAGGATGAAATTGGTATGAATACAGCTGTGAGTCTATCCAACTGAATTCAAACTGATGATCTAAGGCAGTGGGAAGTTTAGAGCTGAATTTAGGCAGGCTACTAAGTTCTAAATGTTTCTGGTTCCAACTTGGACTGCAGCCTTTGTATATCTAGGTCATCTCATGTATAAAATATTTATCTTTTCCCCACACCTCTGTAAAAGAAGTGTATGAGTATATTGTAGTCACAGAAAGAGTCCTTTGGTTTGAAAAATGCTTTCTGCATCCATTGATTTTTTTTCTTTCTTAATAATGTACTTGGTAGTTGAAATACCTATATTTACCATTGACAATCTCAAGGCATATCTTTTAACATAAGGAACAATGAAAAATTTCAATTTATACAACTGAATATTAATTAAAATTTTTGAGGGTTGGTGCTGAGAATTAAACTCAAGTCTTCATGAATGCCGAGCGTGCACTTTACCTCAGCCTTGAATAAAAAACTCGAAATATATAGTTTGCTTAATGAATCTCTACACATGATTCATTTTCGGAAGTTTGTTTATGTTCCCATTTTTGTACTTGAATTTAAGACTCCAATTTTCTAGCCCTTCAAATGATAATAAAATGTGCACAACTGGAAATGAAAGCCCTAAGGCACATGTTTGGCTATGCATTAGAAATTGCAATTTGTATAGATGACCCCATAAATCTAAATTATTGACACTCATGAAAAATTATTTCCATTTATGTTGTTTAATTATATAATATTTTTTGTTCAAGCCAAGGTAGTGTTAAGTCTTGCCAGTTCTACAGTCATAACCTGATGATTTCACTTATTTTGTAAACATCTGCAGTGGTGAACTTCCCCTTTTAGGTCATGCTGCTCTTGGCAGCATTAATAGAAATATATTCTGCAACCAAGGTCTTCAAACAGGGAATGTCTGTTAATAATCTTTTGCTACAATATAAATTGGCCAGAAATGCGAATATTACTTTACATTCCAAGGTTTAAATAAAAAGTAAAATCAAAGATATATCATACCATAATGTGCCATTTGGATCATTAACACATTTGTGTTAGAAATTAAGTTCTTAGTTAAAAATTGTCACAGAACCAGTTATTTTCGGAACTCTCTATGATCAGGAGCCATATCCTTGAAATCAGTAATGTGTTTCTTTCTCTGAGTGAAGATAGAATGAGGACATTGTACCCGACGAAGGTGATAACGCTGTTTACCAACTCTGTGACTCTCTACCCCCCTCCACACACACACACACACACACACACACACACGCGCGCGCGCTAGTAAACTCCTTTTTCTTTTTCAGTTCCCAAGGAGCAGACTCACTGTTTCAAACTGTAGAACTTACTATGGCCTCTACTACCTGCCAGACATTGCAGACAGTTCTGATTTGCATCTGTTCTTCTGCTTTCACTCTCAAATCTTTCCAGTTTGCATAGAGACGGAAATCGTCTTCTCACCATCGCTTCCTGGTGGGGAAACCCTCATCCGTGTTTCTATTTGGATGTTATCACCATGGATGTCCGCCAGGGGGTGCTCTTGTTTCTGGCTGCCATCCCTCCTTTAGAGAGGGAGGGAGGGAGGGTGTGTGTGTGTGTGTGTGTGTGTGTGTGTGTGTGTGTGTGTGTGTGTCTTTCCTTCCTTCCTTCTGGCAGAGTTTTTTGAAAAGAGAGAAGCAGATAACCCATGCATATCTGTGAGAAGAGATTAGTTAGACACAAGGCTTTTTCAGCAGAATCTTTTAAAAGTTGGAAGCAAAAATGAAAGCCCAGTCTACTCTGAAACCACAAGAAAATATCAGAATGTGAAAGACATAGAAAACAGCAGTTGTGAAGAGAAAAGTAAGAGGGAATACTCAGACTTCTAGAAGTTCTTTGCAGTGTGATTAATTGTGGATTATAGTTCAAAGAGAATTTGTGAACACAGCCCTTTTTACTGTGAGTCCAGTTGCTTTTCTAAATAGATTCAGAAGGTCAATGAAACATTGTCATAGGTGTCTTAAACAACATGGCTAAACAGTGTGAAAACTGAATTATTTTTTTTATAAAGCCATCAATATTGCATTTTATTGCCTTCCAAAAATGTGTCAGACTTAATACCTGTGAATCACTTTCCTGTTTGTTTGTTGTTCCTCCTGCTTAAATGGCTGCTTATTTAAAGCTACTCTCAGGAAATTTCATCATGGCAAATCTTTTCTTGCTTTCACATATTGCTTCTTTTCATGAGCTAAGTCACCTTGTACAGAGCAGACTTCACAGGACCAAAAGATTAAGCTATTCTGGTCCCCCACAGCCTGCTGCCCAGCAGGAAACCCTGGTCCTTCACACGCGAAGGCCACAGAGAATGAAAATAAGCTCTCCTGCGTTGCATTTATTTTATCTTGTTTGTAGACACAACCTGTGTGTTGTAACTGGGTTAAGGTTAATGCTGACAGTTTCCTCCCTTCCGGGCTAACGGTATCTTCTTTTTTTTCAATTCACATTCTCCCAGAAGCTAGGCTGTGGAACTGCAAATGCGTTCACTTACAATTTCCTATAAACTGATCAGTCTTTGTAAAGCAATCTTGGTGCCATGTGTTACCAATGATGAACTCGTCATGGCTTGATTGTTTCTGTTTTCTGTGGCTTCTTCCTCAGCCATGACTTTAACCATTTTCTTATGAATTCTCAACTATTTCGCAGACAGGAAGGAGGCTTGTAGATCCACTAAGAAGCTGAAAGGGAGCAAAGTTGCCTGAATCTTTTGCAATGCCAATGCCACCGAGGTCGCTACTTTTGAATACTAGGTATAAATTTAGATTCTAATGGAGGTGGGGGGAGAAATGCAAGACCACGGGCTCTTTTAGAAGTTACGCTTTTTTGTTATATTTGAGTTCCCCCAATATCATCAGAATTGACAGGTCCTACCTTACAAAATTTCATCGGTATTCTCTGCTATATATGAAACGAATTTCCTCGTTCCTATGAAATTTATGATGCGAGAAAAGAGCCACCATAAATATTCTTCCTTCTCACTGTGACATTATTCAGACAGTTGGTGAGTTATACTTTTGAAATTACCTGATGTAGCCAGAATGGTGATATTTTTAGGGTTTTTTTTTCCTTCCAGGAATGAAGCACTTGTCATTTTCTATAGGAGGCTGATTAATCGGAAAAGCAGAATGAGATTTTAACCAAATGGTAGGATGGTATGAGATGCAATTAATTAATTGTTCATTGGTTCTTTGAAAACACGTAATAGCATATTTATGTGGTCGTATGCATATATGGGCATTCTGAAGCACTCTTCTTTTTGAAAAAGGTTTACATTTCAGAATAGATAATTTTGGTGCCTGAGGGAATGGCACATTTTTGTGTTAATATTTAGTAATGGTTTTGATTACCACAAGAAAGCTAGAATTTTTTTGACGGTCCACTATGTGGAATAATGAACTATTTCCAACATATCAGGAAAACAAACAGGCAATGAATGTTGATGTTGCTTGCCTGTTCACTGTGACTAAAAGTGGAGTGGTGCAATGCATACTAAGAGAATCTTCTTCTGCAGCTACAGTGGGTAACAGCTTTGGAAAGCTCCGACACTTAAGTATCAATTTCCCTTGTGTATAGGACTCCATAGCACAGGGGTTTGGAGAGGAGAATATGCATACAGACAATACTAAATAAAGCCTTAAGACAGATTCACCTTTGATTTTTTTTTAATAGCCAGAAAAGTGATAGGGAAAAGGTAGTTGTTTGAATACCATCAGGGATCACAAGCAATGGAAGAATAGGTAATAATAATAAGCCAGTATGTACATATAATGTCTGGAGTCTCAACTTTGGAAATTTAGAACTCCATATTGGGGATTAAAAATTTATCATGGGTTTGATACTAATCCTGCTTCAGTAATTAGCTGTGGCTTCAGAGTTCAGCTCCACAGAGTCTTCATGCAGCAATTATTAAACCAAAGATGTATATCTCAGTTTTTAAAACTGAAAATATAATTTAAATGTATGAGGAGGGCTTGTGTCTAACGTTAATTTGTGGGTATCTTTTCAATACTGAAAAAATTGTTAATCTGGTTAAGTTCTGAATAGTCCCTTAATAAAATGAAAAAGTGAGTTTGAGTGAATGCATGCTGGCTCTTCTCCATATTTTAAAATATTTTCAAGATTATTTGCCAACAATAAGATTATAGAGGAAAATATTCTTAGGCCCGTTGGTACATAGTAACTATGCATATGGCTACTGTTATTTATGGACATCATTCTCTTTGAGTGTCTTCTGGTCATTTTGCTATATATTCGTGTGTGTGTGTGTGTGTGTGTGTGTGCATGCACATGTGTGCGATAGGGATACTATCTTATGATGTTCCACACATACAAACAAAGAACAAATGCTAAATAAAACAAGAAGCAGTGGCACTGTTAAAAAGTGTTACGAAAGTGCTATACAGTGCTTTTCTTGTGGGTTTACAAACATTTCATGATGTTAAGAACTCCAAAACTCCTGCAGTAAAGGCACCTGCTTAATTTTGCTTTACTCACCGCTTCCTGAGAACATTTTACCACTGGACTGTTTTGTGTTTCCTTTTTGTTTGATTGGTAACAACTAATAACTCAGGGATTACATCTGGAAAAATACTAAGGATTTATATTAGAAGCTTATGTCTCTGGAAAATGGACATATATTGACGTAGTTAATTTTTCAACACTAAATTATTAGAAACTATGTAGCTGTTTGAGGAAAAATTGCTACGTGAGCCCTTCTTTTTAAAAAATTGAGGCAAATGTGTTAGTTTTCCATTACTGTGACAAAATACATGAGACAGTCAACTTACAAAGACGAAACATTTATTTTGGCTCATTGTTTTGGAGCTGTCAATCCATGATTGGGTGGATCCATTGCCTTTGTGCCTGTGGTGAAGCAGCACATCGTGATGTGGAATACACTGTTGAGCAAAGCCTTTTCCCTCATGGAAGCTGGGAAACAATGACAGGGGAGATGATGGAGGTCCCAAAGTCTCTTTCTCACCATCTTTTTATTAATATGATCCATAGTGGTTATAACAAGTTTGGGTATTTGGTACACATATATATTGCATCCACATTACAGTCTCTTCCTTTTAAGGGTATACTCCCGTGACCTAGACCCTCCCACTAGGCTTGGTCTCTGGAGGATTTTGTCATCTCTTGATAGACCATGGGATGATGGCCAAACCTCCAGCCCCATGGCCCTTTGAGGAACATTACAGGTCCAAACTCTAACAGCAAGCTAAGGAGGTCTGGCTGAGATATGACAGGGACAGCCCTGAAAAGTCAGGCTAATCCTGACAGCACTGTATTCATATTTCAGTGCTGTGTAAGGAGACGCTGTGAGCCCAGTGACTTAAAACTAGACACTATTATGTCACAGTACCCGTGGCTCAGGAGGCCAGGCATGGCTGAGCTAGTTCCTTTGCTCAGCACCTCAAAGGCTGCTGTCAACGTGTTGGCTGGGCTGCATTCCTTCCCAGAGTCCTCATCCGGGTTCATTTGGTTATCGAAAAAAAAAAATTGTTTCTTGGTGCTGTTAAACGGAGGTCTCTGATTTCTTGCTAACTGATTGCTGGGGTCATTTTGCCTTTGAGAAGTCACCTGCCACTTTTTTATACAGCCTCCTCCCAGGCCATATTGAAGTCCTCTCACAGCATGACAGCTTAATTCTTCAGAGCACAGGGAAGAGCCTCGCGCTCCAAACTGTGAAGGTGGTATCCTCCATATCTTCCTATCATCTTTGCATATTCCACTGGTTAGAACCAAGGCACAGATCTTATTCTCAAAGGGAGGAGATTTATACAACCTCATAAGTCATTGTGAGTTACGTTAGGGTATCTCTACTAAGGAAAATTTGTGCCTTGGTGGAAAGTCAGAGGTAGGAGAGACTTTCAGAGTGTTGTAGCAGCAGACTTTCCAAGCGTTCTTCTCTGTTTTCTTAATGGAGTTCTTTCTGCCCTGTTCTGTAGCCTGTATTCAGTGCACAAGTCTGCGCCCTCAGTGTCCTCCCCTCAGAATTCCTTACTTGCTGTTGCTATCACCCAGGGTCAGCATCGAGATTCAGGAAGCCTCCTAGGTAGACAGGGGTTGTTTACCCAGGCTGAGTTATATAATACTTTGGCCTTCTGGTAGCTTCATCTCTTTCTGGCATCTGTATATACTAACAGAGAAGAGACATAAAAGCCTTGTTCAAGGAGAAACAACAAAAAATGACCACATCATTAAACATTTTTCCTTGAATACAAATTATAGGGGATTTTTTTTTTTGGCCTTCACAATGACAAGGTAAAGAATTAGTACTTGGAGGAATTTTTCTTCCCCCCAAATTGTGTAATAAGCCCATGACACAACGTACTGTAGAATCACTAGCCAAGTAGTAGGTATGTTTCTGTTTTTATACTGAAGACATTAATATGTACTTGTGATCTGAAGAAAACAATTGGCCCCAAAGAAAATTAATAAACACATCATTTGCGAGTAGATTCCTGTCAAGTTTTCATCATAAAGTGTGCCAATGCAGAGTTCTTGGGGCCTTTGTCACAGGCCTACATCTTTTTTGTGTTTCTAGGAAGGTGTCCTGGGAAGCTTTGGAGTAGACAGGAGTGCCACTTGGGCTCAGGGGTCTTGGGCCCACATTCTTATCTTTACCTTGTCTTGGCCTATATGGGCTGCTGTCATGAAGTACCAAAGACTAAGTGCCATATAAGGAACAAGGATTTATTTTTGAGACACTGTTGCTTTGCAGTCCAGGATGGTCCTGACCTCACTGTGTAGCGCAGGCAGTCCTCGAACTTAAAACAATCCTTCTGCCTCAGCCTTCTGAGTGCTAGGATTACTGGCATGTATCACCACACCTGGCTTTTTATGTGATGCTTGGGAATTGAACTCAGGGCTTTGTGCTTGCTAGGCAAGCAGTCTAACCATTGTGCTATTCTACCAACCCAGCAAGTGGTTTTTTTTTTTTTTTTCCTGAAAGTTCTGGAGGCTGAAAAGTTCACAGTCAGGGCATGGCAGATTTGGTGTCTGGTGAAGTCTGCTCCTTGGTTCATATATGGCACCTTCTCACTGTTCTCACATGATGAAAGGGCCACAGAACTTTCTGGAATCTCTTTTATAACGACATTAGTTCCACTCGTAAGGGCTCCACCCTCCTCGCCTCCCCAAAAACTCCAATTCATAGTACCATCTTCATAGGAGTTAGGGTTTCAACTTACGAATGGGAACAGATCGGGTTCTTTGCAATCCTCAAGTTGGAACAGCAACTTGACTTTTAGTCTGCTTTGTTGCCTCTAAAATGAACTTCTTTGAAGTTCTGAAGTGCTCTGAGCTCTGTGTAAAGAATGGCATGTTCCAGTGTGTTTAGCAAAAGACTGGAGGTGGTGAACTGCTGCTAGAGAATTGAAGGGTTTTTGTGACAGCCTGAGCAGAACAGCTGTTCTTTCATTACAGACTTCTCTCTCCAGGGAATGGCGACTTTTGTAATCTGCATACTATGCACAAAGCAGAAACCTCTACCTGGAAATGAAGGACAATGTTGCTCCTTGGCTCCTATTTGGTCTCATTTAAATCAGCCAAGTAATTTAACCTTATATTGAAGAATGGTCTATTTATAGAAAAGGACGTACATTTTAAATGCACAACTCAATGATTTTTTTTTGCACATTGAGCGCACCTATATAAGCATCATTCAGATTAAAAAAATAAAACATTAGCAGTCTTCTCCAGAAAGACCCCTAATGCTCCCTTCAAGAAAAATAACCACTATCTTATGTGCTTAATAGCATAGGCTAATTGAACTAAGGACTGTGATATGTATATATGTAATTGGAGTTGTATAGTTCTCTGTATGGCTTCTTTTATTTACCATATGTTTGTAAAATTCTCTCATGTTGATGGGAATGTTATAATCATTCATTTTCATTGCTGTGTCATCTTCCATTAAAATAAAATAGATTTTTTTATTCATCGTACTGCCAATCAGCATTTAGGTGGTTTCCAGAGTTTGCCTATTATAAATGGTGTTGCCATAAATGTTCTCAAATCTGCTTGTTAATGCCAGAGGTATGCATTTTTTGTGGGGGAAAAACCAAAGCAGTGCCGTTGTGGAGTCGTAGAACATACTCATGTTAAGACTGTAGATACCGCTCAACAGTTCTACAGAAATGCTTATAGTAACCTACGGGGCTAGTAGTTGCTTGCTTGAATGCCAGTTGCTCTGCTCCTTGCTCTATGCATTTTGCATCATCGGCCTTCTGGTGAGCCTACAGTATCAACAGTAGGGTTTTTTTGAGCAGGAGATTGTGGTTTGATTTGGTTTGGATTTTTTTGGTTGGTTGATTGGTTGGATTTTTTTTTAATCACTATATAGGCCTTATTAGCCTTATTAGCTCACTAGTTAGCCTAGGCTGGCCTTGAACTCCCCATTCTTCTTTTCCTGCCTTAGTTTTCAGGGTGCTGGGATTACAGGTATGCAGCACTACGCCCAACTTAAACAGCAAGTATTAATTTACATTTCTCTGATACCTAATGTTATTGAGTGTCTATTCTTAAGTGTTGGTTATTGGGCTAAACTTTTGTGAAATGTGTGTGTTTAAGTCTTTCACCCATTTACCTATGAAGTTGTTTACTTTTCGGAAGCTTTAGAGAAGCATTTTTAGCTATATATCCAGTTCCATATCTATATATCTATATCTGTATGTGATGCTATACTAAATATATGTATGGTATCAACCAACAAAACGTTTAAGTAATGATTATGTTAGGTGTCCATAAGAATTTCTTTTCTGGATATAGTGCCAACAGTCGTGATACGTGTGAGAAGAATAAATTAAGGTCCTTGCCACAAGTCACTGACAGCTTGGTTGGGAAGCATGGCACCCACATGAGCAGAAGTTCCGTAGCAGCTCTGAGTGTGTGGGGAGTGAATCGCCTTGTGAGGAGGCACATGAAAGGGAGTGATGTCCTCTGACAACTTCTGTATTTGAAGAAGTCATCTGGAGAGCACACCAAGGACCACGGGGAAAGACATGCTATCTATGCTCACACCTAGAGAATAAACAGAAGTAGAAAGGCAGAACTAAATAGCCTGAGCAAATATAAAGATACAGGCAGTGAAGCTTCGCATGTGTTCAGGGTGGGGTATTTATGCTGGGGATGTGTACACATCCATACCCACTTAAGTGTGCATAATTGCCTGGAATCCATTCTTTATAGGAGTTTAAATATAGTATAAGGGAGCCAGAGGTGTAGCTTAATAGATGAATGCTTGCCTAGCATGCACAAGGCCCTGGGTCAATCCTCAGCACTAAGGGAAAAAAAAGGTAAAGAAAGAGACGGTGGAAGAATAAAGTGTGGCCTTTCTTCTTCTGAAATGACTAGAAAGTACAGAAAGCCATATCATTTTCACTTCAGATTTGTATTTCTTTCTTACCTGTCTCATCAGATACTTAAGCTCATATTTCTCAAAGACATTTTTTCCTCCTCATTTTTCTTTGAAATTAGCACATCAAATATTAGTAAGAGATGATTGAAGGAGACAGAATTTATGTTTTTTTAACCAAAAAAATTGTTCTTTTCTACACAGATTTTTGACAATTCTGGGGATCAGACTCAAAGTTTTGCATATGCTAAGCATGTGCTCTACCACTGAGCTACATCCCCAGCTCTGAGAAAAAAATTAAACATACAAATCTGCCCCTTAAAAAGGCGAAATTGCCATGTTTTCTTTTCTCCCTCAACAGTATAATGGGCAATACCAAATGCCTATGACATTCCCATGACTCTTCTGAATACCTTATGAGTCTTTATTAATTTCATGCTCATAGCAGCCTTACGAATTTGCCATCATTATTTTTCCCCATTTTATTGATATGTGCAAGTGCAAAATTTAAGGTTCACAATGAAGTTGAGCATTTTGTGCACATACGTATCTTGTCAAGGTGACAAGGACTTTCCCACTCTCCTTTTGGCCCTCCCCTTACCCACCCGACCCTCCCTCCCCACCCTACCCTTGTGTTTCACTTTGTTTTTCGTTTTAAGTTCCGTAAGAGTTGTGTTCTGAGCCTCTGCCATCATTATTATCAGCCCCATTGACACATTAGGAAGCTGAGGAACCAGGAAATTCAAGGGACTTGCTACAAATAATGTCAGTCATAAGCAACTGACCTTATATTGAAAAGCAAGCAATGTACACCAGATTTGATATGTAGTCTATGCTAAGAATCGACAAATTTTGTCTGCAAGATGTGAGTCAGTAAATATTTTAAGTTTGTGGCTCTACAATCTCTGTTGAAACTGCTCAACTCTGCCTCGGTTGTGGGCAAGCAGTCATAGACAACATATGAGAGAATAAGTATGACTCTGTTGTGGTAGAAACTTCTGTATATAACCAAAAGTGATGGGCTGGATCTAGCCCATGGACCGTGGTTTGTCTGCTCCTGATATATGCCAGAATGATACATTGCCTCTTATTGAAAGGATTTAAGTAACATCTGATTTTCACTATCTTCTCTTTCCAACTTCCCGTACAGACGGCAGTAGTTCTCAACCTGAGGCAGTTGTGCCTCCCAAGAGCCATATGTCAATGTCTGAAGACATTTTTTGTTTATCACGACTGAGAGGATTTCTGCTGCATATAATGCATAGAGGTCATGTATGATGTTAGATGACCTAAAGAACTAGCCCCAAATGTGAGCCATGCCAAGTTTAAGAAACTTTGAACCAATTGGTCAAATTTACTTTTCAACCAGAACAATGCTCCCTCTTTCTCAGTTTCTTTCTGCATGATATTACTTCTCTTTCAGTGACTCCTAGGTGGATCAAATCTTCCAAATTACAGTAGCAACAGCGATTACAGTGATCGTGTTGGAAGTGGCAGCAGCTGGCATCTATTGACTATCCATTATAATTACATACAATATTTCATTCTTAAGTGAATTAATAGTTACTATAATTTGGCTTTTTTGTATGAAGAAATACATGCTCATATTCAAACCGTGAATCTTTCCATTTCTATCCTGGTACCTTTTTCTCATTGCTATAATGAATTATATAATAAAGTATAATCAATATACATAGGCCTTCAAAGTTTTTACAGCATCCATGAACACTATCTATGCCTGTAAGAGAATGCTGTTCAAGTTTTATTTGTAAAGTTGCCTTTCTAACCATAATGAGCTCAAAAATAGCCTCTGCGAAAGTCTGGAATCAAAAATTTGATGTTTGTGTCTTTTCTCTACATCGGAAAAATATGATGTCTTGTCAACTCTGTGCCTGACCTATTGAAAATAGTTCTCTTGTCTCATTACTGCATGTCGATGTTTTCCCCTTGTCCCGTTGCCTCCTCCATGCCTTGGGATGGAGCTTCCACTGCCCTGAAAGGGAGTAACATGTGGACAGAAGTTGAGGAGGGTAAGGAAGCTTGAAGGGCAGAACAAATGGTGATGCTGGAAGAAGCCGTGAACATGAGATTAGGGCAATAGCACCAAAGCCATGGAGGAAAAACAGTGGAACTTGAGGCTTATGTGTTGAGCCTAACTCCCATTATCATTGTATTGCTTTAGATGGGTCAATTCACCCAGAATCCTCTATTGAGGCCTGTGCTCTGTGCTTGCCCGTTTTTTACATGCCAGGACACAATAGTAATTGAGACAGACTCAGAGTCTATATAAAGTAGAAGTAACTTCTGTAGTATGGTGAAAAGTAACAAGCACTATGGAGGAAAACAAAATAGCAAAGGGAGGGGGACTTCTGGAAGATTCCAAATTGGCAATAAGGTGGCTAAAATAAGTGCCTGTGAAGGTAACTTTTGATCCATTTGAAAGAGGCAAGAGAATAATCAGTCATGGCCCCTAGGTGGCAAAGTGGCAGTAGCAGGGAACCACGGGGGAACACACTCTGATGTTGAGGGATAAATTGGGGGAGTAGTAAGGAGACATGTGAGGCTAGCGTAGAGTCAGCTCCGAAAGAGGCAGGAGAGGAGAGGGGAGTAGGGAATTGTCTAGATGGCCCAGTGTCTAGCTATCTTGGGGAAGACTGTGGCTGTAACTCTGGTCAAGACAGGGACTTAAAGTTATGAGGAAAGAAAGGTAAGAGCTGCGTTGTTTGAAAGTAGATCTCTCTGGATGTAAATTTGAGAAGAGAATATTCATTGTACAAAAATGGAGGAAGCTCATCATATTATATGAATCCCTTTTCCCTTTGAGATGATCTTCCCTTTCTTTCCCTCATAATTATGAAGGTTTCCTAGAGGAGTTGTCTTCAGTTGTCTTTTAGGTTTGCTAGAGGAGTTGTCTTTAGCCAAATCTCACAACCAGAGAAAAATTAAAGGCTATTTCACCCTGTTTTCTCATTTAACTCCTGAGCAAACCAACACCAGTTCATTGTTTATTGTTACTTAATTAGGAGCCCATGATGTCTCTGGTTTTGCAAGAGTTGCAAACAAAACCAAGACCAAACCACAAAGCCTTGCCTTTGATGAATGTCCGGTGTACTAGATGAGCAAGTCAGCAATTTCAAAATGGCATATAAGACGTGAGAGAAGGTCAGATGTGATAAAAAAGTAGGTGAATATTTATTTTAAAAATACATATTACAGTCAAAGACTCATTGTCACGAATCCCTCTCAAAATACTTCCCCTCGCTCTGAAAACACTTATTCCATCATTACCATTCTTTTGAAATGGTTCTGGAAATCTTTTTCTCTTGTATGTCTTTAGTTGCAGTGTCATGGCTTCCTTGATGTCCGGCATCTATTGAAAATGTTTACTTTTTATGGCATTTGGCTTTGGGAAAGAGCTAGAAGTTGTGTTCAGTGACAGATGCAGGGACAACAAGGTAGATGAAGGTACAGTGTTGCATTTTTGTTGGAGGCCTGTAAAAGAAGCATTCACTTGTACTTTGATCAAAATACCTTGCAGAGATACTGAGGAAAGAGAACTGCTTCACAAATGGGCGAGAACAACAGGATAAGTGTATTTGAAACAAGTGGGAGGTACTTTGAGAGAGATTCATTGCAGTGTTCCTTTTAATGTAAAAAAATGTTGCTGAATGTAAACATTCACCATACTTTTCCGTCATCCCATGTATATTTTATGTTACTGAGGTACGAGGGAGAGGCATCTATCTCAACCTGGAGAACAGGGAAGGTCTCCTGCGTGAGGTGACCAAAAATCAGTGTCCTTCTTGAATTCCGGGATGGACCCCCTGCCTAACTAGCTCTACTGCTTCAAGTGTCTAGCCTTCTTCTTTTTACAACAGGATGCCTTCTAGGATGCAGGCGACATCATTCATGACAAAAGAATTAAGTGCAAAAAGTTTGTGCCTCATCTACTCAGAAAAAGGCAACACAGAGGTTGTAATTCACCTTATTATCCTAGTGACAGAATTATATAGTCTGAGAGAAATAAGAAAGAGGTTTCAAAGATCATAATTCTTTGGCTTTCCAAGTCTTCTCAGTTCTAGTGATCATTGTCCCTTGGAATTTAGACTTGGTTTTTTGAGAGTGATAGGATTAGTTCTGAGAGTAATTAATATACTGTTGTTAATTCACAAAGCTTCCCAGAGATCAGGAAGCTGACAACTTAATAAATGCACAATAAATATGCATTGGCTGTCTGATCTACTTGTTCCTGATGTTTTTGTTCCGATCTAAAGACATTAATTAATTAATTTACTCAATACCCTTGGTGAGACTGATGGATATTAATAGTATCTTTCATTTTACAGCAGAGAAACTGAAGCAGAGATACCCCCTTGACCAAATTGCAGAAGAGGAAAAGTTGTTTTTGCTTTTCTAGATCTTTCTATATTATTGTCTTCGGGCCTTTACTCATTCACTCAGTGTCTGTAGTCCACAACCATTTCCCAGACTTAAAGCCAATGAGCTGCCAACTTTTGCCTTAGCTATGGCTGCATTCCCCTCGTTGGTTAAATTAACCTCCTGGCAGGCAGTAGGGTGTGGTTAACTGTATGGCTCACACTGCCTGTGTCTGAACTTTGCCTCCAGTACTTCTAACTCTTCTGAGTGTGAGTAAGTCACTTCTGAAAGTGGTCCCAGGCCTGAGTGTTGTCACTTACGGCTCATGCATGACCAGAGTGCCTAACTTCGAGGTTTAGTGCATGGAGTAACAGACAGGTGATCCCAGCAAGCTGTCTAGGTTCAAATCTGTTTATTGTTTTTGTTGCTGCAAAACGGTCTCTGGGTGCCAGTCTCAGTTCATGTTACCTGTAGTTGTAATTATTAGTAAAGGCATGATGAAGTTGAAAGGATAAGTCATGTCTCTCAGACATTCCTCAGACTCAGACGCACACACTTTAAGCAAATGCCATCACATAGGTCAGATGGCGGTCCTACTGTTTTGGCACCAGGGAAGTTTCCTGGAAGATAGTTTTTTCCACAGACTCTGGGGTTGGGGGTTGACTCTAATGTTACTACCTCAGCTTCACTTCAGATTATCATGTGTTAGATTGTCACAAAGAGCGTACAATCTAGATCCCACCCCCAAGCGCTGCTCACAATAGAGCTCATATCCTTATGAGAATCTAATGCTGCCTCTGATCTTATATAAGGTAGAGCTCAAGGGGTAATGGGAGTGATGGGGAGTGGAGGAGTGGAGAACAGCTATAATACAACTATAATATAGTATAATATGATATAATATATATAAGCTATAACATGAATTTTTAACCCCCCACTTGACTCCTGATGTGCACCCAGGCTGCTAGTAGGACACACATTGGTACGACTTGGAGAATCAGGACTCCTGGTCTGGGGCTCACAGACTGCAGCCTGTAAGCTGACTCTAGGTCACTGCCTGTATTTTTTTCACTTCATTCACTAAGAATTTTTGGAGAAAAAAATCAAAGGAAAGATAATATATTTCATGACATGTGAAAATTATATGAAATCCAAATTTTAAGGTCCATAATTGTAGTATTATTGTGACACAACCATGTTCACTTATTTACATATCATCCGTGGCTTTTATTGCTGCAATGGCAGAGTTGACTCGTGTGACAGACACTCTGTTTTCCACAAAACTTAAAATATTTATTCTCTGACCTTTTAAAGAAAAAGTTTTGTGATCCTTGCCATAGTCCAACAAAAGCTATATTTTGCATTGGCAAGCTACTGCATTAAGCTGCCTTCCTGATGTCAAAGCACAGTCTTCCCAGTATGCTCATAGAAAGTCTGTGTCCATGCAACTCTTCACTCTTGGTCCTAAGTTTTTTTCTCTAGAGCTGCAAATACAAAGCTGATTCTTCATCCACATGACAACACTCTATTGATTCTGCTTTGTGTAGGTATCCATTCTCAGATCTCTTTTCTGTTCTGCACTGTTTCCAGACCCCACCCATCCAAGTTGTCTTTCTGGAAAAGTGGCCAGTGTAAGTCCTGCACTGTCCACTCTTTTGCTCTCTGTCCTCTCTCTCTCTCTCTGGAAAACTCAACATGCTAGTAATGACGGGTTCAAGGCCTGCCTTCTGCAGATCTCTTAACTATTTATTTAATTTATGTTTATTTGAATATAAATGAGCTGCATGTTCAGTAACATGTTTATTACATACAACTCAGGGAATTTGTGTCTGTAGACATTATTTTCAACCACTTTTGCCCTCCTTCTTACCCTGTCCTTTTCCTTCCCCACCTCCCCTTCAGTGTCTTCAGATCTCATAAGCTTCACAAGGGCAAAGACTTTGTTTTCTTGTGTTTTTCCTATACTTCCCACATGGTGTCTAATACCTATGGCTCCATCATTTGTTGAGAGTTGTTGAATGACTAATGTGTAATATAAAACAGCTAGCTGTCATTTGAACTCTGCATTTTGTTACTCTGCCTAAGATTATATGCTCAGGATAGAAGTGAGGGCCTTGAGCATGCTAAGGAAGCATTGTACACCGAGATATACCTCAGTCCCCGTAATTTCCTTTGTGTAAATACATCATATCCAGTTGATATGGACAGTTTTGGCATGTTAAATCCATAGGCTTCTTTGAAAACAAAGATTTTCAAGCTGAATCTTGTTCATGTTTATTATTTGTTTTCATTGCTCTGGTTTACCTGTGGTTTGAATGTAACTCCTGACGTTTCTTGTGCTTGGTGGGCAGTGTAGATATGTTGAGAAATGATGGAACCTTTAAGTTCTAGGACCTAGTACAAATTGGTTAGGGTATAGGGAGTATCATCCTCAGAAGAGCTTAGTGCCAGTCTCAGAGTTAGTTACAAAGTGAGGCCACCTTGCGCACTTGCCCTCTTTAGCATGTGGCATAATTTTCTATGTTTTGATACAGCTGGGAAACCCTTGTCAGGACACTGGTAAAATACTGTTTGGCTCCTGCAACTTCCAGAATGGTGAAACAAATATACCTCTGTACTTGATAAAGCACCCAACCTTGTGCAGTTTGGTATAACAGTAGACAACAGACTGATACCTTGGTTAAATTTTATTTTATTTCAGTAATTTGTCCCAACTTATTGAGATTTTTTAAATTTTAATTATTTTTCAGAATATATTTTTTGCCGTCTCTATTCCCAAGTAACTAACAAATTGAATGAGACGTGTATTATCTTCAAAATCTATTAATCAGAACATTTTTGTTTAGTACACATTTGACAGAAGTTATAGAATCAATGCCTATGCCAAAAGAAGCAAAGTGAACTGAGGACAAAACAGAAAGAGGAACTCTTTGAAGTATGAGGACTTTATTTTAAATGCTTCCAAGTCCTGCAGAAATTAGCTACCACCCATTCTACTGAAACAAAGAATTGTCTTGTAATTGATATGCATGGGGAAATAGATTTGCAATTCCATTATATGTGACAGCAGCAATGGAATTAGAAACTTTAAGACTTGATATTGTATCTCGGTGTCATGAATTCGGAAGAAGCAGGGAATGTCAGAACAGAAAGGGCTGCCAGAGACGTGGGCGTGCTCTCTTCCTTCAGATCAGCTCAGGCCTGCTGCATACAAGGAGAGTGGGAGTTTCCACATGGAGTTTACAGGCTGCTAAATGAACCTCATATTTTATTCAGAAACGATTTCATGTAAACCTCTACAATAAATTTTAACAGCTTTAATGAGATATAATTATAAGTCATAAAATCACCCATTTAAAGTTTACAGTTCAATGGTTTTTAGGTTTTTACATAATCATACAAACATCCCCATTACCTAATTTAAGAATATTTTCGTCACCTTACAAAGAAACTCAATACATATTAACCATTCCTTTCCATTCTTATCCCCCCGTCCCTAGATGGTATTTCTGTCTCAGTAGATTGCCTATTTTGAGCACTGTGTATAAGCATAATAACGCAATATGTGATCTTTTATGGCTGTCAACATTGAGCATAACATTCTCAAGGTGTATCCATGATATACATGTTATAGTAGTTTGTTTCTTTTTTATTGCTGAATAGTATTCCATGATACAAAAACCACGTTTTGGTTGCCCATTCATTAGCTAATGGGTATTGAAGTTATGTCCACTTTTTAGGTTTTTGTCTTTTTTGGGGAGTAGGGGAGAACTAGGGATTGAACTGAGGGCCCCATGTATGCTAGGCATATGCTATATCACTGAACCACATCCATTTCTTTTTTAATTTTGTTTTTGAGACAAGGTCTCTCTACATTGCCTAGGGTGGTTTTAAATTTGTGATTCCGTTACCTTGGTATTCCAAGTAGCTGGAATTTTAGATGTGTGCCACCATGGCCAGCCACTCTTTAGCTCTTTATGAATAATTTTTATGAACATTTGAGTGCCAGTCTTTGTGTAGACATATGTGCTTATTTTTCCTCGGTAGGTTTTTAAAAGTAGAATTGCTAAGTCTTTTTGATAAATTATATTTAAGTTTTCGTAAACTGCCAACCTGTTTTCTGAAGTGACTACACCATTCTACCATCCAACTAGCAATTATGAAAATTCGAGTTTCTCCACATCTTGGGCCAAACTTACTTTTTTGGATCTAGGTTATATTTCAGCTGACATCAGAATGACATTTATTTGAGGACTATTTTTTATTGCATATTTTGGGTAATTGTATTTTAGTTAGGGAAGGCCAGAAATTATATAAGTTTTGAAAGACTATTTTAAAATTCCATTTAAAGTGTGTAAAAAACAATGAAATAGAAACAATCAGGGAAAACTGTTGATCCTTAGAGCTTTAATGATGATAGGAGATTTATTACAGTGAAAGACAAATGACTTTTATTATTATAAAAGTGTATCAAGAAAGCACCTTAGTGCATATTTAAGACTTACAAGGAGTTAAAATCTTCAAAATAATGACTAGGCTTAGCACAAAAATGAGACATTGAGTGGACTCTTGGTCTTTAAATGAAACAAAAGATTGATCTAACTGTTTCTCATGGACTTCCTGTGTCTATTTTTATTTGTTTAGGAATGTATTAGAATAAACAGTGTCAAATGGATTATGTTCTAAGCCAGTGGTTTTTTAATCAGGGTGATGTTGGCTCTCACAGGAACGGTTGACGATGTCTGGATATATTTTTATTGACATGATTTAGGGAGGTGTGCTACTAGCATATGGCGGATAGAAGCCACGAACACTCCATTCTACATTGCCCAGGACAGTTCCCCAAAAGACACATCCAAACCGAAGTGTCCATAGTGCTAAATGGAAAGACCCTGCTTTAGCTAATACTTCTGCAGGTGGAATAGTTGAATCAGTTACAGGGTTTGTTTCCCCTTAATTTGTTTGTTTAGCACAGATGACAAGTCAGTATCTCCATTCTGGGGGGAGGGATGGTCCCGAATCTTGGAGTGGTGAGGTTGAAGGCTAGGCTGTATATCTGAGATAAAGATTTTCTTTCAGTTTCTTCCTTTATTTCTGTCTTTCTAATCCAGTCAAAAACTATTGCTCTAAATGTTTGATAATTATTGTGACCCATCAAAAATAAGTTGGAAAAATACATATTTTCTTACTCTGATTTCTTATTCTATAAGTAATCAGTCGCTTCTTTATGACAATGCAACGGATATTTTAGGGCTATGTCTGGGTTATTATAATACAAATAACAAAATATCGACTATTGTCTTCCAGAAAAGTATGGATAAAATTGTTTCTTGACACTCAAGTAATAATTCTTCACTTGATTTTGACAAGACAAACTTCTCACTGAAACAATACCAGCAGACCCTTCTGAGACTATAAATTTTACAGTGAGCACAGACCCTGGAATCTTGATATGTTCTACTTGAGCTACTTGGGCACTGTTTGTGTTTTGGAGCAATTGCAGAGTTTGGTTGAACAGAATCACCCTTTTGAACCATAAATCTTGCTATTAAAGGGCTTCAGAAGGTATGACATGATTAACACAACTCAGCACCGAGGAAAGAACATGAGCTCTGGACCAGAGGGTCCTGAGGTCAATTCTGAGGTCTGCCAATTGCAAGCTACATAAACCATGGCAAGTTACTTAAGCACTCAGAACAATAGTTTCTTCATTCAGCGTGGAAATACTGTATGGCCCAAAGATAAAGAAAGAAAGAGACAGAAGGGAAGGAACGAATGAAGGAAGGAAGAAAGGGAGGGAGCGAGGGAGGAAGGCAGGCAGGCAGGCCCGCCCCTGCTGTTCATGAACCAGATTTGGTCTGCTACCTGCTTCTATTCATTCTCATAGTGCCTATCATTCCTTTTGCGCTCATTACTACAGCAAGTTGAATAGTTACAACAGAGACTGTGTATCTCCAAAGCCTAATGTACTTAATCTTTAGCCCTGTGCAGAGAAACTTTGGCACTCACAGCTTTAAACTGAAGATTTGATGGGATAATGGTACACTTAAATCTCGGTCAGGATCTCAGAAAATGTTACTATCTACTTTTAGAGCCGACAAATTGTTCTTAACAGTAGTTCTGTAGCTAGAATACATTCAACATCTAATAAATATACTTATGTAGAAAAAGATGTTTAAATCTCGCAACAACCTAGGTTGTTATTTTTGTTTTGTATAATTAAAAAGTGGAGTTCCAGAGAAATTATCTTTGTCAATGACATATGGGTAATAAGAGAGTTGGTAATGAGAATATAAACGTTGCAGCAATTTTTGTTTTTATTTTTCTTCCTATTTAAAAATCTGACTTTTTGTGGGACTAGGGATTGAATCCAGAACCTTTGTACTAAGTTGTATCTTCATCCCTTTTTATTTTTTATTGTGAGATAAAGTTTTTCTAAGTCACTCAGTTCCTGAGACTGGGCCAAAACTTAGACTTTTTGCACAATAGTTCTCCCCCCCCCCCCATTTTATTGATAAGTATATATGCAATACATAATGTTTACATTGAACTTGAGTATTTTATACACATACATATCACATCAAAATCACAAATCCTTCCCCTTTCCCTTTTTAACCCTCCCACCCCTTCCCTCTCCTCAATAGTTCCCACTGTACCCCCATTTAGTTCTATAAAATAACTGTAATCTGAGTTTCTCACATTAGAGAAATCATTCAATATTTAACTTTCTGCACCTCACTTCACTGAGCATGGTTGTCTCAAGTTGCATCCAGTTACCTACAAAAGCCTCAAAGCCCATCTGTCTTCATAGATAGTGGTACTCCATTGTGTACATACGCCACAATTTATGTATCCATTGGTCTGTCGATGGGTATTTTGGTGGATTCCACATTTTAGCTATTGTTCGCTGTGTTGCTATGAACATGGGTATGCGTGTATCTCCGTTATATGATGCTTTTGACTCTTTTGGAAAAATTCCCAGAAGAGGTATCGCTGGATCGAAGGGGATATTTATTTTCAGCCTTTTGAGGAACTTCTGTACTGCTTTTCATAGTGGCTGTAACAGTTTGCATTCCCACCAGCTGTGTAAGAAGGTTTGTTTTTCCCCGTAGCATTGCCAGCACTGATTGCTGCTTGAGTTCTTGATACACACCTTTCTCTTTGGGGTTCGATGGTATCTTAGCGACGTTTTGATTTGCATTTTTCTAATGGCCAAGGATGTTGGGCATCTTTTCATGTATTTTCTGGCCATTTGAACTTCTTCATACAAGAACTGCCTACTCATTTCTGATGCCCAGTTTTCAATCAGGGCTTTGATTTTGAGGTGTCTTTTTTTCTTCAGTTCCTTATATATTCTAGTTATTATCCTCTTCTCAGAGGTATAGGTGGTGAATTTTTCTTTCCATTCTGTCAGTTCTCTTTACTCTGTTGATAATTTCCTTTGCCATGCAGAAAATTTTTAACTTGAAATAATCCCATTTGCTAACTCTGGGGGCTATTTCTTTTGCTTTGGGTGTCTTACTAAGAAAGTCATTGCCTACATCCATATCTTTCAAATTTTTGCCTAATTTTTCTTCCTGAAGGTTCAGTGTTTTGATTTTAATATCTAAGTCATTGATCCACTTTAATTTGATTTTGGTGCATGGTGACAGTTGTGTGTCTAGATTCATTCTTCTGCATTTCGATATCCAGTTTTCCCCGCACCATTTGTTGAAGAGGTTGTCCTTTTTCCAGTGTGTGTTTTCGGCTCCTTTATCAAAGATCAGGTAGCTAAGGGTACTTGAGTTTGTCTCTGCATCCTCAGTTCTGCTCTGCTGGTAAACCTATCTGTTTTTGTGCCAGTACCAAGCAGTTTTTTTTTTAAAAAAAAATAATTGTTGCTTTTTAGTATAACTTGATGTTTGGAATCATATTACCACCTGGCCTTGTCGTGTTACTCAGGATCACTTTAATTATTCTAGGTCTCCTTTTGTTCCATATGAATTTAAGGATTGTTTTTTCAAGTTCTGTTTGAAAAGTTGGTATTTTGATAGGATTGCATTGAGTCTGTATATCTGTTTGGGTGGCATAATCATTTTAACTATATTATTTCTGCCTATACAAAAACAGGGGATGTCTTTCCATTTTCTGATGTATTTTTCAGTTTCCTCCTTCAGTGTGATATAGTTTTCTTTGTAGAGGTCCTTCCTTTCCCCTGGGTAGGTTTAGTCCTAGGTATTTAAATTTTTTGCTAGACTTTTGAAAATGGAATTATTCTTCTGAGCTCTAAGTTCATTATTAGTGTAGAGGAATGCTGTTGATTTTTTAGTATGGATTTTGTATTCTGCAATTTAGCTGGATTTCTTATTTCTAAGAGTTTCATGGTGGAATTTTTGGGGTCTTCTATGTAGATAATCATATCATCCGCAAATAATGATAGTCTGACTTCCTCCTTCGTGATGCTTATTCCCTTTATTTCATTCTCTTGCCTGAGTCTTCTGGCAAGGGTTTCAAGGAGTATGTTGAATAGGAGTGGTGAAAATGGACAGACTTGTTGTGTTCAGATTATTTGAGGAGAAATGCTTTTAATTTCTTCCTGCTTACTATTGTATTTGCAGTAGGTTTGGCGTATGGCTTCTATCAGATTGAGGTAGGCCATTGTATGCCTATTTTCCTCAGGTTTTTTTTTTTTTTTAATCATGAATGGATGTTGGATTTTGTCAAAGGCCTTTTCTGCATCAATTGAGATGATTAGGTGGGTTTTGTTCTTGATTTTGTTAATGTGGTGTATTACATTGATTGATTTACATATGTTGAACCAGCCTTGTATCCCAGGAATGAAGCCATCTTGGTTATAGTATATGATCTTTCTGATTGCTTGGTGAATTCTGTTTGCCAGAATCTTATTGAGAATTTTTGCATATACATTCATTAAGAAGATTGGTCTATAATTTTTCTTTTTGGTTAAGTCTTTGTCTGGTTTTGGCACATGGGTGATGCTAGCCTCCAGAAATGAATGGTAGTATTTCTTCTCTTTCAATATCATTGATCAGTTTGATAAGCATTGGATTTGGCTCTTCTCTGAAGTACTGAAAGGATTCTGCTACAACTTCATCTGGTCCTGGATTTTTCTTTATGGGTAGAGACTTTATTACTGCCTCAATTTCTATGTTCATTATGGGGCTATTCA
>PVKB01001681.1:0-294262 GCA_004027205.1 Ctenodactylus gundi | reverse complement strand
CTCTGGGACCTTAAGATGTATCATTAGATTGTTTATGGGACTGCTTTCATTGTATCCCATAGGTTCTGATGTGATATACTTCCTTCATCATTTAACTCTGCTAAGTTTTTGATTTCTTCTGTGACCCACTGTTTGTTCAGTAGTAAGTTATTTAGTCTCCATGTATTTGTATATTTTCTTCTGTTTGTTTTGCTGTTGATTTCCAGTTTTATTCCACTATGATCTGAGAGTAAACAAGAAAATTATTTTGATTCCTTTGTACTTATTTCAGCGTGTCTTATAATATGGGCTATTTTAGAAAATGTTCCATATGCTTCTGAGATGAAAGTGTATTCTGTTGATGTTGGTGGAACACTCACTAGACATCTATTAAATCCAAATTTTTTCTAGTGTCATTTAACTTTTTAGTATTTATTTGTGGATTTTCTGTCTAGATGACCTGCCTTTCTGCAATAGTGGAATATTTAAGTCTCCTACTATAGTTGTATTGGGACCTACATGGCCTTTAAGATCTAATAATTTTTGTGTTACATAATTGGGTACTCCAGAGTTGGGAGCATCTGTATTGATTATTGTGATTTCTTCCTGTTGTATTTTCCCCTTATGAAGCATATAGTGTCCATCTTCGTCTCTCTTGATCAGTTTTCATTTGAAGTCTGATAAGTCTGAGGAAAGTATAGCTACCCCTGCTTGTTTCCTAGGTCCTGTTGCATGAAATGTTGAATTCCTCCCTTTATTTTCAGTGTGTGTGTTTCTTTATGAGTAAATTGTGTCTCTTGTAAGCACCCAATTGTGAGATTTTGTTTCTTGATCTAGCCAGCCAGTTTGTGTCTTTCAATAGATGAATTGAGGCTGTTAACATCCAGGGTTATTATCGAGGTATATTTGCTATGTCCTGCTATCATTACAATTCTTCAGTGTTACTTGCTTGACCTATTTTCTTTTCCATTCATTCTTTTCTTTCTGTTGTTTCCTTTTCCCTAGAGTCTTCTGTACCATTGTTTTCCCTTTCTCTTTCTAACTTTCCTTTAAGTATTCTATGCAATGCTGGCCTAATGGCTCTTCTTTTCTCTAGGTTTTTCTTATCGTGGAAAATTTTAACTTCTTCCTCTATTTTGGGAGATAATTTTGCTGGAGATAGCAGTCTGGGTTTGCATTTATGCTTCCTTTGCACTTGAATAATATTACTCCATGATTTTCGGGCTTTTAGTGTTTATGTTGAGAAATCTGTGGTTATTCTGATGGGCTTCTTTTAGTAAGCAACCCTCTGTTTTTCTCTTACAGATTTTAATATTCTCTCTTTGTGTTGGGTCTCTGGGATTTTAATTATGATGTGTTGCGCAGAGATTCTTTTCTGGGCAAATTTGTTTGGAGTTCTATATGCCTGCAAGTAGTTCAATGTTCATTTCTTTCCTTAGATTTGGGAAATTTTCTTCCATAATTTCATTGAACATGACCTTTAAACTTTTTGTTTTGTCCTCAGTTTGTTCCTGCACTCTCATTCTGAGGTTGTTCTTCTGTGTGTCATCTCTCAGCTGTTGTAACCAGCTTATTTCCTGCTTTTTTTGTTTGTTTTATGGTATTCACTGACCATATGTTCCAGATTATCCACTTAATCCTCCAGGTCTGATCATCTATCCTCAAAATGTTCAAGCTGCTTAACTATTTTTTCCTTTGCATTTTTCATATCTTGGTGTCCAGCTTTCATTATTTCTATATCTCTACAAACTGTTCCCTAATTTCTTGAATTTCCTTCATTATCTGTTTATTTCTTTCTTCTTTGTGTTCATCTAACTTCTTATTAATGGCTGTTGTTACTCCAAGTGTGTCTGCTTTGAGTTCTCTGTGCGTTTTTTTTTTTTTTTTATGTTCTTTGTGAGTTTCAGTGCCCAGAAATTAGCATCCTTGTTGCATTTGCTGTCTGTGGGTTCTGCTATTTCAAGATTCCTGGTACCAGTTTCTGGGATGTCAGACCTTCTTATAGGTGACTTATTACCTAATTGCCCTGTGGTTCTGTTGCAGTAAGTTGAAGCTCAAGTATTGTTGATGAGCATTGTTTCTATTCCAGAGATTTTCTTATTAGATTATTTCTGCTTTAAGTGTTACCTTGAATTCATCCAGGTTTTAGAATTTATGACTATTTTCATTTTATTTAACTATTAATTTGAAGGTTTTCTCAATGTCCAACCTTCTGTTGAGACCTTAATCTCCTTTACTCTTCGGTGAAGGAAGCACAGAATACAGGACTATATATGGTCCAGAGACAGATTGTCAGTGTAAATTGGCTATAAAGATTGCTATCAATGTCAGCATGTACACTTTGAATAAAGGTTTACCTTTAAAGTACTATCTAATATTAACAACTTATTGGGCAGAGCCTATTAGCTAATTTAACATTTTAAGTATTCTACTCATAACAGTAATAGGTGCTACATACATTTACCATATGTCTAACTAAACGTAATATTGACTAATTGGAGTGTAATATTAAGATCAGTAGCATAACATAGACATTAGAATAATAGAGCTTGATACTGTTATAGGTTCACCCACTATATCCTTTTAACAAAGTGACATATATTTGTACCTGTATTTATATTTGCTTATAATAGCTATATACTTATGCTAACCAAGTATTGTTATGTGCATCCAATCCCCTGTTAGCCTTCTAACCATGATCTAAACTAGTACAGGTGATTTCTATACATAGTTTGGTAGTCTATTTATGGAATTTGTTCATGACACCACTGTATCATGGGTAATATATCCAGAAAAGTATTTGTAGGTAAATAGTATATAGAGAATATGTTTCTACTAATCTCTATGATTATGCATTATTGATACCTAGTGGTTCAATTAATTGAGAAGCTTCAGTAGAGAGAGAGCAGACTAAGATTGGGAGTTAGCTGTCGGTAAATGCAGAAAGTAGAGAAGTGTGTATGTGATAGAGAGAAACCCTGAAATATTCAGATGAGTTAGGGAAAGTTGTGGGTGTAGTAGAGAGAGTATAGCTTCCAGGTCTGCTTGTAGGCTTATGAAAGGAGCTTAGAGTCTTGATCAAGCAAGGGAAATATTCAGAAGGAAATTAATGTGGAGACATATGGCAGTGGAAAGGCAGGGGAGTAAAAGAGGCAGAAAAAAATAACACAGAAATAAAAAAGCTAGTACCAAGGTATAATTAAAATCAGGGAACCTGTTCCATTGCATGAACAATAAAAAAACTATAACATAGAAAAATAAGAATAAAGGATAAAAATAGAAACCAAACTCTCAAACAAAAGAGAGACCAAAGTACTACTTAATCAACTGACAAAACAAAACATTACAAAACAAAACAAAAAGTGATCATAAAAAATCAGTTATCCACCTTTATTTTTTGTAAGAGGTGGGTGCTGGGGGCTCTGTTCCTGGAAATTTACCAAATGTCTGTGTGCTGTTCCGAGCTGGTCTCAGTGTCCAGAGGGTGCTGTAATGCTCCTCTCGGAGCTGGCCAGCCGATGCTCGTGGATATTAGTTCTGATCGATTTCTTTAGTTCTCTAGGTCTTCCTTCTTCCACAAGCTGTTCGGTACATAGTTCCTTGGTGGGAGTTCTAGGCAGAAAAATTGATTCCCCACCTGTTTCTCACAATTCACAGTCCTTGGTGCCTTGCTCCCTTCTGTGTTTAGAGTGCTGTGCACCTCTGGCCTTTCTTGAGTGTGTGGGTGCTGCCAGGTTTCAGTGCCTGCGGCGTGGTTTAGTCAGCCCACAGCGTTGATGGCTTGCTCCAGGGCACAGTTGAAATCACACTTGCCGGGTGTGCTTGGGTCCCTTTCTTGGCCCCCTCAGCTCTTTGTGGTCCACAGACCGCTGCCCACACTTGGCTCTCTGCAGTCTGCCCACCACTGCCAGCATTCGGCTCTGTGCAGTTCACAGACTGCCAACTGTCACCGCAGTCAGCTCCTAGCTAAAGCCATTTGCTCTGCAGCTCCGCCTTTATGGTCTCACACTGCTGTGTGGGTGGGAGAGCCCCAGTTAGGGTTTCTTCGGCCTGTGATCACCTAAGTTCACTCCTCTACTCCTGGCATTATGTTATACTCTTGAGATGTATTTATTAATCTCTTTAGGAATAGGTTTTCTAGGGCTCCTGTTCCACTGCCATCTTGACCAGAAGTCTGCAGAATAGTTCTTGAAGCATCTAAAAAAAAAAAAAGCAGTGTCTGTTTAAGCAGTTGAATAAACCTTTTGAGTATTTGGTGTGAATTTTTCAAAAAGTTTTTTTTTTACGTTTATATTTCTTGTTGTCTTTACTGTTTCCTACATTTCTTTTTATCTTAGTTTTCCTCAGTTTCGTGTTCCCCTCCTACATTCAAGTTCTCCCCTCTATATTTTAACTGAGGGCATTTTATCAGAGAGGGTAATGAGTACTCCCTGCAGCTGCGAGGCCCAAAAGTAGGTGATTGAAAAGAGCAGGCTCAGCACTGCTGGGCAACAGTTCTCAAGCGAGTTGTCACAGACGCTGTTGATGTCAAGATACTCTGCATGTTCATGTTCACAAAACATGAAAGACCCTAACTACAGGCTACTGGCTTTGTGGCTCATTATTTTAGGACACAACTCATAGCCTGATGAACCTTTTTAAGGATGGAAAGCCAACTTGGTAGTCACTTCTTATGATAGTTTGTGAGCAGGAACTCTATCCAACATGGGGGTGTGTTCCTCTTTATATGATCATTGGCATCTGGGTGTATCCTTCCGTGTACTGCTGCCTGGCATCTATTCCGTGTCATCGATGGTCATCTGACATCAGGGTATGTTCCTATAGGTTACCATCTGCTTATAGATCTCTATAACCATCGATTTCATCTGGTCTTTAGTTGTGTGTTTCTACTTAGATGGTCATCCGGGATCTGTGGGTGTATTTCCATGTTTGGTCAGCCAATTTTATCTGGTGCTGTGTGTCTACAGATGGTCCCCTGGGGTGTGCCTCCACACAGAGGGAGCCTGTCCAAGTCCTCAGCACGCCTTCATCATGTGAATGCATTTTCCCGCTATTTTGCAATGTGAAGTTCCAAGTCTTTGCTTCTCCTCCTCCTCCTCCTTTTCTTCTTGTTTGTCTTTTTTTTTTCAGTACGGTACTGGGGATTACACAAACATCTTGTGTATTCTAGGCAAGTGATCTACGACTGAGATACACTCCCAGCCTCTTTTTAAAAAACATTTTTACTTTGTTGAGAAAAACTGAAGCTGGACTTGCACTTGGAATTCTCCTGGCTCCACCTCCCAAGTAGCTGGGTTACAGGCTCACACCACTGCACCTGCCTCTGCTTCTGTTCTCTTGCAGATAAATCAGGGTGTTGAGGTTAATTTTCTTTGTTTTCAAATCAAGTTTTTTCTTAACATTTGAGCACCTCTAACCCATCATCTGTAGAGGAAATGCCCACTTGAAAATGTGATGTCTTGTGTCCATAAGCGATAAAACATACTAGAGGCAGAATAAAATAATTCAGAAGGAAAGTTGTCACCATATTTGATTCAAGTTGTGTCATGATATGTGTGTGAGCAGAAAGAAGTGATTCTAATAGATTTTACCATCCCTTTTTCAATCATTTTCTGCTCTGTCCCTCCTCATCCATTCCTTTCAAAGTGATAAACTATACATTCATATGTTGACTTTTTCTGTTTTGTGCATATAAACCTGAGCTCTTTGAACAGTTTAACAGCAAGGTTTATGTGCTGCAAAGCAACACGATTCAGGGTCCCAGTCTTCCGTGTGTTCCAAGTAATGAGGAAATACAATTTGAGCATGTTCTTAACTATCAGGAATTCCTCAGCATGATGGATATTTGGGGGAGGGGTCTGTAAGTCCCTGGCAATGGAGTTCAGATTTGTATTGGAATAATTCTCTTGGATATAGGGTCCTTATTCCTTATTAGATTTATGGTCTATGGTCATTATTGTAAAGAGTACCTCAGTCAAAATTTCTGGAAAAGGCTTAGCTGCTCTGCCAGAGGGTTGCTGTCATTATGGTGCAACATTGGCTAATATGAGGTGTTGTTTGAGAGTACAAGGTAGATGGCCTTTTTCCTTCTATGATTTCTCTCCTGGTGTGTCAGACATGGATCTGTGCATGAGAAGATACTTTTAGCATCCAGCAAAGCCTTTTCCCCCCACTTATGTCTGAGCTTTCCCCAGGGAATGCCCTGAGTGCATTGGAATGTTTTCCGCCTGTCTTCCACCTTTTGGCACCTGTCACCCCTTGTCTCCCTTCAGTCCTTCCATGATTCAGATACCTGAGGCCTAGCCAACCTTGGCAATGTTGTAAGATGGATACTCAAACAGCTTCTTGTCCCCATGGCAAGTGGCCCGCTGGGCATGGCTCTCATCTTCATGCCACCAGTGCCAGTGCCTTGAGTTCTAACATTGAACTGGGACTTTGTGTCCTCTTTAGTGATATTTGGAGCGTCTTTTCCCCTTCTCTTACCACTTTGATGCTGTAATATCTTGTTTGTTCCTTGCTGTTGCACAGTGTTTACATTAGAAATACTATTGCTTAAAGATGGGCTTACAGGTTCTGTTTTCGTCTCTTTCTTTCTCATCATTTTCTCCTTTCTATCCGACACCCTCTGGCTTTCCCCTCTCCACCTCCCATTTCTTGTTCTCTACCAGCTCCCTCCTAGCCAGCCCCTTTCTCGCATTACAACTCTGTCTATACTCTCCCCATCCCCCTCCCTCGCCTCTCTCCTTGCCATCTGCCTTGCCTCCCAGCCCCCTCCCTTTCTTTCCGTCATTGTATCCCCCAACTCTTCTTTGTCGCTCACAGGAGGGTGTGAGTTGTCATAGTGGGCCAAACCTCAGGCAAACATTTCTGCCTCTGTCCCTTCCCTGCCCCAATATCCCTTCATGGTTCCTCTACTCCAGTTAGAGGGTGAACTCTGTTTTATTCAAGCCAGGACCTCTTTCACAATAAGATATAACATTCATACAGATGGTGATCGTGATAGGATGTTCAACTTTATAATGGCACGACAGCTTACGTATATAATCAAACTATTTGTACTTTTAGCATGGTATTCAGTAAATAATGTGAGCTACTACTGTACAGTGAAATGTCTTTTGTGTTAGATAACTTCCCAACTGTAAGCTAAGGATCATCATAAGTATTCTGAGAATATTTAAGGCTAGGTTGAACTAGAATGCTCTGTAGGTCAAGTGCACTATATTCATTTTCAAATTATCATGGGTTCATAACTTCATCAAAAGTTGAGAAGTACCTGTGCTCAGTAATCTTTCCTCCTCTACCAACGTCTTAAGGGTTCTCAGATATCTTCTTTGACCAAGGGCAAAGGTCAAGGTAGTGGCAGCTAGGTTTCCTATTTTAGGAAAGAGGTTTCTGTGCCTAGGTGAGTAAGGTATGCATATTAATCAGCTTTCCTGTTGCTGAGGAATCATACCTAACACCCACAGCTTAAAGGAGGAGAGACTTTATCTCATGGTTTTAGGGGATTCCATCCTTGTCGATTTGGCCCCAGGGATAAAACATAATGGAATGGCACTGTGGAACAAAACTTAGTTCGTGATAGCCAAGAGTCAAAGCAGGGGAATAATGTCAGAGAGGAAGGGTAGAAGGACCACATATAGTACCCCAGGTCATGCCTCCATAACTACTAGACACACCCAGAAATGCGCTTTACCAATCCCCTGGGTAGCACTCAAGCCAATTGTGTTGAAACAATTCAGCCTAACCATCATAGCCTTCTTGACTGCAAAAATTAAATTCTAGTTCTCATATATTCCTGGGTTAAAACATTTACCTATGGAAAAACACTGGAGGTGGGCCAAGACTTCCGCCTTAAGGAAAACCAAACTTGGCATTGGTTTTTCAAGATGAAATGTCACAGTGCAAAATACTAAATTTTAGAAGGTCAAGATACCCTGGAGGTCGTACAATGAGGAATTTATTTTGCTCAACAGTTTAGCTTCATAGTTAAAAGCAAGGGCCAAGATCTCAGTTCTACAAATAGAACTTTCTTGGGTTCTGTTCCTGCCTCTAATTATATGAGTGACACTGCCTCAGTTTCCTCATAGATACTATGGTAATGATGATAGAATCTATGTCTCAAGACAGTTACAGGGACCAAATTAGTTGTTTGTTATTACACACACACACACACACACACACACACACACACACACACACACACACATATATATATAATTTATACATGTTATGGGTAAATTAGTTTTTATTTTATATATATGTAGTTATGGTTTGCATCTGTAACATTCCCCAAATGCCTCATGTAATTAAATGTTATGGATTTTCCTGCTCAGAAAGGGTGCATTCCAGGTATGTAGTGAATTTAAAATGTGTGGTCGGTTATAGGTGTGTGGCCTGGAAGGCTGGAAGGATGTATGCTCTTGCTCTGGCTTCTTCTGGAGACCCCTGATTTCTTCTTCTTGTGATGCTGTAGTCAGCTGTTCTCTTCCAGACCCTTTTTACCATTGCCCATGGCCCATGAGTGCACTGAGACCTCCTTACCCTTTGAGTTACAGATAGACGTTTCCTCCCTTAAGTTGTGGATGTCAAGTATGCTGTGATGAAAAATGTAACTAAGATACATATATATATATATATATATATATATATATATGATGTTAAATGTATATTATTAAATATGTTTCACATAAAAATATCTGGTACATAGCAAATATTCCACAAAGACAAATAAGGTAGCTTAAATGTGAAGTATCTATGCAATCATACATAGAAAGTGGCTGGCTCACTTATATTAAGTATTTCATAATGGGAAGCCATGCTTGAGACTTTCTCAAAAGTAATTCCGTGTTTATGTTTTAGGCTTTGTGAACACAGCTTCTCAGTGACAATCACTCAGATCTCTCATTGTATTGCCAAAGTACCCACAGGAGAATATGCACATAAGGGCCTGTGCTTGTGTTATGATAAAACTTTATTGACAAAAGATGAGGACATTCTAATATTCTCAGCTTCTTGGTTCTCTTTCTTCTTTAGATAAAACAGTAGGATTTACATTTTGGTGAATATTAAATGAGTGTTATTAGAGTAGAATGACACTGCTTTGAATATCTTTCTTTTGTAGGTCTCTGGTGGCTTTATATATTTATTTATGATTGATTATGATAATTAATGGGCTTTGGCTACTGTCTGGAGACCAGGGATCAGGTGGTAAGGTAATGTCTTGTAGATTTTCTCTTTTCAGTTATCTTATTTTTTTTCTCCCTGTGGCATCAGAAACGGGCTACATTCCCAGACCTTTTCATTATTTATTTTCAGACAACTTCTCTCTAAGTTGCACAGGTTGGCCTTGAACTTCTCATCTTCCTGTATCAGCATCTCAAATAGCTATGCTTATTGATGTACTACTACATTTTGCTTGTGTCTTCATTGAATAGCAGCCTTTCTTAAGTGACTGTCTTGGTTACTTTCTCATTGCTGGAACATGAAACCCATAGTCTACAGCTTAAGGGAGGAAAGGTTTATTTTAGCTCCCAGTTTCAGGAAGTCTCAGTCCATTTATCCATTTATAGGCAGCCTATGGTAGTAGAAGGGCATAGCAGAGGCCTAGCCAGAGAGAAACTGTTCACAATCTGACAAGACAGGAAGCAGATAGAGTGAGAGACGCAGAGCTATCAGATAGTTAAAGGCTAGAAATCCCAACTGCACCAAAGATCCCAAAGAAAAGGAACAACAAAAAGAGGAGAATGAAGTAACAACAACATAAAACAAATAATCAATAGTGAATTATTATAAAGATGACAGGATGTAGCAAATATGCCACAATAATAATGTTTAATATTTATGGTCTCAACTTGCCCATAGAAAAAACATAAATGGCTGATTGCATCAACCTCACCGCAAAACTAACAATTTGTTGCTTACAAGAGACACGCATTATCCATAAAGAAATATATAGACTAAAAATAAAATGATGGAAACAAATACTTCATGCAACTGGACCCAGAAACAAGTAAGGGTAGCTATTGTATTCACAGACACAGCCGATTTCAAACCAAATCAAATTAGAGGAGACAAAGATGAGCATTATCTCTACTGGTTAAAGAACAGTCCCACAGGAAGAAGTCACAATTATCAATATATTCACACCAAACAGTGGGTACCCAATTTTGTAAAACAAGAACTACTTGACGTGAAAGACCAAAAAGGTCACAATACAACTGTAGTAGGGGATTTCAGTATTCAACTATCACAGATAGACAGGCCAACTAGACAAAAAAATCAATGATATACTCGAGTTAAACCATACTATGAAACAATTGGACTTAACTGACATTTACAGAGCGTTCCATCCAACATCAACAAAATATGAGTTGATAAATGATTTAATGATGCACTTGAAAGGATCTAGAGAAACAACAATGTAAATTAAAACATAGTAGAAGAAAAGAAAGGATAAAGATCAGAGCAGAAATTAATGAAATTAAAACTAAAAAGGCAATACAAAACATCAATGAATTGAAGAATTGATTGTTTAAAAGAATAAATAAGATTGATATTGTGACTTGGATCAGGAATCCCCCCCCCCCTCCAAAGTCTCATGTGTTTGGTTGTTATGGATTGTCTATGGAATCCTATGCTGTTGGGAGACTGGGACCTAGTCTGGAAGGGTGGATTACAGGCATGTAAATTGGATTACAGGTGTATAGTAGGGGTTGACCACACCTTCCGCACCTGTATCCAGGAGGGCCTGATCACTGGGAGGGACCTGGAAGGATATATAAGCAGCTTCCTGCCTTCTTTGGAGTCTAGACTCACCTTGCCTTGACTTGGCTTCCTGTTTGTGATGTTGTAAGAAGCTGGCTCCACCTCTGCCTCTGTTCCCAGCCACCCTTGAGTGGACTGTGACCTTCTGAAACTGTCAGCTAAAATAAAACCTTTCCTCCCCTAAATTTGTGGATGCCGGGTATTGAGTCACAGCAATGAAAAAGTAACTAAGACAGTTGAGAAACCTCTAGCTAAACTAACCAAAAGAAAGAAAGAACATAAGCTATATTAATGCAGTTAAACATGAAAAGGGCAAAATTACAATGGACATTGCTGAAACTCAGAGAATTACAAAGAAACATTTCGAAAACTTGTACTCCAACAAATTGGAGAATTTGGAAGAAATAGATGAATTTCTAGATGCATGCAAAACACCAAAATTGAACCAAGAAGACGTAAAATCCCTGGATATATACATAACAAGCATGGAAGTTGAGGCAGTAATGAAGTTTCTACCTATGAAGAAATGTCCAGGGAAAGATGGATTCACAGCAGAATTCTACCAGTATTTTACAGAAGAGCTATCACTAATGGTTTTTAGATTTTTCCAGAAAATCGAAAGAGAAAGAACATTGTCAAACTCATTTCTAGAAGCTAGCATTACCCTGATACCAAAACCAGAGGAAGACTTGATGAGGAAACGAAGCTACAGATCAGTCTCTTTAATGAACATTGACTCAAAAATCCTCAATAAGATACTGGTGAATAGAGCTCAGCAAATCATTAAAAAAATTATATACCATGGTCAAGTTGACTTCATTCCTGGGGTGCCAGGATAGTTCAACATACATAAATCAGTTAATGGAAGACACCACACAAATAAAAGCAAGAACAAAATCACAGAAAAGGCTTTTGACAAAATCTAACATCCATTCATTACTTAAAAAAAAAAAAAAAACAAGGAATGTAGGTGTGGAAGGACCTTACCTCAACTGATGGAAGCCATTTATACCAAACCTGCTGGCAACATTATACTAAGTGAGGAAAAATTGAAAGTATTTCTCCTTAAATGAAACACAGGACAAAGGTGTCTACTCTCACTCCTCCCATTCACCTTTGTCATGTACTTGAAACCCTAGCTGGACCAATCAGGCCAAAGAATGAAATAAATGGTATATGTATCAGAAAGGAAGAAGTTAAGCTGTCCTTCTTTGCAGATGACATGATTCTGTACATAGAAGACCACAAAACTCCACCAAGAAACTCTTAGAACTAATTAATAAGTTCAGCCAAGTTGAAAGATATAATTACAAAAATCAATAATAACATTCCCCTACACCTCAGATAGGAGGCTAACAACAATAATATACAACTGAACTGAATAAAAGTAAACCCCTCAAAATCAAAGACTTAATTAAAAAATGGGCAACTGAAATGAATAGATAGTTCTCAGATGAAGAAGTACAAGTAGCTAGAAAATACATGAAAAATTTTCAGCAACATCCTATGCCATTAGAGGTATGCAAATCAAAACAACATTGAGATACTATCTTACCCCAGTGAGAATGGTCTATAAGACTCAAATAACAATCGATGTTGGCAAGGTTGTGGGGGAAAAGGAGCCCTTTTATATTGCTGGTGGGACTGTAAACTGGAACAACCACTATGGAAAGCAGTATGGTGATTCCTCAAAAACTGAAAATAGATGTTTCCTTTGACCCAGTGATGCCTCTTCTGCATATCTTTCCAAAAGAGTTAAAAGCAGTATATTACAAGGAGTCATGTATACTTGGATGTTTATAGCAGCCCAACTGGCAATAGCTAAATTGTGGAGGATGCTGATACGTACATCAGCAGAACAGTGGATACAAAAAGTGTAGTACATGCACACAATAGAGAACTACTCTGCCATAAAGACAGATAGATGTGAATCATTTGCAGGTAAGCTTGAGACCATCATGCTTACTGAAGTGAGTCAGACTTAGAAAGTTAAATATTGCGTAACTTTTCTAATATGTGAGACCTAAATAAATAAGAGCCAATTTGAGGGGCCTGAAAGAGGGAGGGGGAAGGGAATGTGAAATTGATACCATATGTATGTACACAAAATTCTGTAGCTTAATGTAACCATTATATATTGCATATATATACAGTAATAAACATGGGGGGAGGGGACTGGCTGATATGTTTCCTGGTTACATCCCAGTGATCTGCCCCTTCCCTCCAAGCCCCATCTCTTAGCAGCGCAGGAAATCAGTGGATTAACGTCCATGTTTGAATCACCTTCCAGACATGATCCTTTGGTGGACGGTCCAGATGCAAGTTGCCTGAAAATTACTTAATAGTTATGGGCCTGGATATGTATAATTATATAATGTAAGTGCTGAAAGCTTTTAATGTATTTCTCGTAAGTTTTATATATGTACGTATAAAATGGTTAAGTTGCTGAATGATTTTAAAAGTCAGTATGGGAACACACACATGTCCTTATTTTATTTTTTTGTCTTATCTGTGAGAAGCATTAACTATGTACTGAGCCCTTAGCACATACTTGTCACCATAATATATACTTTATATGTGTCACTTTGATGATCCCTCTTAAAACTTTGTAAAATAGATGTAAAAACTGTTGTTTTACAGACAAAAGCGACAGCTTGTAGAGGTTACCTTGTTGAGCCAAGCAGAGTAAATAGGGGTGGGGTGGGGAGCAGATCTGCTCGTCTGGAATTCGGAGAACCAACCCAGGGCCTTTGCACTAAGCTACATCTCTAGCCCCCCCCCCCTTTTTTTTTTTTTTAGTTTTCATTTTGAGACAGAGTCTTGCTAAGTGGCTAAATTGCCCAGGCTGGTCTTGAACTTGTGATCCTTCTGCCTCCGCCTTCCATACTGCTGGAGTACGGACATGTATCCCTGGCCAGATTTGAAGTCCCAAGTCTGCAGATCTTTAGCCTGCATATTTGACATAGCTCTGTCAACTCCTCGTTATCTGTCTTCCATCTTGGTTTTCCTTTTACACAATGGCCTTCTTTGGTATAAGCAGTGCAGTTACTTGCATAGTTATTGGTGTGCTGGAGAAGTTCCCTGCTCACACTTGTGACTCCTTCCATTGCATTTGCCATTGGATTTTGCACACGAGCAAAGCTGTCTCTGTCTCCTGCAGGATGCTGAGCTTTTTGCTTCTGCTTCTGTGGATTGAGACATCCCGGCCCTGCTTCCCTTGCCACTTGCCCCTCAGGTTCTGGTGCTGGCACACACCATACCTGCAGCATCATGTTAGTCTTTTGTGCTAAAAATAACCACCATCCTGGGTGAGACTTCATATATAATTCATGGTTTGGATTTATTAATCCTTCCATTAAGTGGCAGAATGACATTTTTTGCTGGCTGCTTTCCAGTCTGCATTATCTTAGACATTTAGAATTTGTGTTAACTTGAATATCCTGTGTCTGGATGTGCACATACATGTTGCACTTGTGTGCTCATGGGTCTGCTCAAAATGACCTAAGTCCTTCACTTACCTCCTACTTCAGACCCTTAATACAAATGTAGTACCTGAAAGCAGCACACATCAAGTGCATGTTAATGATGCTCAAAATACAGAAGCAGAATGAAAAAGAATTGCTGTGTCTTTTTGTATAACCTTGCAGTTAAATTTATATTCAACAAGTGAGAAAGGGTAACAATTCAAAGCCAGTTCACTCACTGAATATTTATTTATTGAGCTCCTCCTAAGAGGTAGGACATCGGGAAGGAAAAGCAAGATGAGAGCACTCTAGATCATAGCTCAACTTCCAAACTTTCCTGCTCCCCAGCGAGTATTTAGAGTAAATTCATATCCTTTTCCACTTTCGTATTTGCATCAGGATTGGTTCATTTCACTTGAGATTTGAGAAGATATTTTGAAAAGAGTGAACCCATTTGAACTGCCTTATAGGATGCTTCTTGGGCTCTACTACTTTCCGTAGAATCTTTCTAATTCTATGGTCACTTTTCCTTGAGTGTGACCGGCCTCTCCATAGCTGACAGGGAAGACTGTGTGCTAACAGATCAGCAAATCATGGAGGACATTCACTTTACTAACAGTCCTGGACCTATACCATCAAACTCTACCAGGCATCGATTTTTCAGAATTCTCGTATTCTAGTGTTCCAAGCCACATGTGAACCATGATCATGTCCTTGTGGAGGCAACCTTGTCTTGGCTTGAAAACAGGGCCGCTTAGACATTGCTTCTCATACTTGTTTTGCTATTATTAAAGCAACAATTGTTCTAACTGCTGAGCTGGCATTCATTTGTTAGTATAGGATAGATTAACTTATTTTGGATGCTGATCAATAGGATATTGATAAAGTCAGAAATGTAATAAAGATTCAGCATCATTTTCATTTTATAATATTGTTGCAAAATTTATATAATTACAGCAGCTGTTTTAAGTTTGTGATTGGGAGGACAGAACTCAGAATACAGCTCAGTGGTAATATGCTTGCCTAGAATACGGGAAAGCCTGGGTTTGATTCCCAGAAGTGAACAAAGGAAAAAGGAAAAGAAAAGTAAAAGAAAAGAAAACAAAACATACAGAGCGAGACCCTGTCTCAAAAAAGAGAAAACAAAACAAAATCCTATATGTTGTATTTTGACCTGGTGGTAGCTATGATGCTTATTAATTCAGTGTCTTTCCCCTTCGCCTCTTCTAGTACTGGCACCTGTCTTTCTTGGGGGGACTGAAAACCCTGTAATTTCATATGGGACAGTCCTCCCATTCCAATTGCAAGGGTGAGATGATCAAGACCTGACCAATTAAAGTAGTGCTTGTCCCTAGCTAAAGGAAAAGCTCCAAGAAAGGGTGTGGCTTGTGCCAAGGCAGATTCCCTGTTGGGTTTTGCTAGACTTTGTGGGGATGAGGGGAGGGTGGGTACTCCTGTTTTTCTTCTCAGATTATCATCATTAAACAGAGCTACTAGGGACACCAAGGGAAAAGCAAATTCTTGAGCTATCTGTGTCCAGGTCTTCTCCATAACATAGGAGCAACACAGCAGAAAGTGATTACTTGGAGATGTAATAGGCGAGTTCAACCCAATTATTTGAGCCCTTCAATTAAACTGGATAGAAGTTAGCGATACCCCTGGATTTCCTACTTAGGCTATGACGAATGTCACAATTCTCTCTCTCTCTCTCTCTCTCTCTCTCTCTCTCTCTCCTTCCCCCTCCCTCCCTCCCTCACCCCTCCCGTCCTCCCTCCTTCCCTCCCTCCCTCCCTTCCTCCCTCCTTCCCTCCCTCCCTCCCTCCCTCTCTTCCTCTCCCTCCCTCCCTCCTTCTTTCTTTCTTTCTAGATTGGACCAGTGCCTTCCTAGTGAGCTACATCCCCAACCTATTTTATTTATTTATTTATTTATTTATTTATTTATTTATTTATTTATTTAAATTTTCTGTCAAAGTTTTGCTAATTCACTGGACTGCCCAGGTTGGACTCAAGCTTGGGTCCCCCTAGGGTGCTGGGCTTAGAGGCCCGTGCCACTGGGCCTGCTTCCTTTAGTTAAGAGGTCAGATGTCTGAAATGCATCTGCAGGGCTCTATTTCTACTAGGGACTCTCAGGGAATATCAGTTTCCCTGCTTTTTCCAGCTGCTGCCGGCTGCCCACACCTCCTGGCTTGCAGGTCCTCTTCACTCCACCCTTGTTTCTGTGATCTCATCTCTGCCTCTATTTTTCCTTGTAAGGGCCCTATCTGGGCAATCCAAGATAATTTGCCCCTCTCAAAATCTGTAACTTACACCAGCAAAAGCCCCTTTTGTTATGTAAAGAAGCATATTCTCAGGTTCTGAGGATGAGGGCTTGGACATCTTGGGAACATTACTCTGCATACCACAAAGAGCAAATTCACTTCTTTTTGGCTAAACTACTCTAAATTTTAATACTGTAACTTGCAACCCAGAGCCTTGAAGAACACTATAGTTGAGACAATGTGATACTGGAGTAATTTGCAAATTATGAAAAGAGGACCTTTTATATAAATATTTGAAGATATAAAGCAATTTTGCTTTTATAAAATGAAAGAATTGCACAGAGAACATTAAATTATATGTATAATTTTAAATGACTCCACTCTTTCCTGTCCTTTAATCTCTTTGCAACCTCCTGAATATCTTTTTCATTTGTTATGCTGCCAGCTGGGCGTTTTCTCTCACATGATCTTTTTGTCATTCAATAATAATGTAACAGACACTAAAATACAAAAACTGCGTAAATGTAGTCTTAATTTCTGTAAGATTTTATGATCCCTTTCAATTTTTGTTCTGGTACATACAGGGTTCCCTTTTTCTTAGTTCACGGAAACCTTTATATGTATCTGCTTGATCTGTAGCGAAGGATATTGCTGTATAATAACCCATGTAACCATCTCCTGGCTTTGCTCGCTTGTCAGATAGTTTTCTATTTGTTTGTTTGTTTGTTTTCTGCTACTGGGATCTGAACTCAAGGCCTTGGACATAGTGAAGCTGTGCCCTGCCAGTGACATAGAGCCCAAACTCCACCTTTTCTCTTTTATTCTACTTTGTGTATACTGTGAACAATACAGTCATACCAGGCCTTGGAAACATTTTAGCAATTCCTTGATTTCTAATGGTAGTAAATTGGGCCAAAGTATATCATTATGACTTTTCATGTCTGGTTTATTTTAGTGTTACCAGAATAAATTACTTTAGGAGTATTTTATTGGAAGGAAGCAAGGACAGAGATTATTCTATGCTACATGAAGTTTTCAAGGAGATCTTTTTTTTTTTTTTTGGCTTGTTTTTCATGAAACCAGAATCTGAGGCATGTTTGGAAAAAGAAATGAAATGTATATCTTTGGGATAGATATTCCTGGCTCTCATGATTACGTTTTCTTTCTTAGTTATCCCTTTCCTTCGGCGTGACATGTCACATTCTCTGGTTGCCTCCCTGTTCCCTGGTTGGTTCCTTTCATCCTCTGAGTATCCCCCCCATTTTGACCTCTTTTTCCTTTCCCTTAATGTCACACATATCCAGATAAAGTAATAGATCTGAGATTAACTCATGTTCCTTCCTTAGATTTACTGTCATTCTTACAATATCTTCTCCTCCCCACTGTTACTGCCACTTCCTTTCTGTGAGACCTTTTCATTTATCACCCAATTGAAATTTACTCTTGGATGGTTTCCCCGCTTCCCCGTGGTTTCAATCTTCACTCTTGCGTGGCAAGCTGTGCGTCTCCATACTAGTGAGTGCAACATTTTCAAGTCTTGATTTATGTACATGGGCTCCTGGGTGAATGGCCTACTGCTCTTAACCACAGATAGTCATTTCCTTGCTCTTCTGGTCTTTTCTTCTTAGACTTTGTCTCCCATCCATCTTCCTATGGCGGCAAACAAGTCTTGTCATGCCACTTTCAAACTTTACTGACTTTAATGACTTCGTAGGGCTGGGGGAGGGGCTTGTCTAAATTCTTTGTTGGAATATACTAGGCCCTGTGTGGCCTGTCCACATCCCATGTCATCTGCCATCAACCCCCGGTCTTGCTATCACTAGCCCCTTCATGCCTCTCACCCTGTTTCTAATGTTCCAAGCCTTTTAAATCTCACTTTACGCATGATGAATTTGGGGTGACGGAGGAGGGCTGGGCTTGTAAACTCTTGCTGATCTTTGTCAATATTCACTTTACAGTGTGTATTTTTTTTAGGGGGGCTGGAGGGTGAGTTCTCACTCTGTGGCCCAGGCTGGTCCTGAACTCACTATGGAGCCCAGGCTGGCCTTGGACTCACGGCAGTCCTCTTGCCTCAGCCTCCCAAGTGCTGGGGTTGCAGGCGTGCGCCATCCCGCCCAGCTTATGTGGTGCTGGAGAGTCGAACTGCAGTCCTTAGAACTGGTTATGGTACTTGGTAGGCAAGCGTTTCCACCACTGAGCCGTTCTTCCAGCCTGCTCCCCAGCAAGTGTTGCAAATGCGTCTTTTAAAGATTTCTCAAATACCTGAACGCTTGCCACATCCTTGAGACTAAATCCTGAGCAAGCGAAACAATAATAATAATGGTAACAGAGGAGAATGAGGATGGTGAGACGGGTGGCAGAGATCACCTTACCGTGGCGACTTCTCCTCTTCCCCCGGTAGTCCTTGTCAACTGAGGTACCTCATTTGAACCACAGAAGCTAAAACTGCTTTGAGTGACAATTTTCTCAATTTAGCCTGAGATGGCATGTAACTGTACCGCTTTAACATGCGTAGGAGCGAAGTTAAGTCATTATATGTGATGTCTGCTGTCGGGAGCCGGAGCTTGCTTTACTTGGGGAGCTCAGGTTAGGACGACTACATGCTCCGTGCTGAGGCTCGGTCAACTTTCTAAGCCTGACCCTCCCAAGTCCTCATTCATGCTGAGAGCTTCTTTTATTATTCTTATAACAAATTCTCTTGGTGTATAACATAACTAGATTTTTGTTTCGGTAGCTAGCAAATAAAACCCTTCTCCGATACAGTAACGTGAGAGAATATGTATTTATAACTATATGTATTTGTTGAGTAATTGGTTGGATGGAGCATCTTTGAAGTTCCTGTTTTTTTTTTTTTTTTGCTGTACTAAATAAGTCACTGCATTCATAATCTTTATCAATGTGCTGCTCAGAGCCTGTTCCTTCTTCACATTTCCATGCTTGCCATCCAGGTGCAGATCTTTTTCATTTCAGTCCACATTCCTGTAGTCGTCTCCTGTGTTGCCACTTAGCTCTTTCACTGTCTCCTCTTCAGAGACACTGAACTGAGATCGCCTCCCTCCATAAAAGGACACATTGCCATTTCACTTCCAAATATCGTGCCAACTGGCTTCCATATTAAGTCAAAACTCAAGAGCCTGTGCTCAAGCCTGCCCTGACTTGGCCCCACTTCTTTGCCCAGCGTGCATCCTCCCTTCGGCTCAGATGGGGACTGGTACTCTTCTGTGCCTGTTCTTTTGTTCACACTGCACATACTGTCCCTCCTTCCCTGCAGCCTAGATTCTGACTTCTTTTTAAAATTCATCTATCAGATTTTACCAAATGTTCTTCCCAATACCCATGTTCCAACTCTTTTGTTTCCTGAGCATATTAAGCAGTATATGTTCCTTCTTTTCTGCCCAATACACTCTTTTCCTATTTTTACAGTATTTCATCTGGATCCGTCTTTTTAAATGTTTAGAATACTTTTATTACTTTAATTCTTAAAACAACATAACACACATACCATGGTTAGAAACAGTAAAGAAAGGGCGAATTATAGTGTCCTTTTTTATTTTTATTACTGACTTTTAAAACTCCTTGGTATCACATCAAAATCTATCTCCTTCCAAAAGCCTACTTGACTCTCTTTGGCTTAAATCCTCACCCTTTCCTAATTTCAAGTCGTACACTTTATTACTGCCTTGTGTACACCCTAGTAAATGGGATTATCTCCTGAAACTGTCTTCACTGAGAGTCATTGACTAACCTGTTAAGTATGTACTTGAGGGGCCTGCAAAGAAGCCAGATATTTCTAACAAGTGCTTGAAGGTATCCTTATCTTACTTTCTTTTCTTTTTCTGTACTAAATTGCCAAATACTTTTTTTTTTTAATGAAAGTCTGCAGCAGGTCACTGTTGCCTGTTAACAGACCTGGTACTGAGCAAAACCATTTCCAAGTCCCTGTTGGGCACTGTCATTGTCAGTGGAAGCATAAAGGCCTCCTGTGGGTGCCTGTGGGAAGTCAATGAGAACACCTGCCACTAAAACGTGGGGGTGGGGCAGGGTGGCCTTGGATGGTCGGTGGTGTCAGACTTGGAACATCTTGCCTTTTGTGGCAGTGCCATCCGGTGTCACTGATAATCTTGGCCAGAAATCATTTGGTTGCAAAAGTTACAAATCTTCTTGAACTAGCTGATACAAAGGAGGGAAATGTAGAACATTTAAATGCACTGTGCAATTGCTCAGATACATGAATCAATATGTGGCCACCCTTTCTGAGAATGGGAGAAGGGAAGCCCCTGAAACTGATAGTTCTTTTCTCCTTTCTCTTTACTTTTCTGTTAGCAACTGCAGGACTGCTCCCATTCCTGCTCCTCTTTACCTCCTCTTTGTAACAATGTTGACCACTCTAAAGGACCCCCAGCTCCATGGCCTCGGGGCTGCACTACCCACAGTGAACTGACTGTACTTGCTGTGACTCTGCATTCTAGTTCTTAAGTGAGAAACTTTGTCTAGGCTTCAGATGAACAGTGAGGTTGACCTTAGACCCAGTGTTCATTCTTGTTCAACAACAGTGTGTCCTGAATTTGGGTGACAATGTTATAAAAGTAAACATTTTCTCTTGTTTTTCCAAGGGGACTTGGAATAGAGCCACTCATAAGGGTCCCAAAACTTCTGCTTTGAAAAGTTTAATAATGTCCTATATGCTTTTGAGATTCATCAATGGATACTATAACAGGAGATTTTAGGTTTAACACCCTAGAGCTGCAAATTGTTGTCTAAAGTTAGTAGCTCGTTTATAATGGTTTAGAAGAGGAGTCCTTAATGTAATCTTAAAATTAACAAGTCACTGATAATGTCATTAATATAAAGTGAGGAAAATTACCAACTAATTCTTACTGTGGGTTGCATGGTTAAAAATCAAACTTATTAGAAGCTTGCTGCAATTTAGGGATTGCAATTTTAAAAGAGCATATGGAAGAGTTGGAGGGGGTCAATGGAAATGTAAGCAAATGATAAAAAGGAAAAGAAATAAAATGTGAACTTCATTTTAAAGAAGTTGGTAGGCTTCTTTTGCCTGGAGAAATGAAGACAGAATGATGATGGGAGAATTTTCTTAAACACAGGAAAAAGAGCAGAAACATACTGTACTTATCTCTGCTGTATGAAAATAATGTACAAGAGAATGTAGGCCTTACAGCATTGGCTCCTCCTATCAGAGTACAGAGCTTCATGCAGAGTGATTCTCAGACTCTCTAGATACAGGAAGTGTGAATGTGTCCATAGAACAGAATGTGGTATCACAGTCACAGGAATGCGATTGTACAGTTATAGGACTTCACTGAGATCACCTGAAACTCTGTGAGGCTCAAGTCTGTTCTACGACCCTAAATAGAAAAAAACAGAAATGCAAATATTCTCTAAGCACATTTTTTTCTTAATAAGTCTTTCCAAATGTGATTGAATGGCGTTCTCTCAGGGACAATTAGAGGAACAGCAGTAGTCACCAATCCCCGAGGATTTGGGGGCAGAGTGGGAATGAATGGGCTAAGGCTGAATTTCCCTGACAGTGAAATCCAAGTCTGAGTGACTGTGACAGAAGGAAGGAAGGAGAAATGAGGGTACCAGGAATGGGGAAAGGATTTCAGCATTTTTAAACAGAGAACTTGACCAACTTTCTTATAAGTAGTGAGTGGTACGCCATCTTTTCACCTCTCTACCCCATGATTTCCCATGCTATCTTTGTCTGGTGACTGTGTCCTCAAATGCAATCTCTGTAGGATGCATAGAAAGTGGTAAGTGCAGCCTCAAGTGGGATTGGGTGAAAGCCGAGCTCACCTGTGCAAGGGATGCTGTGCTCAGATCACTTGTGTTCACTTACCCAACAGCAGGCTGAGTCATCATTCTGATACAACATCAGAACTAAGTGCGATTTAAATTGAGTGGAAGAAAACTTAAGGCTTGCATTGAAGAGACAGGTTAACTATATGATCGTTGGTAAAGCACCTAAGTTCTCTGTGCCTTGATTTCTTCTTTAGGTATGGATAATATGTATATTTGTCTACCCTCCAGATACAATAATGTATGGTTTCTTAGAAGAAAACGCAACATTTAGTCTCAAGAGTCCTGCTGCCCATTAGTGAGACCTATTGAAAATGAGCAAGCACTGGGTGCTGTGGCGTGGCCCCTTGCTTCCGGTGAGTCTTCAGATGTGGTCTGGGAGTTCTGAAAAGTCACCCGGGGGAGCCTCAAGGTCAAAATCACTTTTCTTATAACACTGAGACTTTATTTAGTTTTTCAATCTCATTATCTCATTAATGTTTGTTGGAGTTTTCCGGAGGCTACATTATGTGTGATATCTGAACGGATTGAAGGCAGAAGCAGATATGAGAATCCAGCTGTCATCTTTAAGTCAGGTCTTAAAGAGATTTGCAAAAATGTAAACAGTACCAGTTTTTCCACTCTTTTTTTCTTTTATAAATGTAAGTATTTGGCGTTAAAATTTTATTGTATGATAACATGTGAGATATTTGTTGTCCTTATTTTTAAAAAATTAGGACATTTAAATATCTCCCAGTTTTAACTTTTAGCATGGTAACTACTGACAGCTGTAACTCATACAAACAAAAGGCCTGGGGAGTCTTCCATTATTTAAAGAGGATAATGAGTATTCTGATTATGAAACAGTTTGAGATTGACTATTCCACCATTGGACCTTTAGCAGGGTGATGTATGCATCTTCTAGCTTGTCCTCCTCTTGTGCTCTTGGAGAAAGTGGCAGGAACTTCAGGAGGATCTCTAGGAGGGAAGCCCTCTTTGAGATATGTCCAAAACTGACACAAATGAGCCTGAACTGTGTGCTCAGTTTCCCAGACAACACCATCCCCTCCAAGTTTCATAACGTGTCCCATTCAGTTATGGGATTTTCCACAGTCACTCATCTCTGGTTCACAGAAATTAGTGGCGTTTCAGGTTGAAAGAAAGTTCTTTGGGAAGATCTGGACTCAGTGACAAAGCCTGTATTATTAGCAGCAATTTTCTGTCCTTTTGCACGTATATGTAGATTATGAATTCCCAAGAAATAGCCCTGGAATAATAGCTGACTGTCATTTAACTCATGACCCTCAGACCATTGGTGGAGGCAACTCACATGAATGGAATCCCACTACACACCTAGAATTTAGGTATAATTATTGTGTCACTTTTTTATGAGAACACTGAGGCATACTCTGAAGTAAGGCTCAAGGACTCATAGCTAAAAAGTAACAGGAATAGGAAGCAGGTGTAGGTACTCTGGATCTAGATTCTGCGACATGAAGCACTACATTGTATCATTTCCCTCTACACCTGATGATGATAACTTCTTCCTTAGCAGTGTACTAGAAGGGGTGGATTAGCCTCTCTACCGTACAGCCTAAAAATGTTGATATAAATGACTAGTAAAGTCATTGCCTGGTGCTCTCAAGAAGTTGTTGCTTGATGCTCCAGTGTGGAGTGGCCTGGTAAGGACTCTGTGTGGTCACTCAGAGACCCACATTGAGTCATCTCATGGCTCCACCTTTCCACAGGTCTTTGGATTTCTCTTTGTACACAAAGGAAAACACAGAGTGTAAAATTACACACAGAAGGGCTTTGTGCGTCAGGCCAGTGCTTCCATCCACATTTCACAGTGTCACGTCATTCACATGAGCACACCCAACTGTGAGGGACGCTTTGATATTTTAGCGGCTCAGGAGGAAAAGGAAAGAAGTTGGACAAATTTCAGTTTCTCTCATGAGTGCTTTGAACAGTTTTGGGCTAACTAATAATGCAGAGATTCCAGGAATGTTGCCAAAGTCTGAGCTCAGAGTTCAACTGATACTTTAAAAGGTATACCAATAGTTCTATATCCCTGATATGGAATAAGGCCTACAGAGCATACAAATAAAAATATGTATGAGTCTGTGACATACTATTGAAAAAACTTTAGTACGGCAATTAATTCTAAGCAGCTCTTATTTTAATGAAAATTAGAAAAATGCCTTATTTTTCGACACATTTTATTGTGATGTTTCAGAAAAGTTTCCAAGTATATGTAAAATCTAGAGTTACAATTATGTGGCTAGTGTTCTCTAAAAATGGGCAGAGAATGGTCTTTGTAACTGTATATGTAGCGCCTGCATTTATGCTGAATGAGATCCCTTAGCACTGTTTTCCCTACAACTTATGCTGTGTTCCCAGTGGTCTTGCTGTAATGCACCCAGAGAGTATAATCAAGTCATAGTTTGATTTTCTTTTTTGAGTGTCCCTCTTCCTGCATTCTTACATTTGTCCCAGGCACTCTACATTCTCTCATCATTGCTTAACTTCAGTAGGAAAGAAAACACTATAGTTTTGTTTCAATTTTGACACAGTTCCTCAACCTATATTGCTCTTGAGTCTATAACATTGCCCTGTAGTAAGATTTCTCAACCTTGACACTTGATAATTGGGTGGATTATTCTTTATTGCCCTGTGTATTATAGTATGTTTAGCAGCATCCTTGATCTCAACTGTCCTAGATCCCAGCTGCAGCTTTTCTTTACAGGTGATACAACAAACAATGTTTTAAGATATACCCAGATGTCTCCTGGGTGGTAAACTTTTCCCAGGTGAGACCTGCTGTCAGCAGGTAGCAGCCTGGAAGCACAGCTGTTAGCCTGGATATGTTGGGCTGAAATACTGCCCTACCGGGTGTTGCGCCTGGGCCACTCGGGTTAGAGCAGAGGAGTCTGCTCTGTTTGTTCGCACCTCTCTTCCTTCTCCTCGCTGCCCCCTTGTCCACTCACATCGAGAATCTCGAAAGTAGCCTTGTGACTGCTGTTCTGAAAAGTCACTCTGGTGATTTCTCATTGTTCTTGAGATACAGCCTGATATCTCCATGGTGGTCTGTGACCCCCTTCCTTTGCTGTTACTTCCGCAGCTGTTACTCTCCCCCTAAAGCCTTTGTAATCAGTCCCTGGTAGGGTACATGGCCTTTCCTGGTTGGTGACTTGGCATACATTCTGACCTCCCTTTCTGGAATGATCTTCTTAACTTGATTTCTCTTTATTTTCATGCATTCTCCATTTGTCAGCACTTATCATTTACCCCAGGGAAAGGTTACCTAATACCTTGATCCATTGATCAGAGTTCCCCAGCCCCTGAGCACGGACCAGAAGGAGTGAGTGACTATAGCTTCTTCCGTCTTTGCAGCCACTCCCCGCCACTTACATAACTGTCTGAGCTCTGCTTCCTGCCAGGTCAGTGGAGACGTTGGATTCTCATAGGAGCACACAATAAATGCAATATGCTAGAGGCATCCTGAAACCTTCTCATCTCTCTGGTCTGTGGATAAATCATCTTCCATGAAACCAATCACGAGTGTCAAAAAGGTTGGAGACCACAGCCACCTGGACACCCTGCCCTTTAAGTACAGCATACAAAATAGGAGGGGTCTTAGGGTTTTTAAGGATCTAGTTGATAATTTGAGACCTGAGGGAAATATGCAAATAAGCTATAAAGCTGAAAGTAATAAATGTATAATTAAATGTTTACAGAATGTAATAATATTACAATATGGCAACCAGTTGGATGAAACTCAATGTATAAGTGTTTGTACATAAACAAAATTAAGTCACAGGAATAAGCTGTATATTATATTTGTAATAAAATTGAAAATTAGAAATATTTTAATAACTTTAAAAGAAATTTGAGCAAGTATATATATTTAATAACTGATGAATGGATTTTTTTGAGACAGGGTCTCACTCTGTAATTCAAGCTAGTTCTGAACTTACTGTGGAGCCCAGGCTGGCCTGGCACTCACAGCAATCCTCCTGCAAGCTTCCTGAGTGCTGGAATTATAAGTGTGGGTCACCATACCTGGGTATTATGTAGTGCTAGGGAATCAGACCTTACCCTTTGTGCTTTCTAGGCAAGTGCTGTAATCACTGAGCTACAACGGATGATTGTTCGTTTTCATGTGCTTGATGTAATAGAGATGGGGACGGCTGTGGAGCGTCTCCTTAGTGAGGAGGTGTGGTGAAGATGTGTTGTAGCTGTAATGTCTCGCACAATGCCTTCCACAGAGTAAATGCTCCATACGTAGTGAGCGAAAGAGTAAGGAAATCAGTGAGTCGAAGCACATACACTACAGCCTAGGCTAACTACTCACTTACTTCCTGATATGTAGTATGTTACCCAAACAGAAAATCAGTGGGAACCTTTTCCTCTCATTCCCTGTGAGGCATCGTGACCTTTGGCAACGGTCTCACAGCCTGCCTAAGTTCTTAAAGCTTTGTGCAGTCTTGAGGGAATGCTTAGGGGCTCAGAGGCTTTTTAATTTGTTTGTTTGTTTGTTTGTTTGTATGTTTGTTTGTTTGTTTGTTTGTTGATGGCACTGGACATTAAACTCAGAGGCTTTACACTGACCTACTTCCCCAGCCCTTCTTTTTAAATTTTTATTGATTCTTGTTGTTGTTGTTGTTTTGAGACAGGTTTTCTCTACTTCACTAAGTTTCCCAGGCTGAGTTTGAACATGTGATTCTCCTGCCTCAGTCGCCAAGAGTGCTAGGTTTACAGGAATCCTCACCACTCTGGGATTCCTGGGGCTTTCTGAAAAGCTGTCAGCTCTGGCAGTAAGTAATTTTATATCAAGGGTCTAGAATTCCCCACAGCTTGTTAACACCTTCTGACCCAGGCATATCTTTCGTCTGTGAGTCAGTGTAGCTGTGATAGTTTTTTAGAATATTCTCGTGGAACCTGGCCATCTTGTGATACTAGGCACCCAAAGGTAGAAGACTATCCCTGAGGTTTGTCAACACTAGCTTCAACCGTGTTGGGAAGACATTCCAGGGGTACTGCCAGAAAGAAAGTCAGCTTACTATTGGCTGATTTTGAATATAGCAGAACCCCGGAGCATGGTCCCCAGCATTACTTTTCTCACTGGGTAATCTTTTCATCTTGACAATCAGCCTCTGGTGAGCAATTGGGACTTTTCTCCTTCCTGGTCTCCCTTCTTCTTTTTAATGCTTTTTAAATCCTTGCTCCCTATCTGGTGCTTTCCTGGCAAGCATGTTGGGGTCAGATGGGTGGAAGCTATTTTTTCCGGCTCTGGTCTGGAAGAGAGCCAATGCATCCCTCCAGACACGCTAAAGTACTCTAAGGAATAGATTTACATCCTTCATTTCTTTAGGGCAGATCAGACTTTCCACTTGCTAACATTGATAGCACTCCTAACCAGAGTTTAAATATGATTAGCTTAGACAAACAAATATAAAAGCCACCTTTTCCCAAGTGGATGAGGGGAAGAATTACATGGGATGAAGGAGACATAAAATTCTGTCCTGGCACACAGAAAAGACCCTCCGAATGCAACTTTGAGGCCTTCAGCTCTCTCTCGTCTTCGAGTTTTCTTCTAGAAACCTTTCTCCAAATAGCTCCATCAGCAGGATTTGCTGAGCTCATCTCTCCCCAGAGTCCAAGGGCATCCCTCAGTCCAAGAATGCATGGGGAAGTTTACATCACACCACATAGCAGTCCCCTGGCAGCTGAGCTAATATTTTGTTACATTTCTTTTGGGTGATGGCAGATAGGGTCTCAGTAATAATACCTTGCAAGTGTAACTTGTCTGTAATTAGACTGTCCTGTAATTAGGGAGCTGACAACTTAGCCACAGCTTGTCACTAGCCAGTGACACAGCAGGACACAGGAAGCAGCATAGAGAAGGACATCTGTCTGCCAATTGATGGCGAGCATTCCAAGGAAAGCCAGAATGAAAAATATAATAATAGCAGAAGGCCATAGAAAGAGAAGAATGTGGTTCTTGATCAAAATGAAGCTGGCGCCTTGGGGAGAAGGGATCATTGACCTTCCCTCGTCCTTTTACTAAGAGGGTGAACAAGAGGTAGGTGAAGTTTGGTGTCTCACAATGCCAGGCATACAGCTAAGGATGAGTTTGGAATTTTGGTGGTACCTCCAGGGAACATGAGGGCAAACTCCCATCTCACATGCAAATTGGAAATAGGAACCAAAATGGGCCCTCCAAGTAGTTCTGAAAGGAGGGAGTTCAATTTCATGAGAGTTTAAGTTCTTCCTAGGGCTAAGGAACAAGTGGACCCATCATTTCTGTCTTATTACTTCCTGAAATCTGTTCCTTTTATTGAATCCTTTGAATTCTCATTTGGTTCCTCCCTTCTCCACCATCTTCCACACTCAGTCAAGTCTAGACAACCATCTCAAGTCTTCTTTTGTTTCAGTGCTGGGGATTGAACCCAGCTCCTCAGGCATGCTAGGCTAGGGCTCACCACTGTCCCTCCATCTCTTTGATTTTGAATGCTGCACTCCTATTTTGGACCATCACCGCATGTTCGCCTGGACTAACCACTGCAAATAGTACCGCCTAGCCGGCTTCTGCGTTCTCAGAATTCTTCCCCTCCTTCCTCTACCCAGAGTACAGTCAACAAAGCCAAACTTCCTATTGTAGCCGTCTACCTTCTCTGGTCTAGAGCCACCAACGGAGTCTCACTGGCTACTAAAACAGAGTTCTGGAGCCATGCATGACGGTGCACGCTTGTAATTCCAGCAGCTTGGGAGGGAGAGGCAGGAGGATTGCAAGTTCAAAGGAGCCCCGACAATTTAGCCGGGGTATAGCAAAGTGATAGAGTGCCCTAAATTAGGTCTCCAGTACTGCAACCAACCAATCAATCAATCAGTATATGTCCTTAATGTGAAATTTAAGATCTGAGCTCACAACTCTTTTGTCCCTAATATCCTTCCTTTCTAATTTCGGGCTTGTATTCCACTTATAATACTTGTTCCATGCATCTTCCTGACATTCTCTTTGCCTGGCAGATGTTTCCCTGATGTCTTTTACTGAAATTTCACCCATTTTCAAGGCCCAGCTCAGAAAGGAGCAACTCTTTCCACCCCTCAATTCCTGCCCCACCCCTTTTGTGCCATTGTGTAAATGGAGGAAACTGCACTAGGGTTGGAAACTCAATGAATTAGAAATTAGAATGCATCTGTGTGAGGACTGCTGCTTCGAGTTTGCTTGCCGTGTGATCTCCAGCAAAATCACTTAACCTCCTAGGGCTTCAGTATTATTATTTATAAATTGTAGGTAATAATCTGTGCCCCCACAGGATTGTTGTAAATCCCGAGATGACATGTGTACAGACCTTTCTAAACTGGAATGCATTATATCAATGTGGGGTATCATAATGATTATCTAGCTTAGACTGTACTTATTTATATAGTTGCCTTATTAAATCTCTCACACTGTGGTGATTTGAAAAGCAGTTTTATGCCATCCTTCCATAACCGGTCTCTAACCCCGTGTATCAATTACAGATGTATGCAGTGCACGTAGCAGAGCCCCTGAATATCATTAGCTTAAGAAAAAACAAAGTGCGAGAAAATTATCTCAGAAAATGAAAATTTATAGGCCAGCATTCCAGATTGGTTCCAGAACACAGTATCATACAAGGCCAAGCTCCTTTTTAGGGTTTGCCTCGTTATCTGCAACTGTGTAGTTTTAAGATGATAGCTACAGCTCAGGCAAAGTTTGGAGACTTCACTTAGAGACAGGAAGAGGGAGGGAAGGAGAGGAGGACCGAATTCAAGATAGCGGTGAGGCCTTAAGTTGTCTTGAAAACAGAACTTGATTTCCACATGAAACAAAGATAAAACAAGCTTGAGGAGCTCCTCAACAAATGCTGTCTGCAACAGCTCTTGAAATCAAGGGAAACCTTGCATGCTGCTACACGCCTGTAATCCCAGCACTCTGGGAGGCTGAGGCAGGAAGATCTTAAGTTATGCCCAGCCTGGGAAACTTAGCAACTAAGACCATGCTTCAAAATAAATATTAAAATAGGAATGGGAAGACAGCTCAGTTTGAAGGCTCTGGTATCAGTCAGTCCCCAGTACTGAAAAAAAAAAAAAAAAAAAACCCAGGATGAGTAATATCTGATTTCCTGTCCACGATGCCTAATACATAGTAGATGGCATATGGGAGATGTTCAAAACGTTGAGTGAATTAATAAGTAAATTAATAAATTACATGAATGGGAGTTTAAAAGCCTGGACTAAGTCATCTCAAGCCAGCCATTTTGTAAGTACATATTCCTTAAAGTTCACCCGCACAGTCGTCTTTGCGACCAGAGCAATTTATCCATCAAGCACAAGTGTTGCTTTTCAAAGTGGTTTGATTGTTTTCTGTCTAGTCTGGGGCCAAGGTGCAGGAACATTGTGTCAGAAGACAGTAGAAAGTGACTCTGGGTGGGTGAGGTTGAGAAGGAATTTGAAATGTTAAAATGCGTCGCAGGCAAATATGAGGATTTATGTTTTTTTTAATGTTGCATAAGAATTCAAAATATTGTTACAGGATATGTCAGAGTAAAATTTCATCTTCTGACAATTATATACTGGCAGAATCTTTTTAAATGACCTCTTTCCTCTTTTCTTTCTTTATTCCATCAGAATAGAGGCGATTCAGTGCGAAAGCAGTAATTATTATCCTATATTGGCAGACTTTGGGTATGCTCCTGTGCAAAATGGGTGACAGGGGGTGGAGATAAAGATGTAAAGGAAATGAGGTGACTTAATAAAGCTTATGGAAGGTAAATATAGCAAATGTGCTTCTTAACCTTGAATAAAACTCAGCTACTGGGGGGGTGGTGAGCCAATAATTTTCTTTTTCATAGATCTACAATTGACTGGTGAGTCTCTGATTTTGGGTTCATTCGTGTAGAACCTAGTTTGCTTTTTTCAGTTCTAGAAATGGAACTTAAGGCCTTACACATTCTCAGCAAGCTCTCTACCTCTGAACTGTGAAGCTAGCCTTCTTGATTTTGGAGTTGACAATGTAAATTGGATCTCAAAACATCGTACATCTCTTGGTTTCCAGGGAGATTCACTTATATATCTGCATTGCATGAGAAGGGAAAAGAAATGGGAATATGGAAACCCGTACAACTTATAGATGAGTAAGTAAACACTCAGATAGTTAAGTAGCACCAGGCACAGTAGCGGCATAAATCTATAATCCCAGCCACTCAAGATGCTGAGGCAGGAGTATTACAAGTATGAGTCATATCTGGGAACTATCTCAAAATTTTACAGAGGGTTTGAGCTATAGCTCGGTGGTAGAATACCTCTAGATTTGATATGCAGTATACTGGGTAGGGGTTAAGTAACATCTTCTGAAGACTGAGTCTTTTCTTTGTACGCGTTTGGGAAAGGAACTCAACTCCTAGTCATTTATTGGCTACTCTTTCTGATGCCCCATGTCGCATTTTAAAATTTGAAGTCTCCTTTTAGGTAATTAAATACAAGAGAAAAATGAATGCTGTTAGTAGAACTTGAGGCGTTTTTATTCCACAAATCTATATTCCAAGTTTCCCTTATAATGTTACGCTTATAATAAGACAACAATGCTTCTCAGAGTGCAGTAACGCTCATACTTACCAGGAATTATCGTCGTCACTGAGCTTTTCTAGTCTCACCTTTTGTCATCCCTAAAATGGGATAATAATACCTTTCTTGTCTAACTTACAAGGCTATTTTCGGGACTCATGGAACAAAAGCATTTAGGAAAATCGAGCCTTATGAACGTACAGTGCGATTCATCCCCTTATTTAATACTAATAAAAATAATAATCTTTAAAACTCGCTTGTCTTGCCTTCAACTTCCAGTCCTTCCTCCCAGCCCTGTGAAATATTGAGCCATGCATGCAAAATGAAAAGGTTTTTAAAACAGAGGAAAGGAGGGATGGAGAAAGGAAAGACACAGTCCTTTCTTTACTACTATTATTAGTATTTATCTAATTTCTCTAAAATCCTATTGTCTTTAGGTGCTTCATCTCTGGGAATGCTGCTCTATTATTCTCAACCAAAGTCTCTGCAGAAGGCAAATTAACATTTGTACTAAATTCATCATATTTAGTGGCTCATTGATGTGTCATAACGGCCCTTTGGATTTAGGCTTAGAGTTCTCACATCCTGTGGACGTTGCTTGGGTATTTTGTGGCCCATTTAAATTTAGAATGCGACAAAGGAAACTCACTGTCTTTGTCTGCAGAGCTGCTTCTTAGGCACGCCTTCTCTTAGGGGTGTCCCCGAACCAGGCCATGTTAGAACTCTGGTGGGAGGTTCTTTGACTCTCCTTTTCCTAGCTCTGTACATGATCAAATGTGTAGCCCTGATGGCTTGATCCTCAGCCCAGTTCTTCCATGCTACTTCTGCCACAGGTTCCTTCTATGTTCTCCTGTCTGAAATTCTCACTTGCAATCTTCTGCTGCTGCTTTTGGAAGAATCTAGTTAAAATATGCACCCAATGAGATTATTTACTTTAAGCCAATCTAGGTCTCTCCATCACTAGCACCATGGTTCTCAAGGTAGACTCTGATGACGCCTACAGGCGCTGCTTAGGTGGAGGAGAGAAGAAAAGCAAGGCTGGCTCTCCATTTCTTTTTCACAGCAAGAAACCTTACTCTAGACGTTCTTTCTGCATTCGAGAGCTTGACATAATTGTTTTCAGACAAAAATAGTTTTCTATGAAAATTGGGAAGCCTACCGACCAGTGGTGTGTAACCCATGACTGGTTCCTGCCTATCTTTCAAGTTTCATCTCTCTTATCTTTGCTCAAACTGACTACTTTTTCTACATATATGGCATTGTCTCAAGCCCCCAACTACTTGTTATTTTGTGCCCCTCACCTTGAAGGCAGCACTGAACCATTGCCCTTACCTTTTGAGTCATTAAATATCACTTACCTCTTAAGACTCATTATTATCACTTCCCTCTTTCCCTTGTTGCTGCCGCTTCCCCTGACGGTTTCACATCTATTATGTGCTAGTTCATAGGTGAGGAGCATTACATGGCATAGTGCAAAGGACTCTGGGTTCTGATCCTCACTGTGTGTGATTGTAAACAATTGACTTCATTCTTTGTGGGACATAGTTCATTCATCTTTTGATCCTTGCCCCTTATCTTATGGAGTTTAAATTCTGGTAGGGGGAAATAGTAAACGATAGGAAGTTCTATGGAGAAAATTAAAGGAAGAGGAATAAAGAGTAAGATATTTCTACTTGTGAAAAAAGAAAGGTCTCTGAGGTGTAGGAGAGCTTCCCTGGTAGACAGGACACACTGTACTGAACGTGAGAGTAGTGAGGAAGCAGGCAGACAAATGGTAGGCCATTGCAGTTATCCAGGGAAGAGCTAATAGTGGCTTGGTCAGAGGTGACAGTGCTGGAGTTAGTGATGTTGCAAATTATGCAGATAGATTTTGAAAGAATGATTGGCTTGAGGTGGCATGTAAAACAAAAATTCCAAAATGACTTCTGGATTTGGAACTATGCAACTTCTCTGTGGGAATTAGCTTTAAGGTTGGTAAAGTTGAAGACACCTGCTAGACATTGCATAGAGTTAGTAAGTAGGTGATCTGGAGTAGAGAGATTCAGGGCAGAGTATGCATGAGGAAACTGTTACCTGTCAGGGCAGAGTATGCATGAGGAAACTGTTACATGTCGATGATGGCACGTATCAATATGGTCACCTGAAAAATAACAGACACTCAACAAAAAGTCAGTAAGCTGAGGCCCAGTGGCAGGGTAGCAAAGATACCGAGAAAAAGCAAGCAGCAAGGAAAGAAGAAAATCAGGACAGTGTGGCGTCCCCAAAGCCAAGGGAAGAAAACGTTTCAAGGAAGAGGAATGACCAGCTGAGTCAGATGCAATAAATACTAGGCACTGGGCGCTGACTTTAGCTCCATGGTTACATGCTCAAGAAGGAATTCAATGGAGTGGTGTCAAAGGACTTCATAGAGGGGCTGGAAAAGTGGCTCAGTAGTTAAAGCGCTTGCCTAGCAAGTGCTGAGGCAAGTGCTAAGTACCCGAGTTCAATTCCCGAGCACCACATAAACTGGGCAAGGTGGCACATGCCTGTAATCCCAGCCCTCAGAAGGCCGAGGCAGGAGGATTTCTGTGAGTTCAAGGCCAACCTGGGCTACATAGTGAGTTCTGGACCAGGCAGAGAGAATGAGACCCTGTCTCAAAAAAAAAAAAAAAGGACTTCATAGAAAAGTTTTACTTTATAGGCCAGCAGAGCGATGAAACTTAACTAGCAGAAGATGATGGCAAATTTAGGGGTCTGTTTTTAAAAATGCTATAAAGCTGGACCATGGAGCAAGCTTTACCCCCAGCACTCTGGGAGGTTGAGGCAAAAGGATCCCAAGTTTGAGGCCAGTCCAGGCAACTCAGAGTTAGTGAGACCCTGACTCAAATTAAAACTCAAAAGAAGTGGGCTAGGGATATAGCTTAGTGCAAAGGCTCTGGACTTGATCACCAGTATCACACTTACACACAGACACATACACAATATTGGATAAAAAGCAGCTTGTTTGAAGGCACATGGGAATAATCCAGTAGTTCAGAGAGAAATGTGGCTGCAGGAGGATGGCAAGTTTGAGCTCAACCTGGGCAACTTGGTGAGACCCTGTCTCAAAGGAAAAAAAAAAAGAAAGAAAAGATGGTTGGATATGTATCCTATATCAATAGCTTATTGTGAGGGCCCTGGACTCAATCAAAACATAAACATAAGGGAAAGAGAAAGTGCCAGAATGAGGGGCTTGGACTCCCAGCGTGGGGCGGAGCAGACGCCAAGATGGTTGGCCTCCAGAGAACTAGAACGTTCACCCCAGAGGCGGGGAAGGTAGAGTACGTGAGCACCGAAGTCGGTAACACCATTCTTGATTCTATGTTTTACCCGCTCCAAGCCACGTTGTTTGTGGTACTACAGATCAGTTGGACTCCAAGGGCTCTCTACCAACAAGCTACATCCCCAGCTCCTTATTTATTTATTTAAACTTTAAAATTTTGTGACTACGTCTCACTAAGTTGCCCAGGCTGACCTTAAACTTGCAATCCTCCTGAGTCACTAGTACTTGGATAACAGGATATTTTAAAAATAGTATAAATCAGTATTTCCCCCCCTCTCTCACACTGTCTTCCCCATTCAAACCACTAACAGGTTCTATTCTACATATATCTTCCCCTGCCTTCTGGTCCCCACCTCCTTGTCATGTTTTTCTCTGAGACCCTACAATTTTTGTCTGGTCCGTTGCAAGCAGCTGCTAAGTCCTTGCCCTCCTCTCCCCCTTCTCCCTACTTCCCTCACAAGTGCTCATTCAAGATATAAGTCAGATTTTACCACTTCTGAGCTCAAAAGTCTGTATGTGCCTCCATATCCCACAAAAAGAGACAGTTCACCCTGGCCTGCTGTGCCCAATGTGATCGGATTCTTGCAAACCCACCCATTCTCACTTGCTTTAGTGTAATGCCCTTTAGACAGAGCTGCTGCCTCCTGATTCTTCAGGCGCACACCGGTTGTTCCCGCCGCAGGGACGCCCTCCTAAGTTTGTCCTTGCTGCTCCTTCTGCATGGAATATTCTTCCACATGGATGTTGAGTGGCGGGTAGCTCCCTTCCTGTTCGTCCTTGAAGTGTCACCTCCTTAGAGAAAATCTTTCCCCAGCATGAGATAATGATGATGCCGATGATGATGATGGCGATGACAGTTGTTATTTTGCAGTGCTGGGGATTGAACCCTGGGCTTTAATACACAACTGCTTTGCCACTGAGCTACACCCCCACTCCTTGTTATTTTGAGGTAGGTCTCACTAAGTTGCCCAGGATGTACTTGAAATGTTGATCCTCCTGCCTCAACATCCTGAGTAGCTAGGATTATGGGCATGTGCTGCTGTGCCCAACTAGCCACTGAATCTTCAATAGCTAGGTCACTCTCTCTCAACCAAAGCAACTTTAATTCTCTGCATATCACCACCTACTATGTTCTTATTCACAACAATTTCTTATTTTATTACTTCACATCTACCTCTCCCTATTATAAATTCTATGATAAATATGGTGTGGGCCTGTTAATCCCAGCACTCTGGGAGGCTAGACAGGAGGATTGCAAATTTGACCCCAGCCTGGGCAATTTAGCAACTTAGTGAGACCGTGTCTCAAAATAAAAACAAAATGGTCTGGGGATATAGTTTAGTGTGAGGGCCCTGGGCTCGATCCCCAGTAACATAAAATCAAAAATCCTGTACGGTCTGATTCTTACCTTATTTCTTGCTCTATTTCCCAGTGCCTACAACAATCCCTGATACATAAGTGAAATTCCACAAATATTTATTGAATGAATATACACCTTGCTTATATTTCTCTTGTCAAGACAGAGACCAGTTGCTCAAGATACTACATTCTGACTAAGAAATGCAGAGGACTGTCTCTACAGCTATTTGAAGCAAAAAACAAGCAAACCAACAAAACTCCTCAGCTCTCTTGTATGGAACATCTAGCCTGATGTCAGAGTGTGTTCGATTTTTTGGCACCAGGACCCACCTTATCAATCAAAGAAAAATGTTTTCACATGCAAAATACTGATCCTAAGGGCTGAAAGTTTTTGTAACGGTATTGCCAAGGGTTATGGCTGTTGTTGAAATCCTTTGGAGTTAACATCCCATGTGTCTTAGTTTATGTGTATCCCAATTTCTAGTAGTAAGGCAAGGAAGTACCACAATTTCCACTTTATAGATGAAGAACCTGAGTTTCGGAGAAGTTACATGACTTGCTTTAGAGCTGATGCCCCTGTTTCTTTCATTCAGGAGTATACTCAGTAGTGTTTCAAAATATGTTAGTCTTGCTTAAATGATTGAATGTCTTGAATTTAAATAAGGAAAATTAAGTAGATGCTCAAGAGTGAGAAAGCAGTTTTTGATGAGTAGACCTTTTCAAGATCTAGAAAGAGTCTCAGACATTATTGTATGGGCTGGAGGTCAATTTTCAGAAAATCTCATGGGTCCTCACTAACCTCATTGGTTTTGGTGGTTTTAGACTGATCCCTTTCATTCTAGACAAAGAAAATGCTCCCAATCTCTGCCACACACACCTGGCACAGACAGAGGACAGGGCTGAGGGACCAGCTACTCAAATCTGTGCCTGTCTGCCAGGATGGCTCAAAGGGATAAACTGGCTGTGTTAGCATGTTTCTAGGGAGCAGATCCTTCCGTTTTTACATCAGTGAGAAACAAAGGAGGAGGGAGAGATGCTCTTTGCCGTAGAAAATGCTATCTATGTCTTAGAAAACATGCTAGATAATTACTGTATCAGAGGGGCCTAAAGACCTGGATAAGCCAGTCTATCCCCTGGTGACTGTTTTGTTGCGAAGTGTCAGCATCTGCACCATTCATAATTGTACTGCAAAAATTGGCACAGGAAGAAGCCCAACAGCAAGCTGTTCCAGGTAGGTACACCAGATGTCTTGAAGAGGCTGTCTCTCTATAAGTAAATACAATGCTTACTTCCCGTCACTTTCGCTGTTGAACAACTAGCTATTTGGTACTTGGAGTAATTCTTTTGATTTTTTCTGTTTCATGGTGGAAATTGGACCTTGGGCCTCACTGTGCTAATCGTGACTCTGCCACTGAGGCACATCCACAGTCCCTAACAGGTCTTTAAAAGAGATCATCTCAGCTGATCTGGTCTCTACAGAAAGCATTCTTTCCAAACACATTCTCCAAAGGCATTGCTTTATTTCATTTTTTCCCCCAACCAAATGTTTGTCTTCTGACAGCAGACGTTGACTCAGATGTAAGGGAAGACGTTGATGGTCAGAGGGTAAAGGGGAAATGTACCTGGAGAACAAGAGGGGCCTTCATTGGCATCGTTAGCACCCAAAAAGAGGAGGCAAAACTTAGGGGAAGGGAAGTGGTATGGACAGGGACACATGCCAGCCAGTAGCTCCCAGAGGCATCAGGACTAACTGGGCCATGTGGCTCACTTTGCTTTGATTATGGACTTAATGAGCATACAGTTCACTCGTAAAAAATATTTAAGGGTTTGCACGTACACGGAAGTGTTGGAGACATTTGGGATCCATCAGTGGAAAAATCAAAACAAAATAAGACAGATCTCCCTGTCCTGTGAAACTTCCATTTCTATGCGGTGTTCAGACAAGCAACCATAATGGTGAAAACGTAGCGCTCTGGCACGTCATAAAGACTACATACATGAGAAGAAGAAAGCCAAGACAAAAAGTGCATGCAGTTCATGGGGACATGGAGTCCAAGGTGTGAGGGGCTTGACTTTTAAATGCGGTTTACAGAGGTGCCATTTTGGAAGTGCTATTTGTACACAGACTTGGCATGGTGAAGGAGAGAGCATGCCAGGCTGAGCGGATAGCCATTGGGAAGACCCAAGGCTGGGAGATATTTGCGGGACTTGGTGAAAAGCAAGGCCAGCGCTGCTGTAGCCCAGTGGGTAGGTAGGGGAGGGGGCGGGTGGAAGGAAAAGGGGAGAGAGGTAGGAGAGGTCGGAGATCCTTGGGTAAGGGCCTTGCTGCCTGTGGTAGGACTGTGACTTTAGCTCAAGAAAGAATAGAGAGTGTTTTCAGAGTTTGGATCAGACAAGTAACCTTATCTAACCTCTGTTTAAAAAAAAATCTCGTTGCCTTATACATTGAGACTAGATTGTGGCATAAAAAGAGAAGGTTTTGCTTTTTTAATCTGTTGCTTTTATGACAGGCTTGCTATGAGACTCAAATAAGAAAGGGCTTAAAAATGATGAAGCACTGTACAAACTACCATTATTCTACACGAACAATATAGTCTCGAGAAGCCGAGGTCCCCCTCTCCAACTCTTGTCCATGAGAAGTACCCACAATCATCACACTCTACTAGTCTGCCTGTAAGAAGCTACAGGGAAGTTGATTTTGTTTAGCCAAAAGAAAAAAAACCCTGTAATTTCATGCCTGAGTTTTCAATCACTCAAGTTGTGCAGATTGCTAACGATTTTATGTTTAATTTTGAACGAAATGCCTAAAAAACAACAATGTGGAAATACTAGGCTTGAATATTGAAGATTTTAAATATAGCAGCAGAGCAAGATAGAAGCTCAAGTCTGGGAAGTTTAAACCTATTTCCTCTTCCTTAATTTCCTTGGAGAGCTAGACGCGCTGGCTAGATCCTCCAACATTTCGCGGGTGGTATCTGTTCTTTGCGGTGGCCCTGCCACCAGGTGAACGCTGCCGAGTGGGAGAGCACACACTTTGTGCGGCCAGCTGACCTTCACAGAATCTGAGGAGAAAATTCAAAGGATTTTTGGAGAAGAGGCCTTGAGACTCCAAGAGAAAGACGAAAAGGAGCCCCGAAGAAGCCTGAACCTCCCGGGAGCTAGAACTGAGTTAATGAACAGGCGTGATTCTCCCAGGTAATTATGTAAAAGAGAAGGCTAGGAGTTCTAAATGGCTGCTACTTGGAGTTTACTCTGCCTAAGGTGAGTGTTTGGGTTTCGGTGATTTTCTTTCTCGGGCAAGATTTTTTTTTTTCTTTTTCCCTTCCCCGTCTTCGCCCACTGCTCAATCCGAAACGGCAGCTGGCTCTGCCAGCCAGACCCCGTGCTCAGTCTTTTCTTCCTTTAGATTCCAGCCCCAATCAAATAAGCCTCCCCAAAGCCGGCTGCTGGGACCCCCAGCCCTGCCCCCGTCTAGTAAGGAGCAGCGGTGTCCCCCCACCCCCATGCCTAGCATGCTTATTTTGCTAACGCTACCGCGATGCCGCTGTCCAAAGAACACACCTTCCCAGCCAGCCCAGATGTCACGTCTCGCCACAGTGGATGGGGGAATCAGTGGGAACTCTGCGCTCTCCAAATCAGGCCCGCTGCGCTGTGCATGCCCCTTCTCTTTGCCCTGGACAAACGATCCGGTCTCAGTCAGCCCTGCTCCCCTCCGATAGCTAGTTTTGTTTACAGAACAAGCCGAGGCATTGGCAGCCTGCAGCGGCCACACCACTCTCTTTAGGTTTGGGAAGGCAGGGGGTAGCGTTCGTGGTCCGCCACTGTGCCTTAGATTGTTCGGTGGGGTCTGAAAGATCTGGAGGCACACGCCGAGGGTGACAGGAGGGTGCCCCCTCCCCCCGGGCCAGTGGGGGTGGGGAGAGAAGGGACTCGGCTTGGGGAAGGAGGCAGGGAGGCAGCTGCAGTGTTGCGAGGGGTGCGTGCGCGTGTGGCAAGCTTGCCCGCCGCCTCTTGGCATAGTCCGCGTTCCTCGGCGCATGGGGCACAGGGGCCCAAGGGCCCGGGAGCAGGAGCAGCACCCCTCGCCCAGCCTCGTCTTCCCAGGAGCCCGACTGTCCCTCTGGCCGAGGGCACGGGGCGGGGCGCAGGACCAGGGCCTCGCGCCCCGCCCCCGCTGCGTGCACCCAGCTTGGCTCTCTCCCCATTGAGTTTTTCCAACGCCTGCGCCCATCAATGGTCCTGCCTGGGGATGCACACTCAGCTCACGGCCGGAGGGGGGTAGCAGCCACCGCCTCCAGGTGCCGGCTCTCCTCCGGGGCCGCCTCCGCCACCCGCCGCTGCCGCCACTCCAGCCCCGGGCACGCTGAGGTCCTGGCCATGGGGCTGCCAAGGCTGCTGTTGCTGGCGTGAGAAGGGGTGACGGAGCCACCGGGCTCTGGGCTCCCCCGTTGCCTGCATGGATGTCTTCAGCTTTGTGAAGATTGCTAAGCTGTCGAGGTAGGGGTTGCGTCGGTTTCCCTTGCACCCAGGGCCGAGGGCCGAGGGCCGCTGCCAGGGTGGGCAACTTGCGTTTTCTCCCCTAGGGAGGCTGGGGAGAAGCACAAGCTGGATAGTGCAGCGGGGCTTAAGATAGGATTGCAGCCAGATGGCAGGGGGCTGCCACTTTTAACTTACTTCCAACTGTCTGATGGGGCTTGTTTATCCACGGGTGTAGATCACCCACAAGAGGCACACACTGTCACACACATGTTCAGGGCAGTTTGTTTTCCCCGAGGAAAAGCCCCGGTGGCGCTTGGGGGTCACATGTGTAGTTCCGGGCCAAGAGGAGATGCTTGTAATTGTTGCTGCTAGAGAAAGCCAGAAGTACTTGGAGTGTGGGTGACTTCCTCCCTAGCAGCAGTGACCCCAAAGTACCCCCCTTCCTCCCACCCCTAAATTAGACATTTAAGCTCTGCAAAAGTTTGTAGGCTGACTCAGGTGCTCCTAGCAGTGACCCAGATGGCAAATGAATGGGGAGAAAATATTCTATCTTTTCTTTGAGCAACTGTATATTGTTAACCCTAGAAAGATTTAAAAATTTGCTTCCAAGTAGCCATGTTGTTGAAACTAAGGAAAAAAATAATGAAATCAGCAGATTTCTCCAGCAGTTCCCGGAGAAGGAAAACGTTTCCACTTTGGGCCCCTAGGGATTATCTGGTCAGAGAATTCCTTCTTCATCTTCTGCCCTGTGCCTTCTCCAAAATCTCCACTGAACCCACGGGGTAAGGTCTTGTGCCAGTGGCATTAATAAATAGAAAGGATATTAGAAAATCATGCCCAGTCTTCTCTGCCCAAATCTCAGGCCTTGTGGCCCTGCACCTTTAGGAGGTAGGACCCAGGACCCAGAAGGGAGACAGTGGGATTTTCCAGGATGCAGCTGAAAGACTTGCTCACAATATGGAGAGAGAGAGACTTTCCCTTTCATTCTGTAGTCAGGGTGAGATGTGTTGATTGCATCAGGCAGGGATGAGCAGCCTCCGAAAGCCGGAGGCCGAAAAGTATGCTGACTTTGCTTTGCTAAATTTCATTTGGGCCACTTTGAAACCATTCAGTTTGGATGGTTCCATTGAGATCGCCTCTTACCCATATCCACAGGTCTGTATTCTTCCTGCCCATCTCCACTTGCCCTCTCTGTTCACTTGGGTCAGTTATCACGTCACAAGTATATTTCCCCAAGGCAGGGTGTCCAATGAAGCTTACTCTGGGTAGACTAGAGATACAGCAGAAGTGATGGGTAAATATGTGTGTCTTAGGAAGGCCCACGAGAGGTCCCTGCAGATCACAAAACTGATGTGTTAAGCACTGTATGATTGTATGTGGCAAGTTGTTTGGCTTCACACAGATACCATGGAGGGCCAAGGCTTCACACTACTGCTCTGTTAACTTCCCGTATGCTTCTGCCTATGGCTGGATTGTAAACAGCTGTCAGAGAATGAATCATGGTTGGGAAACAGCCATGGGCAAGTTGAGAGATTGTGTTATGGCTTCTGTACAGAACACAGAAATGTCACTAAAGGCAGAGAAAGTTCAGCTAAGAGAATACTTTAAAGCAACAAAGAGAGTTTTTGGTGGCCTCAAATGCTAAATCCAAGAAGATTAGCAAAATGTCTAGAAACCAGATTTTGTTCTTAAACTTTGGAGCTTTGGAGAAGTTAGTGTTACATGTCAGTGGAAAGATGTTTTGTACTCAGTTTTCTAAATTCTAGGATGCCTTCGTGATATTCATAAATCTGAGTATTTTTAAAGCCAAAGCCAGGCTGTGTATAAGGTGGAGGAAGATTAGTATCATTTTATAGAGTTTAAAATTACTAAACAGGTGTAAATTTCACTTTCTGTACTTACTGCCATGCAGTATTTATTCTAAAGAGATAAGGTGCACATGTTCTGAGCCAATGTGCCAATAAGAAGTCTGCCATTCGCAGGAATTCTTCCTTCTCCTCAGTGTGGGCTCAGGGATGGTCCCTAAGCTCAAACAGAGATACCTTGGAGGGATTATCATCCTGCTGTTTGCAGCAGCTGTTTCTGCGCTTGGAGGAAGATCATATATGTGTTTTGAACACTTACAGAAATCAGTTCTTTTCTCAAAGGTGAAGTGGAAAAGTGCTTACACTGCAGGAGTTTCCTGATTTTGGAATGGATAATCTTCCTAAAGGATTTGGCTTTGATCAGCATGGTTAATTGAGTGCTTAAAATTCTCTTGATTTAGACACAGACACACATAGTTGCCCTGGGTGTTAGCCATGCCTTTGCTTACTATAAACTTTAGTTTCTTGATGTTGATTTGGAAAGCATTTGTGGTAACTGATATTTGCCAAGTGTCCTATCTGTGAGTAGCAACAGTGGTAGTTACAGGGCGTTCCCAGAGTACATTAATCCATACAATAAACTGCACATTTTGACTTTCCTAGGTATCTACATTTAACCATTTGGTCACAGAATCTGTGTCCTTTTAATCGTGAAAAAACTCCGAGTTCAAATTTCCCCTCAACCCAGTATCGTCTGTTAATCATTTAAAAATGACTGACAAACATTGGAATAGCTTGGAAGTGGTTGTGGTCCTTTACCCCATCCGTGTTAGTTATGACCACCCTTGATTGCATCTGTCATGGGTGGGTGGCACAGTGGGTCATGGTTCTACCTGAAGAATTTTTTTTTCTTGTTCTTCTAGTTTTCTGGTTATTAAGTTGCTTGATAGTTTACATGCGGTTTTACTTCACTGTCTCCTTGGTAACAGTTATATATCATTTTCCATCTTTGTAGATGAGAACATTACTGATGATTGCTTTATAAACCAGTAATAGTATAAAAATAGACATATATTTTTATTGTTACAGCTCGTTGTATTGACTATTTCATTTGTAAAGCAGATGCACTCTTTCAAATGTTTATGGAAGAGTCAGTTCAGTAGAAAAACATATGATTATGCCCCTTTGCCTGAGGGAGCCAATTTGAAACCCAAAATTCATAGGGGTATTATTAAGCTGAGCAGTGTGTTCATAAATTGAGTACTTGACTTCATTTTTTTTCCTTTAAGCAAAATGGCACACTTTGAGATAATGATTAATATGAAGATTATTTCTTAGAGCAGTAGGTAAATTTGAAAGAGTGCTTTGTTTTGCATCTTCTTGTAGTTACATGGGCTACTTTGTGGTATGTAACAGACTAATACCAGTCTTAATAAAGTGTGTTAATTTTGTTACAAGTATCTTAAATTTGAGAAAGAGGAAAAATATTTACAGTATCCTTTGGTTTTTGTGGAAAAGCTTTTCAGATACTATGAAAGGTCTACTTTTTCTTACCTTTACATCATTCATAATTAGATATTTCCCAGGGAAAGGGGGACATTTAAAAAGAAATATAAAAGGTCACAGTTTTCCCATATCGTCTTTTTTTACCTGAGTAGTTGCATTAATATTGCTGATAATAGTGAAGTCTGGAGGCTAGCAATGAAAAAACCCCAAAGATTCTGGATTTGAATTTTATTAAAGATGTTACTTGCTCGTCTTATGAGTCCTTTCTGAGTTCTGCTGATTTCCGTGGCTGTCAGGAGGTGAAATGATGAAGAGTTTCATAACAGAACTAGATTCCTGTTTTAGGAATGTTTAACTTGAGTTTCCCAGGGGTTGCTAGTGTGCAGCTGTGAAAGTCTAGTCGCATGCAGTTTCAGGGAGAAGGCAGCTAGTTCAGGCTTTGTACTATTTCAAATCTCTCTCTCTCTCTCTCTCTCTCTCTCTCTCTCTCTCTCTCTCTCCTCTCTCTCTCCTCTCTCTCTCCTCTCTCTCCCTCCTCTCTCTCTCTCTCCTCTCTCTCTCCTCTCTCTCCCTCCCCCTCTCCCTCTCTCTCCCCCTCTCCCTCTCCCCCTCTGTCCCTCTCTCCCTCTCCCCCTCTCCCTGTCTCTGAGATTAAGTGAATTTTACCTTTCTGTTCTCAGGATTTGGTACAAACTGTCAGCTTCAGTGAAACTTACTTGTACTTTAAATACATGACCTGGAAATTCTCATTTCTGCTTGTGATCCTTCTAGCTATTCATTCTCTCCTTTTACACACACACACACACACACACACACACACACACACACACACACACGCACGCACACACACACACACGCACACATTTCAAGTTTCTTATTTTATTCTGTATTATTCCACTTAGGGTTTATCATGGATCTGTAGCTGAGGGAAACTCCACATTATTGGTGAGTCAGAGATGTGATTTTTGTTTCTTTTTTTTCAGTTCTGGAGAAGGAACCTAGGACCTTATACATACTAAGTGACTGCTCTACCAATGAGCTAGGTACACCTCCAGCTCCTAGAAATGTATATTTAAGGAATGATCTTGAAAACAGATATTTCATACTTGACATAATAAGAAAAATTGAGACTTTAAAAAATACAATCTTGAAATTTACCACCCACATACCATCAAATGATCCTGAAGCGTGAAAGCTAATCATGCCAAGAAAAGAAAATTACGGATAGGTCTGTGGCCTAGGGGCCAAATCTAAACTCTAGACTCTGAGCTAAGGATGATTTCTTCAGTTTTAAATGGCTAAAAACCAAGTAAAATAAAAATGTTAATAAATTTCAGCATCCGTACATAAAGTTCTACTGGAACACAGCCATGCTCATTCATTACTGTATTATTTGCAGCTGTATTTGCTGTACAACAGCAAAGGCGAACAGATGCCACAGAGTTGTTAAGACCTGCAGAGCCACATACCCAGGCTGGCTTTTCCAATGAAGGTTTACTGAGCCCTAGGTTCAACTGTGCCTTTCCTCTTACTATTACCAGTCTACACATGGGCATCTGTATGCACATTTCAAATTGAGCATGTTAAGTACTCAGCTTCACTAATGCACGTTAAGAGTTAATATAGACATTATCTTTTATTGAAACTTTTGACCTCAAACCATTTACTTTTCAAAACTAGAGCATTAAAAGTGGCCATAAGTGTCCTACTGGTATGTGTTGCACTTTTTAAAAAATTAGGCATACTTGTTCTTCAGTCACTAAATTGGTCCGGAGTGATGCTCGCTTTCCACGGGCCTTTAAACTCACAGTTCAACATGGATGGAAAAAGAATAGGCAATAATGACTTGTAAAGCCTCAGCCAGTGTGTGCCAGTGAACTGATAATCAAGTCTATGGGACCATGCAGGTATTTCCTTACAGTACACTTGAGCCATCTGGTCCTAATTGCTAATGACCTTCCATAATCTGTTTCCAAATGGAAAGAATACTAGATAAGTGGATTTAGTTTTAGGCAGAGGAATACAGGTAGGCTGTTTCAATTTGGAATTGAATTTGATTTTTAGTTGAGAACATTGTAATAAAAAAATGGTAGAAAAACTGTAGATTCCCTTTAATTCTTTAGAGGAAAAATATGCTGCCTTGCTTCTGAGTAATTTAGGTTGTTATGTACTTAAGCTCTGAAAGTTATCTTGAAGAAATCTAAGCCTTAGTTTTAGATAACAAAGTTAACATTGCCATTTTTTTCCTGGCAAAAGATGAGAAGGGTTTTCTGCTCTAACAATTTTTTTCAAAAATGTATTTTCAAGTATTGTTTACAATATATGGCATATGATATATACTCCATACTGAATGATTAGTGAGTGAAGTCACATGCGATCCATTCTAATACTTGTTGCAAATGAATGCTTTCATTTGTTTAGCTGAACAGTTTCCGTGACCAGTTCTTTGTAAATGTAAAGGAGTGCACACGTTAAAATGTCAAAGATAAATTGTTCTTGGCCTAGGTTGCAGAGAAAAACTTTTATTTCTCTTTTGACATTTGAAGCATATTTTTTCTGTAGCCTTGATAGTTAAGAAATGATCAATTATTACTTCTAAGAACCTGTGTTTTACTTCCATAAGCTGGACTTGTATGAACTCTTGTATGAACTCTTTCTTTTGTCTGCAACAGTCTTTCCTTTGCCATCCTTATCTAAGCTTACTCCAGGTAACCTCCAACCTCCGACTCCTGGCTTACCAAGCCGACTAGCATCTTATGAAACACAAAGTAATCTAACTCCCTAAACAGCTCCAAACAGGTGTTTCCTGATGAAAAAAGGTTGGCTGCCTGTGGTCAGTCAGGAAAAGGCTGGAAGGCAGAAAGTTTAATCCTTCAGATTCAGGGTTGTTTGTGTATCAGTGTTTAGCCAACATACCGGGAAAGAAACGGTGACACGTTGAGCAGGTGGTTTTAAGGGTCGTCCCCAGAAGTGAAGTACATCATTTTACCCAACTTCCGTTAACTAGACTGCCAGCTGCATCTCATTGTGAAGGAGTCTAATTGTGTGTCTCATCTCTGATGGACATCCCACTTACCCTTGTCATAATACTCGCTGTGTGGTAGATTTCTCTTTCGCTCCCAATTCCTAAGCCTCGCTTGAATCTAAACCCTTTCTGTGTGACAGTATAGGTCTTCCTGCAAGAGGTGGACTGTATTTTCTGCTCCATTGCACTGGTGAGCAACAGGTACAGAGCATCAGTTTTGGTAGAAGGATGCATTGTGCATTTCTTTGTTGATTCTAACTTGACAGTATGAAGAACTGCCTGGTACAGTTTGTTGGCCCCAGAAACTAGAGTCAAATGGAACAGTACCAGCTGGCAAACAAGCGAGCAGATGCTTATTGTTGTGCAATGCTTTGATTTCGTGGCAACGGTTGATGAGTATAGATTATATTATAATTGAGTCCAGTTTTGGATTATGTCTCATTTATGCACTCTTTGGGAGCAAAACCTGTTGTACTGAACCTCCTTGATTCATAGTACATAGTATTTGGGGAAATTATGAGTGAATCAGAGTAACATCATACTGCGTTCCACATGATGTCGGATACTAGGAGCACAGATATCCCTGGCTCCGTAGTCCATTCAGCAGACTTAACTCCATCACTGGTGATTTGTTTTTCCTATTGCACACTTGGCAGTGAACTTGTGCCCCCCGTGTCTTCTTATTCTCATACTTGTTTTCTTTCCCTGCTCGTTCTGAAAATATTACTCTTCTCCAATTACAGACATCATGTCTCTATTGTCATGAGAGAATTGTAGTAATGTTTGTAAAATACTTAGACTTCATAACAAGAGGTTTGTGTACTTAAATATGATATTTAAAAACCCATGATCAGGGTACTTTGCATACAGCATAATGAGAAATGAAGTGAAGAATCTGAATGTGAAATACTATACTCACTATATTAAATAAAAGGCAGTCTCTGCTCAAGTGCACATATTTGTCCTACAATAAATTTTTATATTGCTATTTTAAAATATCACACTGGATGAGAAATTCTTAGCAAATGGGTCTATGAGAACTTTGCTTAAAATTAACCTGAAATACAGCACAACTATGGGAATAAAAGAAAATGCTTTTTGCAAGTGATACAGAAAGATCTCTGATTACATTTATTGTCAAGTGAAAGTAAAAAGGTAAAAGTTTGTTTAAGAAGATAGGGAGATCGAATATACATTTTTCATCTGTTTTGATAAGAGTGACTCAAAGGTATACAAAAATTAATGAAGTATTTGACTTTGTAAAGCATGCTGCAGAGTGGTCAGTGTGAGAGACTAAATATACGAGGCCTTGTTTCCGTCCACATTCTATATTTATGTTTGACTTTGAACTCTCAATTTATATTGGTTATCAACAGATGAACTTGAGTTTATTTGTTCATTAAAAGGCTAGTAATATGCTAACACGAATCCCTGGTACCAAGAAGTAACAACAATAGGATCTCAACATGTTTCTTTTTTAATCATAGAAGTAATACCTTCATTATAAATTTTTTAAATGTAAAAATTACAAAGGAAAAGATGTATACATATTTTGGAATTTCATTTGTCTGGTACAATCACTTAGCCTTCTGTTTTCTTTAATCATTATATCTATTATGCATATATAATATAAATAAATTTTACACTTAAGTTTTCAAACCTATCATGCTCCCATGTTAATCATTTTTATAAATATAAAATTAATAGCTACCTATGCCACCACTTACTTAAAGATTTCTTATCTCATTAATATTTAGATTCTTTTCAGTGCTTTGCTTTGAAAAACAATGTGATGAATATCTTTATCACTAAGTCTTTGGATTTCATGGGCAGATTTTTTAAATGCCATTAATAAGGGCATGCTGAGTGTTTCAAAACTCATAGAAGTCAAAAGGTAGTTTGAGATGCCATTAAAATGATATTCAAATTTTATGACAAAATCATAGACATTCTAGTTCCTTGGAGGTATTAAAGTTGACAGGCAGCATTGGTCCTGATAACAAAGCTTGAAGCAGTTGGCGATGAGGAAAGTTTGAGTAATGCTTGTTGGAACTTCAGTTGCAATTTGATCAAGTCAGACTTTTGTTTCCTCATTTGTAACGTAGGAAAGTTTGCTGAGTTGCTCAGGCTGGTTTTAAATTGATAATCTTCATGCTTCAGCCTCCCAGACTGCTGGTATTATAGGCATATGCTACTATTCCTTGCCAAACAAACATATTTATTGTTTTCCATTCCCCAGTAAGGAAAGCTTATTTTAGTTTTTTAGGACTTGGATTGGATTAATTTTTGACTGCACTCTTACCAATTGATATGTTTTTCATTCACCAAAGTGGATGGCTTTGTGAATCTTGGAGAAGCACATTCTGAGGATCTATTGATTAATTTTGCCTTTTGGACTGTGATGTGATTTGATTATCATATCATTAGTTCATAATTTGGCTTTCCGGTTGAGATCACATTGACAGTATGAAGAATGTAGTGCTATTTAACAAAGTTGATGAAACACATACAAAGCAATAAAGCATCTAATCCCTTACTGGTTAATTCCTTATTTCCCTTTAGGGCTGATGTGGTCTAGTAAACTGTAAACTTTCATTTCCCTAGAGTATATTGATAGTCTAGCTCTTGTATTTATACATGGTTCCATTTTAAAAGATCACTTGAACAGAAGATATATGCCTAACTATTTACAAATGCACACACACACACACACACACACACACACACACACACACACACACCCACCCACCCACCCACCCACCCACCCACCTACCTTCCTGGGATTTTTGAATTTTGCATAATGAGGCTTTGGACAATATCACTTTACACATATAGATTTTTTGTCTGTACATGAAGTATGAAAAAAACCACAGTGAATATTTAAGTTACAAATGTTTATGGCAATAAAAGGCACATTGCTGTTAATTCCTCTCAAAGTATTTCTCCTTATTTTGAGCACACTTATAATTCTTGCCACTTTGTGAGACAGTTCTGGAAGACCTCTTTCGTGAGTGTCTGTAGTTGCACCATTGTGACTAACATCTTGTCCTGAATTCATTTCACATGTTTACCTTTCATGGTCTTTTCCACTCTAGGGAAGAGCCAGAAGTCACATGGCACCAGGTCTGGTGAATAAGATGGATTGGGACCCATTGTCAGGTTTTTATGAGTCTGCTTTTGTGTTGGATGGCACTTGGCAACAGCATTTATCATATTTTTGTTCACACCTTGTAAAAACACTCAGAAATGGGGACTTCCAGAACTGCTTCAGAAAGTGGCAAGAATGATGGGATAATTATGTTCAATGCAAGGGGGAGCATTTTGAGGGGGATTTATTGCCAGTGTCTCTTTCAGTGTAATTTTTAAAAATTTAAACTTTATTACGTAATTTGATCACCCCTCATTCTTGTTCTTACTGTAAAGAATTATTTCTCTTCCCAAGCAAATTTCAAACAATTTAAATAGAGATTGTGTTTTCAGTGGTTATAATTCCCTGCCATGCTGGCTTAGTTTCCCACAAAGAATATGTGCTTAGTAAAGGCGTAAGAGTGAAGTGCTGGTAAACAGGCTCTCCTCTCTTCACTGGTTGCTTCGTTGCTACATGTGGATGACTTGAAGGGGTGTGTAGCAACCACATGAGAAAAGTTGACTCATTTAAGAGCATAGATGAAAAACAAGGACATGTGGACCCCCAGTTCCACCCTACTACATTATCATCTGCTACCTACTTTCATGGAGGTGGCTGGCACAATCCACTACAACGTCATGATGCCAAGAAAATGTGGTTAGTGTATTTAAAGACACCTATACTTAGTAGCACATGTATAACTTAAATAGCTATATATTTCAAAGTGAAAATTGTCACCCTTATTCTTTCCTATTTTAAGTTGTTCAGGATAGTTTAGCAGCACAGAAAAAAAAAATGCTTGAGTAACAGCGGCTTAAACAATATTTTCCTAGATGTCGGTGGTTCCTGGGTTGGACTTCCCTGACTTAAAGAGGTCAGCAAGGATCTGAGCCCTTTTGCTCTTTCTGCGTCATCTGCCTCAGACACGGTATCTCATGGGTGTACAGTGATTGGCACACCCCCGGGCACCAGGCCATTATATGACTAGGTCTGGGAAGTGCAAGGGGTGAGGTGAATCATTATGACTATACTTTTTGTGTGGCTCTTGCTTTAGATCATGGAGGAACAGCCTTTCTAGAAGTTGAAGATTTCCTTTGCAATCTCACTGACCACGTTGGGATACACGGATACACCTATTAAAGGGCAAAAGATGTGGTCATTTCGAGATCACCTTCTTATATCCCCTAACACTTAAAAGTAGGGTACTAGTAGAAGAGAGACAGTAAAAAGGGTAGAGAAGATGAAACAATCGAAATGCTGTTTTTCATTAACTTCTCTTTTAGAGATACACTTAGAGAACAAGAAGAAAGGAGTTGTTTGCACAAGAACCACTTGAATTTGGAAGGTAGCTACCAAGCATCCATCTGAACACAGTACTCATACTCTGGCAGAAATATGTTATCCTTGGTGTTTTATGGTCAAGTTGAAAGTATATTCATCAGGATACTGTCAACAGCAAGTAATAGAAAATACAACAAAAATAGTTTACAAAGGAGTACAATTTATTATCTCACACAAGAAATGCAGAGATAGGACCATTTTAGGATCACTAAGTGCATTCAGGTTGCCTGGCTTTTGCCGTCATCTCAAAGTGCTGTCTCAGAATGTTCGCTGCATTTCTCCTGGTTGAAGAATGAAGCAGTAATTACAGATACCATATTGTACCAAGAAGCCCAAAGGTGGAAAAAAGGAACATGCTTTGTTCCTTCCATACCCCACTTTATGAGACTGTGGAGAATTTTCACAGACTCCCCATAGCAAACTACCCAATCTTACATTTTCCAGAATTGTCACTGTGTCCTACATTTTCTTAAGTGTGCCTGGTGAAGATAATTGCCATGGTTGGCTCAAACTGCAGATATTGACAAACTATAATCTGTACAGTAAATATTGCTTCCACTTGTTCTTATAAATAAAGTTTTATTAGAACATGGCCTTGCCCATTCATGTACATATAATTGATGGCTACTTTATGCCCTAAACTGTTGCGTTGTGTAGTTGCCAAAAAAAAAAAAAGATCCTATAGTCCACAAATTTTAAACTATTTACTATCTAGCTTTTCACAGAAAAAGGTGCCAAGGTCAATTTTAGAGTCTCATTGATTTTGAACTGGGAGGCAGATACACAAACACACACAAAAGAAGTGTCCCTGGGGAAGTCAGTCATGTATAGTGATGGTGTGGGTGTCCTATGAACATATGGTTGTAAGGGACTAGGGATGTTAGGCGTCCTAAGCCAAAGCATCCTATATACTGAAATTTGTCCATTCAGGTGAGCAGTGGCATTTCACATTGAGAAATACTGTCTTATAGGGTCAAGAGTCAGTTTCTAATGAGGAAGAGGCCTCAACTTCCCTAATTCATTTCTGCTCTAGCCTAGCACATGACCATCTGATGTCACTACAGAATTGAGACTCTGGGAAAGAGGAAGGAAAGGAAATGACTCTTAGTTAGGCGATGAAGAGCGCTGGTTGTGGAGAGTAGAGAGGATTTGCTAAATTGATAGCTAGAAGGGATGGTTCCATGAGTACCTGATAATTATCGACTGACTCATCGGCTGATGACTGTGGTTGCCTTGATGGAGTTTTACAGGGGTGGGAAATGTGTTTCCGTGCATCCCAAACACTGCAGAATTTGAGTTTACAAGAACTGAAGATGTCTTCTTGTTCATGCTTTCCTGTGATGAGCAAATTATCTCTAACAAGCATGTATTAATCATGTGATTGAAAGTAAGTTTTAAAAGATAATAATAAACAAGCATTTAAAATAATTTTCTTGGTGTTTATGATAGAACCAATTAAATTCTTAGGCAACTTTGTTGTTAGGATGTCATTTTGAAAAGAAGTCCTCAGTGATGTATTTCTGATTCCTAAGTATTTTCTCATTGACTAAATATGGCATAGTAATTTATAGTAAACTTGTCTCAGCTATTATTTTTATTTCTACAGCCATAACCACACTAAATGAAGGCATGGTGATAGATATGAAACATAGAGAATACTGTCATGAACGAGTAGGTGTAGATATTTAGGATGTTTTTTTGAGACAGGGTCTCACTCCGTGGTACAGACTGGTCCTGAACTCACTATGTAGCCCATGCTGACCTTGAACTCACAGCAGTCCTCTGCCCTAGCCTCCTGAGCGCTGGGATTACACCATGCCCAGCTTATGTGCTATTGAGGAATAGAACCCAGTGCCTTGCCCTTTCTAGTCAAGTTTGCTAATCACTGTACTATTCCTCCAGCCCTAGATATTGACATTTTAACAAATTTGCACTCTAATTCAGTTCTGTTTTTCCGTTTTTCCCCTGTTGTTAATTTTGCTAATTGCAGCCTACTAAAGTAGTTCCGTGACCTGTGCATCCATAAATTGCAGTCCATGTCTGAGAACACGAGGGTGTGGGTGTGTGGAGTGTTTTTTTTTTTTTTCTTGGAGCTCTTCTGTCTTCTTGGATCATCATTTCTGTTCCTTTGGGAATTTCTTCTTCCTCATGCCAACCACTATATATTGAAGTGCCTGCTGGCCATCAGACCTTGATCTTAGGCTGAGCGGTAGGACCGCTTCCAGAAGCGTTTTGAACCTTTGCTGACAAAGAAGGGCATTGTTCTTGTGTTGTGCATGTCCATATCTCCCAATGGCTTCAGCTGCCAGCTCCAGGGGACTTCTTCCTGAAAACAGAGTCAGTACCTAGGGAGAGCTCCTGTGATTGGATGCTCAGAGTATCAAAGTCTGCATGCAGCCAAGTCAGAGGCCAGGATACCTTGGTGGGTGGGTTTGCTTATACCACTGGTATTTTGTTTTTTCTTAATGCTGTCTAAGATGGTTTCTGTCCTGAAAGGGCCCTGAGTATGAGAGCACAGAAATAGTAATCCCCTTTAGGTGGATATGTACTGATTCCATGACAAGACTTGGTTTTCAAAGAATCTTCTCCTGCTTCTAGAGTGGCCTAAGCTTGTTGAGCCGTACAGCCATTTCTTACCTCAGTCAGGCAAGAGATATGAATGATTTAGAAGCTCATAGAAGTGATGCACACCTGTAACTCTAGCACTTGGGATTCGGAGGCAGGACGGTTGCTGTGAGTTTGAGTCCAGCCTGGGCCACATAGTGATTTCAGAACCATTCTGCGCTACAGAATGAGACTTAGGCCAAAAAAAAAAGAAAGAAAGAAAGAAAAAGAAGAAACTAATAGAAGAAAAACCTACAGTGTGTGTGTGTGTGTGTGTGTGTGTGTGTGTGTGTATGTTTCCACATATTCATGTGTGTAAATATAAAGTCAAGGAGCAAAAAAAAAAAAAAAATGGAGAGAAAAAAGGGGGGAATGTAGACAGGAAGAGATGTTGGAAAATATATTATCATTAACAAGAAAAATCTATTTTCCCCGTAATTCTGCTTGTCTTCTTTTTAGTATCTGCAGAGATGTGACTTATAAAACTTGAGGGTTTACTTCAACAGTAAATAAGCAATTTAGAGATTATCAGACCGAGCTGCAAGGTGAGAACTAGGTTAAGGTTCCTAGCAGTTACACATATCCCACTAGAAGAAAAAGTTGTGTTTCACCTGCCTAAATGAGGACAGTTGACAATGTAGACAGAATGACTCTGTAGATCTCAATGGTAATGTTTCCAAACCTTAGGTATGACATCAGTAACACTTGTTATTTTTAAAGACATAATATATTAAACATTGTACTACATAAAATTCATAATTACAGGGTAGGCATAGACTCAATGGATTTTCACAAACTCATTCATTCAACAACCACTCATTTCAAGAAGTAGGACATAACTTTACCTCCAGTAGCCTTTTTGGGGAGCACTTCCTAAAGTTAGCTTCTACCCTGGCTTCTCCCTCCTGTCTTTGAAGTTAATATACATGAAATCATATGGATGTGACTTTTGCTCAAATAATGTTTATGAAATGCATCCATGTTTGTGTGTAGGCATAGTTTGTTTTCCCTCATTTCTCTATAGTGTTCCATTGCATGTCGATCCCTGTTTTGTCTACTCTATTGTTGGCAGAGACTTGAGAGGTCCCCTGTTTTTACAGTGATCAGAGTTGTTCTGATAATTTTCATGCGTGTATTTTGGTGACTATATGTAGGAGTAGAAGTTTTGGTAGTGCAACTATATTTTGTAGTCATTTATATTTCTCTCTGTCTCATCACTAGACATTCCTTGAAAGGCGAGACTGTCTCACTCACCATGATCTAAGCCTTACCCTTTGCCGAGAGGTTTTGGCATAGAAAGTCTACAGATGTCTTGGGAGTGAATCTTATGAATGCTTTTGTTTTATCCTTTGATACTTAAGTTGCAGTAGGCTATAAGTGTAGGCAGGTTCCACTGGCTTCATGTGATAAAAATGAGTTAAAGTAATGCTGCTATAACAAAATGACTCCAAGATGTGAAATTGCTTTGATAGCAACATTAATTGTGCCCTGTTTGCTTAAGCTCACCTCCAGGTGACCATAAAGGAACCCAAATTCTTCCTATCCTGAATATCCTTTGTCTTCAGTACGCAAGTTCTGAAACTCATGCTTGTTTGTGTCAAGTAGATTGATGTCAAAAGTAAGCGTGGAAAGCATGGAAGAGTGCACCTAGCACTTGTACTCCGCCCCGCAGAGGACAACGTGTTCCAAGGCCAGGCAGAACCGCAGGAGAGGCTCAGAACTGTGCTCTCATGGGTGTCACGGGTGTCATGGGTAAGAGAACCTGGCCTGATGATCCGACACTCACAAGTCATTGCCACAGAGACTTCCATGGAGTTTCAAGGTATTTCTCTTCATAGCTCATCTGAGACCTCACTCTCATTTCCATCCTGTGTCCTCTGAGACTTGGGCCAAGTCTTCATCTTCAGGAATACTAAGTCTCCCTCCAGCCATGTCTAGGCCATCATATTTCTCTTTGTTCTATATTCTTTGATCAGAGCTTGGATCATATGACAGAAGCATTCTTAAATTTATGACACTGTATGAAATCACATGATCATAAAACCCCGGGCTTACCAGAGCAAAGGTGAAGTGCACAACGCTCAAAATATCCCAAACCTGCTGGTGATAGCACAGTTTCACATATATGAAACGGCTGAGAAACTATAAGGCAAAAACAGAAGGCTGATCTTGAAATCAGGAGGAAGTTGTGGAATGGTCCTGCCATATGCTGTGAACTGAGGTGGTTGGAGATGTTGAGAGAGGGGTGTGTGTGTGTGTTCACACATGTGCGTGTGTTCTTCACGCATGTATGACTTTTGTGTAGTGCTATGCAGCTTTGTTAACTGGATGTAGTTTTCTGAGTCCAGAGTATTTCTCCCAGATGAAATTGTGCACAAGCAAACACGAAATTTGCATTGTACCTAAATTGTTCCCTCGTGTATTAATTCCATCGAAACAATTCACATTAACAAAACAAGCACTACAGCTAGCCTGGCTATTCCGGGATAGTGTCATTGGTATCTATTTGTTGCAATAGAGTTCCAATCAGCATGTACCTTTTTTGTGAATATTTTTGCACTGTGGTTTTGAACATGGTTTTCTCAAGCCACAATCTGCTTCTAAGTAATTAAAAATCGACTGTAATTTGGAAACTACTGTAGCTGGGGTATGCTGTTTTTTTTTTTTTTTCCTCTTTCAGATGAGTTTCTCTATATTTTTTTAGTATGGTATTTTTCCTCATTGGTAATCACTACAAATCATAAATAATCCTTACTTCAATGGTCCCCTTAATCTTCAGATTGCTCCTTTTTTTCCTTAATGATGCTCCAAGATACAATTATATTTTTTGAGAGAAAGGCTGAAGGGTGGCACGCTCTCTAGAACAGGCCTGTGTTCAAAGTTAAGTGATCATTTCTAGTACAAGACAAATCCTTGTGTTTTTGTTTTGTTTTTGTTATATCCAGGATTGAACCTAAGGTTTTATTCATGTCAGGCAAGCATTCTCTGCCACTGAGTTGCATCCTTGGTCTTGTTTTAATTTAATTAAATTTGTTTTAAGACAGAGATTTACTATGTATCTCATGCTGGCCTTGAATTTGAGATTTTCCTGCACTTGCTTCCTGGGTGTGGGATTCCAGGTATGCACCTCCACGCCTGGCTAGTTCTTTTTCTTTTTTCTTTTCATGTCTTCTTTATTGTCTTTCTTTCTCTCTTTTTTCTTCCTTTTTTGAGGAACTGAGAATTGAACTCAGCACCTTCACACTAGGCTATATTCTCAGTCCTTTTTTGAGACAGGCTCTTTCTAAACTGCTAGATTACCTGTAGTGGGCCCAAAGTCGCCATCCTTCAGCCTTAGCTTCCCACAGTGCTATAATCACAAGCATATAGTACCACGTCCAGTGAGATCGTTTTGATATTGCATTATTTTTATTGATTATGAAAAGATATTCAGGGTCTAGAATATTAGTATTATTACAAATACTGGCAGTAAATAGTCTCTGTGTATTGCTAATCACCAGTGAAATTAGATGTGTTTATATTAGTAGTATTTGTAAGAATGTTAGTAATATTGTTACCATTATTAATAATGCTACTTAATTCTACAACTGTACTATCACTAATACTACTTTTACTATTCCTATCAATGAATACGACTTCCTGGACCTATGGGTCATATAGGAACCCTATTACCAACTGCTGCTCCTGCTATTAGTGCTGCTGCTCTAGCTTCTGATATCGTAAATGCCTAAAATCCATGAGGAGCTTACTGTGGCCCAAACACTTGGATAAGCATTTCATAATCAATTTGATTTTCATAAAAATCAAGTGAGATAGGTTCTGTTGTTGCTTGCACTTGATAGAGAAAGGGGATGCTGAGGGTCAGGAGGACAGGTAGCTTATCCAAGCAAAAAGCAGTCAGTACTTGCCCATTGTTTGAGTCCCCAATATGTATACTGCAGGAACTTAGCATAATAATGGTATCTTATGGCAAGAAGAATTCTTATAGTCTGTTGTATTGTGTATATTTCCAGAGCTATACAATCAAATACTGCCATCATCTCGTCTATAATAATGTGGGTATTAATAAAAACGATTTATCTTCTCTTCCCCCTCCTCGAGTTTCCCCTTTTTCTCCCTCACTGGGGATTGAATCTGGGCTTCATGCATGCTAACTAACTAGATGTCTTACCTTTCCTGCCTTTCTGTCCTTTGTTTTGATCCACTGATTTTTTTTTTCAAATCACTATTACCAGAGGAACTAGAACAAGTAGGTTTTTCAGAGTTCTTGAATAGCTCTCTTTCTAGATCAGGGATCTCCCACCTCTGGGCCACAGACCAGCCACCAAGCCAGATGAACAACGCGAAGGAGGTGAGCTTACACAATGCTCTACCTCCTGTCACAGTGCTCCCATTTGGATTCTAATGCTGCTGCTGATTATCAGGAGGCAGAGCATTGTTCCCTGCTTTGCTGCTGCTGCCGCTGCTGCTGCCATTTCAGTGCAACAACCTGCTACAACCTGCTACAGAACAAGTTCCCTCTTCCACCTTGTTCCTGTCCTGGGAAGAATGGTGCCCAACTATACTGGTCCATGGTGACAAAAAGGTTGGAAACCAGAAGCACTATCTACATAACCATCCTATTAGACAGTTCCTTCTTTCCTTTGAACCTGTACTGTCTTTGTACATTTTGTTTCTGAATTAAATGAATACGATTTACTCAAAACAACCTCGGCTGTCATGCAATGTCAGAGAACATCAAAAAGTTTGCTGTAGAGAGGTCGGTGTTGAATTGCAATTAAAACTAGATTTCCCCCTGGAGTGATTGTTAGAGGGTCTGATTGCTAGTTTTCAGTGGCATAAATACTTAACTTTAGGATAGGAATAGGCTTCTCATAGTTGACAAGTGCTTTTCCAGTTGGTAACAGTGTACAAGTCAGAATTGATGGAAGTGGCCTTGTGCAGCCTGTGCAGAAAGTGGCTGCTGGTTTCCAAGAACAAGATAAAGCGCTTCATAGAAACAGAGGCTTCGGTGTCAGGGCAGCACCTTCTCCTTAGAGCAGATACGGTTGTACATGAGGTGTGGTAGTTGGGACACCAGCTCCCCCATTCAGAATGCAGTAGTAAATTGAACCTAGGCTGTTCTGTAAGCAGGCACACTTTTTTGGTGACTTACTTCCTGTTTATCATTTTCAATAACATTTACAATTAGTGCCCTTGAAACTGAGGACCATGAGTGCCAGGGCGTTCTCTGTGTAGCAGTGAGTCACCGCGGTGATGACATATGCTTTCAGTATCACTGCCCACCACAGACACCCTGATGGCAGCATCTGCGGTTTAGGCAAATCTGGGAAGACTCCTCCGCTTCCACCCCTAGCAGGTGGCATGTCCCCTCTCATGTGGTGGGCATGGCATTTTGGGATAGGGATATTCCATCTTAACCCAATACACAGTCTGCTTATGGTGCAAGATGGTGAAATTTTGATATATTCCACTTCCTTTTAATTTCAAATGTTATAATGGGCCATAGAAACTTTTTCACCGAGATCTTTATCTCTGTGAATTTCTCCACCACTAAAATGTTCAGATGGACTGTATTCATTGAGTATCTTTTCATTTTACTCTGTTTCACTAGTAACATCGCTTGATACCTCCTTATGTCATATTATGATATGAGAAAAGGAGAAAGGAGGGAAGTGAGAGCACAGTATTTTGTGCAGGTGAAAATGAAATAGATGGTTTCCAAGTGACAGATGTAACCATTAGGTACTAACGAGGGACCAGAATGTCCCTAGTGAGTGGATGCGTAATCCTCAAGAGAGAATCCAGGACCTAATTATATTTGTTGGTAAGTTTTTTCCAGGATATCGAGTAAGGTAAACTATTCCGCTTATTCATTCTCTAGAGTTGTTTCCCCCATGTTGCCTACTCTTTGAGCCTAAATTATTTCTCTCTCTCTCTCCTCCCTCTCTCCCTCCCTCCCTTCCTTCCTTCCTTTCTTCCTTCTTTGCTTCCTTCCCTCTTTCCTTTCTCCTTCCTTCTTTCTACCCGTCCTTTCTTTCCTTTCCTTATAATGGATATTATTTATTCTCTTTTTTGAGAGAGAGAGAGAGAGAGAGAGAGAGAGAGAGAGAGAGAGAGAGAGAGAGAATCCTGCTATTTCTTGCGGGCTGTTCTTGGCCTCTGGATCCTCCTGCTTCAGCTTCTCTCTAGAGTGGTGGGATTATAGTTGTGCACCATCGTGACTGGCTCTTGATCATTCTTGCTGGTCACAGTTTTTCACCGTTGAGTTGTTTGATTACCGTGACCCCTTTTGAATACAAAAAAGTGGCGTTTGAGACCTTGAGGTCTTAAAATTTGGTGTTGACAGCAGCCCTTATTCCAAGATACCTCAAGTAGATTAACCGTAGCCTTTCAGGTTGAGCTCCATGCCAGGCAGCATTCTACTTGCCAATGCATGTGAGCCCTTTGCCTTCGAGGCTAGCATCACCCATAGAATGATTCCATGCACTCCAGCCTGTGCAAGCTATAGTAAAAAAAAATCTGTATTAATTGAACTCCTCTTTCCTAAGCAACCATGAATTGTTGACAGAAACATACAGAAGATGCAGGCCTGTTTTGATTACTTATTTAGCAGCTTTACATCAGCAAGAATGAGACTTAGTGTTTCAAGGGAATCTGGATCATAGAAATAATTATCAGGGGTCTAGCACTTGGCATAGAATAGCCAGTTTTACAATCTCATCTCCTCTTAGTTACAGAGGAGTTTTGTGCATGCACTGTTGCCTTCCTTTTGAGAAGAGCTGGGGAGATGGTAAAATTTTAAGCGTGGAAGGGGATGAATGGAGTGGTAGCTACTGAGCCCTGGGAAAAATTCCCAAAGGAACTCATTCTACTCAGACTTTTAAAGACTTTTTATGCACTTCAGGCATGAAAATCAGTCTTGTGGTCGATTGAATGGTTCTGACATCCTTGTGCTATCATTCAAGGACAGGGGCAAGTCACTTGGATTTTATGAAAAGATAACATAATGGATGTTGTAGCCCGAGCACCTGCATCCCACAGCTATTGCAATCATGTGGCACTGTGCACTACTTGAACAAGGATATTGCAGTTTGGCGCGCGCGCGCATACACACACACACACACACACACACACACACACACACACACTTTAAAATAAACAGATTAGTCTTCTGAGAATAAATACAAATAAATCATCTCTGATGGGTGATAATAATGTTTCTGAAAAAGTCAGTGCTTCCCAATGTGTGTGTGAGGAATTATGCCCTCAGGAAACATTTGCTAATGTCTGAGAACATCATTTTTGGTTGTCACAAGTGAGGAGCTGTTAGTTGTGCCTACTGAGTAAAGGCCAGGGATGCTGTTATGTATACCCTGCAGTGTGCAGATCAGCACGCTTCCAAAAGGGTGATCTGGCTCAAAAATTGACTACTGCTAATATTGAGAAACCTGGTCTAATGGTTTCAAGGAGGTGGTGCCCATGAGTTGAAGGTGTCCGGGATCTTGAATGGATTTGTAGAGCAAAACACACTTACCCCTACCTCCATAATTTCAGTAGACTAGCATAATGAAAAAATAGACTTCAACTGAGTTATACCACTGACGTTTGCAGTTGTTGCTATGTCAAATAGGATCCCTGGCTAAGGAATTCAAAGCCAGATTGAGAACAAAATTGCTGCACTATGATCACAATGTAGCATACGTACGTACGTCTTCATTGGCATGCATTCTAATTGTGGGGCCACTGGACACAAACACATTGGAAGAGTATAGTTTAGAAAGTGTATTACATGCTCAGATTTGAAGCAGGGGAAACAGATTTCATTAGAGAATAAGTATAGTTCCTGAAAGTTATTTTTCCACCCTTTTTCAGGATAAAGATACTGACTATTAGATCTTACTTGACTTCAAAGTGATTCTTTCATCTTCAATATACTGAGTCCCTAATAAGCTATTAAACTTATTATTCATATTACTCATGGAACGATTCACATTTTAACTCATATGTGAATGTAGCTTTCTAATGCCACATGCAGGAACTTTAGTAGAAAATAAAGTGATGAGGAATATATGCATGTATGATTGCTGGAGGTAGAATTAAGTAAACAGTAATTAGAAGAGAAAGAACAGATTTTGGATATATGATCCCCCTAAATAGAAAGAGAAGAGGTGTCAGCTAATATCCTTGGACTGGCCAACAATCGGTACTATTGATGTCAGTGCTAAATTTCATAGAACTGAAGAAATCATCCATTGCTAGACATCTTGTGTATACCATGAATAAATTAACATAGGCTTTGTCACTTAGGTCAGAAGTGTACAAATTGGCCTGTTGGTCCAATCTGGGCCAATGCTTGTTTGTAATACCATTTTTTGGCAAGAGGCACACCCGTGTATTTACATAGTTTTATGGCTGCTTCCTTGCTAGAGTGGCAGAGTTGAGCAGTGGTGAAAGAGATTGTGTATAGCCAGGTATAGTGTCACATTCGTGTTTGTAATCCTGGTACTCTAGGAGGCTGAGACAGGAAACTTGCAGATTTGAGCTAAACTTGGGCAATTTCGCAAATTAACGAGACCCTGTCTCAAAATAAAAAAAATAACTCAATGCTAGGGTCCTGGATTCAATCCCTGTACTGGGGAGAGAGAGAGAGAGAGAAAGAGAGAGGGAGAGAGAGGTTTTGTGTGGTCCATAATGCCTAAACTATTTATAATATGGCTCTTTTCAGAAAAAGTTGGCAAACTCCTTCGACTTTCATTCTTAACTTTCACTTTGATTGCGTAATACTTTTCTATGTACCAGAAAAAAGTAGAATATAAGCAGATCACTTAGTTGAAGTGTTCCTCATACTTGTGTTCATATATCATATAGAATTTAATGCATTTGAATTATTTTTCAATGCAAAATGGAATCACAAATGAAAAATCATGATTTCCTACAAAAATGTTTTTCTGGGTTCCATGGAAAGCGTCAGTGATGCAGCATTTCTTGTGTGCGTCCTCCATTTATGCCTGCAGGATTTTCCTTACAAGCTGCTGCTTATTTTGTTTGCTTTATGGAGACACTTTATCCCGCTAGAAGTTTTCCAGAGAAATTTTCTACCAACAGCAATCCGTATCGTCTTCTTTCTTTAGATGGCCTTTAAAAATCGCTGGGGCCTTCATTATGGTATTTCCATAAATACTAGACCACATATGGGATGCTAGTCCCATTAATTATATTGTCTGCTGACCTCATCACTATCTTAGCTTGTATAAGTACCCTATGATGTTTCCACAATTACAAAATTGTCTAACAAAACATTTATCAAAAGTATTTCCACCATGAGGCAGTACAGAACTGTAATTTGTTGCCTGAAATGGGGGGGGGGGGGTTGTTGGAATAATAAGCAGTCATTTGTGCTTGCTCTAGGTAGCAGGGATTCAGACACACCCTTTATTATCAAAGGAATCTGGGGACTTTAAAATGCAAATGCACATGGGGCTCAAAATCCATGAAGTATGGTAGCTTGCTTCCCAGCAGATGGGGAACAGGTTCTGGTTAGTTGAAGGGGAAGAAGGAAGAAAGAATCCCCAGTACTGAGAAAAAAAAAATCCATGTTCTTGCCAGTCCTTTGTAAGCCAGGAATTATCTGCATACTTGAAATTTTCTTTCTCTTTATGGTATCCTACTTAACAGATTTCCTTCCAGGGCTCAAAATAAAACCTCGTAGTAATGTTCTTCATAAATCTCTAGATTTTAAGCTGCTCAACTCCTCTGGGGGCCTCAATATTTCAGACTGATGATAGCAGTGGTTGGTGGTGACAGGGAAGCTCATGTCCCAGGGCTTCGCCATTTGGCCCTGGAGCCCAAGGCCAGGCTCCTGTTTCACAGCTTCAGGGTCTAATATGGACTCTAGAGCTTCACTTATCTCTTTCCTCTTTTCTACACGTAAAATAAATATACTGTGGAAATCTACAGCATCTTGATTGGATTAAGAAGATGAGATTTCTTTTTCGTGGCACTGGGGATTGAAGCCAGGGCCTTCACACTGAGCTTTCCCCAGCCGCCTTTTTATCTTGAGACAGGATCTCCTCCTTAAGTTGCACAGATGGTGTTGCAACTTGTGATCCTCCTGCCTCAGCCTTTCAGAGTGCTGGGATTACAGGTGTGCGCTCCCCTGCCTGGATAAGATGAGATCATTCTCTGAGTGCCTTTCCAATTGCTAGCTTGGTTCAAAGAATTGCGCTTAATGAGCAGGTGTTTGTACTTATTCTCAGATTTCTAGCAGACAGCGCTGTACTTCAGGCAAGTTTCCCACAGGGAACGGTTGGTAGAAAGCATTGGAGGGTCGGTTAAGTAATGCTGCTCTTTCCTGTCTTGGGGCTCGCCAACCTTTAGGGTCTAGAAATGCATTTTTTATCTTCCTGGAAGTTGGGGTGATAGGGTCACGCAACTCCAGGTACAGTGGAGGAGAGTGCTTCTTTCCAGTATTTGCCTTGCATATTGTAACACACAATATGGAAAAAGCTTTAAGCAAAGAGGGAGGCAGGCAAGAACATGTGTCAGGCAAGAATCGGGCTCCATGGTATTGCCTTTCTACCGATGGTGCATCTCAGTTTATTTTTATTTTTTTTTTGTTTTATGACAGATATGATTATATAAGCAGCTTTCAAAATAAGATATATAGCTTTTGAGTTTTCTCATCCTTTACTTCTGTGAGATCCTGGAGGCCTTTTAAACAGCTAACGCTATTTGGCACAGCAAAAAAAGACCTGAAATTTGTTGTACTTTAGAGTAGAACTTGGTGTGTGTGTTTCTAAGTTGTTCAACCGGAAGCACTGCCTTATGACTTGGCAAGATATTGGGCGAAAAAAGGCCAGGGTTGCAGAATACAGAAATTACAGGTTCAATTTTTCATAGTCAAACGTAAACAAAGCAAAAACTCTTAATAGCGTCTGACGCCCAAACCCGGTTGAGGTGCACTCGGTGGAAAGTAGTGGGTATGGGGTTACGTACCAGACCATGGCCATGACTTCAAGGTAACCTGGAAGTTGCTTAGGTTCATGAGCTTGCAAAAGCAGAGAAAGTCATATCAACAGTTGCTAGAGACTTGGCCATGAAAGAAGTGACTAAATACAATGAAACCCAATCTGCCTGTCAGTTAGGACCACTTTCAGAGATCATAAGGCTGGTCCCAAGGTCCCCTCCTTGTATTGCTCATGGTGATATCACATATTGAGATAGCAGGTTCCTTCCGTTAGCCCCAAACATTGGTTGTGTACATTGGTACATTGGTTATGCCCAGTCGTGCACCTTTCTTCCCTTTCTGCTGGTGAAAAGAACTGTCATGCCCCTTCTTCTTTGCCTAGTACCTAGACATGGTTGATGTTTTCAGTGCATAGGATATCTGCAGGCCTAAGTTCCTTTGTTAAGGTCTTTTCTCTAGGATAACATGAAATTCAAATCACGAGTCCTTCCTTCAGTACTTTCTTCACTCTCTCTTTGGAATCTGCACAAGCAAGACCTTCTATATGGGCAGGATAATTGTTGTGGAGGGCTTATTAAAACACAAATGGCTGGGCCCACTTTCCAGGTTTCTGATTGGCTAGGTCTGGAGTAAGGACTGGAACTGTGCATCTTTAAGAAGTTCCCGAGAGCTGTTATCTCAGCAGTCCGGGAGGCTGAGGCAAGAGGTCTCAAATTGAAATGCAGCCCTGTCAGTGAATTCAGCAGCTCATTGAGACCCCGTCTCGAAATCAAAACTAAAACATGGACTGGAGGAGGAAGCTTAGTATGAAGGCCCTGAGATAGGTCCCCAGTACCACACGCACACACAGAAAAATTTCCCAAGAAATGCTAATTCTGCTGTTTCAAGAATCTTACTTTGAGAACCAGTAAGGAAACGAGAAGAATGGAACAAGAAGTAGGAAGAAAAGTCAAGCGATTCAAGGGAGAGCGAGACCCACTATGCCTGGTTGTGAAAGAGCCACGGCCAAAGGAGCGCAGCCAGCCCCTGGGCGCGGAATACAGAAGCTGGACAGAGGGAAGCTGAATCCATCAAGCAAAAGAAACTTTGTCCCCAGGTCCGCTGTTGGGCACTTGTACCAGCTGATAGGGAGATGAGTGCAGGAGGATCCCTTCCTTGGGCTTAGGAGTTCTAGATCACCTGTCCAGTACAGGGGGACTCTGTCCCAAAGTAAGCAACTTTATACAAATTTAAAAAAAGAAAAGAAACCTCTCTTTAAGGCAAAGATTATCTGCAGAGATGTGACCGCTTCCAACTGCTTTCTCATTCACCGCTGTAGCAGTTTTAGCAATTCAAACATTCCCTTTGCTAACTATAGTCTCCACTTTACATTTGCGTAACTAAATGGTCCATTCAAACAGCTTGTGCCAAATAAAGTAATCCTCTGTTCAGAACTTGTATTCACTTTCTGTTTAGAAGGACCCCAAAGTAGCTCTTCAGTCCAACAATATAAACCCAGTCCTTGGGCCCAGCCTGGAACTCAAGATTTCTGGGCCTTTCTTCTGAGCAGAAGTCTCTGAAAAGTGGGAAGGTTTTTTGTTTGTTTGTTTTTGTTTTTGTTTTTGTTTTACTATGAGGATGCCTTTAGTGACTTCTTTTTAAAATAGATATGTTGGATGAGGCAGGTAATTAAAAGGTATTAATGGATCTTGTAACCAAAATGTAGTAGTAAACGAATTCCAGGCTGTTCTCCAGTAGCTGCATTTGGGGCAGAGGTTTGCAATCTCCTTGCATCCAGCTACAGTGGGGTGCCGTGCCGAGATGAAGCCCACAGGTGTGTGCATGCATCTTGCTCCAGGGACCACTAGCTCTCCCGTGTGGCTGCAAGTCAGTGAAGCCACAAAGAAAAATGGCTTTAATATTCAAATTCAAGGACAGCCAACCAAAGAGAAGGTCATCTGAAGGAGGAAGTGTTGGGAAATGAAGATGTACCAGGAAATTTCATGTTTCTCTCTCTTACTATGGCAAATTTAATCCGATGGAGCTACCATCTGCCAAGCAGGTGGAGTGTACAGGGGAGAGGGTCCCTCTTTATACACTTATCATCATTTAGGAATTTCAGGGAGTGAGTAGACCTCTGCAGATCACAAGGCCACACGTCTTGGTGACCTTTCTCTAAGATACCACTTGGATGATCCCCAGAGACAGCTACTGAGGATAGTCCTCCAAGCCCCTTCTGCACTTAGAGTCTACCAGTCTTGTCCCAGGCTGAGGACGTTCACTCCTCTTCCTGGGGCTGAATTCCTCCTGCTTCCTTAACCTTTTATGGAAGTATCTATTGCTCTAGAACTTCGTGGGACTGGACTTGAGAATAGAGCAAGTAGCCTTTTTTATAAAGGGCCCCAAAGTGAGTATTTTCTGCTTTTGGGGACATGTTTTGGTGCTTTTGCACCTACTCACTTCTGCTGTCCTAGTGTGCAAGCAGTCACGACTGTCAATGAATGAGTGAATAAATGTGGAGAGAGGTTCTGATACAACTTTTTAAGTAGATATTGAAATTTGAATATTATATAACATTTATGTGTCTTAAAAATTCTTTCATTTTTTCCAATCAATAAAAAATGTAAAAAGAAGTTTTAACTTATGGATACTACAAAAGCACATAGTAGAGCAGATTTGGTCCATGTTAGAAAACCAAATCTTCGGATTTTTCACTCTTCTAAGGGGCAGTGGATGCTTGGATGACTAAGAGAAAGTAAAAGCAACTCATCTATTTTGTTTTGTTTTTGTATTTATTTTAGTTTTGGGACAAGGCTTTGCTCTGTAGCCCAAGCTTCCTGTCTTAGCCTCCATAATGCTGGGATTACAAGCATGAGTCGTATATGGCAATAAATAAATAAATAAGCTTGTTTTTTATGCACAGTTTCAAATCGCTCTTTGTAAGATGGCCTTGGCCTTCTCTGTCCTTGAGTGTGTCTGCTCAAACTTTGGTATGGTTCAGAAGTACCTTATAGCCAGTAAAGAATACACAAGACCTGAAAAAAGCCTGAAATACACACACACACACACACACACACACACACACACACACACCCCAGTTTTAAGTGGTTGCAATGCCTACCCAAATCTGAGGCTATTATTTCATGCCTTCCTGCCCTTATACAAGCTAATCTCTGTGCTTGGAATGATTTATCATTTTCTTTCCTCTGGTCAATTAATCTGGGCTCTTATGCACTTAAAAAATGTAAGTCTACTGGTTGCACTTCTTGGCAGAGTCACTGATTCCATCTTATTTTGAGCACTTAAAGTAAGCTGCATATACCCGGATGGCAGAATTCTAACACTTGTTTTGATTGATAGTTGAGTCTTCTCAACCAGGAAGTAAGCTTCAAGACTGGACTTGGTTTCTTTTAAAACTTAATAAGAGATGGTGGTAGGAAGGAGGGAGTAGGTACACCCAGAAACTAGAGGGCAAGTGATAAGGAGTGTGCAGGAGAAGAAAGGCACCGGTAAAGATTTCTAAGATTCAGGTCTTGTTCTCCACGTTTATTATGAGCAGTGATCTCTCTACATTTATCTCGCCTCTTCTTAACTCCTATATCTATATCTAAGGTTTCCATTTATTAGTTCACATTTATTAAGTACCCTGAGCTAGTGGTTCTCAAAAAGTTGTCCTTGAACCAGTTTCATGAGCCTCATCTCTTAGTCTCAACTTCTCAAGCTCTACCTTAGATCCACTGAATTAGAAACTTAACCAATATTTAATTATTAGAGGCCATTCTAATGAGCATGCAGGTTTAAAAACCGCTGTTTCTTGTCTACTGATTCTCAAATTTTGTTCCACATTGAAACCATCTGAAGAGTTTTCAGAAATACAGGTGCCTGTGGCCTGAGAATGTTCAAAAAATGTAAGTGTCTCGTGATAATGTTGGAAATGCTTAGCAGTCTACTCCCTAGAAAATAAAAAGCCCTGATTTATATTATTTCCTCATTGCTGTGGTGTCAGTACTCTCAACTTGGCCAGTTTCAAGCAATTAGCATTTATGCCTCTGAATACAGTGTGAGGAAGATATAGAAGGACTGTTAATTCTTGTGAGCTGGTGGGAGCCAAGCTACTTTCACCACAGATTCCATCCACCACAGATTGCATAGAAATTGGTTCAGTTTTGGAACTGCGTATCAGAACTTTTTAGCATCCCTTCTCCCACTATTTGATTTCAGTGTAGAACAAATGTGAAATCAATTCTTTTTTTGTTTTGCTTTGAAACAGGGTCTCACTCTGTAGCCCAGGCTAGCCTTGGACTCACAGCAATGCTTCCTTGGCTTCCTGAGTGCTCAGATTATGGGCACTTGCCACCACGCCCAGCTTATGTGGTGCTGGGGCCTTGAAGTCAGGGCTGTGAACTTGCTAGGCAATCCTGTTATCCACTGTGTCATTCCTCCAGCCCTGTGAAATCAATTGTTATGAGTAGAACTCCTCTCACCCAGCCATTAGCAAAAACACTTCTTGCTCCTTTGATTCAATCATATCTATACTTTGGCAATGACCAGGCGTGTTCTGTAGGGGAGGGTAGTGATTGATTTTCAAATCTGGAAAAGTGGTTGTGTAGGAATTGTCCGAGGGATATATATCCCTAATTTTCATCCTCTAAATATATGATAGATGTGCATACATATGATAAATATAAGGTAAATGAGACAGTAAAATCTGTATAGTTAAAGTAAAACTCATTATGCATTCATTAAGTCAAATTTTTAGATCAGAAATTATTATAACTGTGACATAAGTTTTCCTCACTCTGCAAGTTTAAGACAAAAATTAATGTTATGTATGTTTAGAATTTCACTTCAGCTATTACAAACATTTAATTACTGTGTTATTATAATTCAAACAAAGCAACAGTATCTTGTATGCTGAACATTAGAATAAACCGCAGTTGGGGTGCATAGTTTGCCTAAAAGGCAAGGAAAATGTAAAGAAATGTGACATTTTGAAAAAATCTAGAGTTAGTAAAGGTAAACTATCAGATGATTTCTTTTACATGATTTGCTATCACATATATGGAAAATGCAATTTCTCAGATCCTTGGGAAGAAAAATGGCTTAATAAGTCAACAAATATATAATTGATTAAAGCTAAAGTGAATCATTGATTCTGGTGTGACATTTGGTTTTCTTCAGATGAACAAAAATACAAAGCCATTATAAGTGGGTTATTTTTCATATACTTAGTTGAAATCATTGCTTAATGAAAAGAAGCTATTAATTAGTGCCCATTACATAAAAATAAATCTGGAAACTTCTACTGGATTATAGTTTATAATGATTATGTGGATCTTAGATCAAATATTCATTCTAAAACATTCATGTAGTAGGAAAGGAGGCAATGTTGACGTGAATTTCACTTTTTTTCTCTACTCCTAAACATGTTTGGAATTTTCCATAAAAAGTTTTAAAATATTCATTACAGTTCTATTATTTACAATTGGGGTGCTAAGCAAAGTGAAAATATAGAAAGCTTCAGGAGATCATTCTGGCTCTGAGGTTGTAAGGAAAAATTAAAGACATGTCCTGATTCACTTATCGAGAAGCCCTATATTCATTTGTTTTTCAAATGAGTGAACGTTACTGCTTGTATGTGTCCAACTTTGAAAAACAACTTTAGAGGAATTCTTACCAAAGTGCTATCTCCTGCCTGATGTTCTTAAACTTGGTGTAATGAACATTGTTTGGTTTTTGCTGATAACTCAGGTTTATTCTTAATTTAGACATTAGCCTGAGCTGTGTTTTCTATGGTAATTGAGAAAAGACACAAGAATCCCTTGTAGCACCTACATTCTGTTGCCCGGTGAGATGTTAAGGACACTGTCCTTCTTAGTTAATTTCATTCATCTCCTTTCTGAGTTACTACTTTTCTTATGTCTTGGTTTGCCTACTGCTATAATCGGAATGTCTGTGGCAACTCCCAATTTATATGTTTACACTATTAATTCAAATGGAAGAAATCAGGAAAAGATTCTCCAAATGAATCTGGTATTTACTTGGGAGCATTGCGATGGGAACACACTTGACATAGCAAATTATGGACAAAGAGAAAGAGACAAAGAGAAGTCTGAAAGTCAACTATGTTAGGGCATTTTAATGCACGTATTTATGGTACTTTTATATGAGATACCAATCAGTACTTACTCTTTTGTGTCTTATTCATTTCACTGAGCATTAATGACTCACAGAGGCCCCATTTTCTTCCAAATGCTTCATACCTATCTCTCTTTATGGCTGCATAATATTCTGTTATGTGTAAACACCATATATTTTAAAGACCCTAACATAAGAGAAAGGGTAGGAAGAGGGGTGATAGACTAGGAAAGGGAAGAGGCAGTGCAAGTGGGAGGAGAGGAAGCGGGGGAGAGGATACGAGGGAGGAAAAAAGTCAAACACGATGTATACTGGCACAGTGTACCCAAGTTGTGTGTTATCAGCATGTTATTGAATCTACAGTACATGTTTATTCAAAAATAAAATAAAACTTTTTAAAATGGCAAAAATGAGGATTACATCAAATATTTCTAAACAATACTTGACCACAGTGATACATAAAAAGAGTGGCATTAATCTGAGGCTGCGCGGACAGTTGCTGTCTCTATGGAACTACCTACCGTTTATGTAATTTTGCACTGGCCTTTTTTCAAGCTTGTGGTCTGATAGAAACCTTTATGGTATTTACTATCAGAAAATCATGAGTGAAAACTCTTTCTTTTTAACCTCCGGCCTATAATTCTTTGGTCGTTGCTGTTGCTGTTTCTGCTGTGATCAGGGTTAACAGAAACAACACTCCATTTTGATTTTAAGAACTTTCACATTTCTTCCATAATATCCAGCCCCCGAGGTCATGGAATTGAGATGTGGAGCCTTTGGGAGATTATTAGGTCTGAGGGAAGAGCCCTCGTGAATGTGATTAGGACTCATTTTAAAGAAGCCCCTAGGGGCTAGTTTGTCCCTTCTGCCATGTGGGATTGCTGCAGAAAGGCACTATTTTGAAGCAGACAGCAAGCTTTTATGGGATACTGACTTTGCCGGTGCCTTGATTTTTGTTTCAGCACTGGGAATTGAATCAAAGGCCTTGTGCATGCTGTGCACGTGCTTCACATTGAGCTGCATCCTCAGACCTTTTAAATTTGAGTCATAGTTTCTTTAAATTGCCTGGGCTGACCCTGAGCTTGTGATCCTCCCACCTCAGCCTCCTCAGTATCTGGGATTACAGGCATGTACTACCGTACCTGTCCTGATGCCATGATCTTGGAATTCTATTTTCCAGTATTGTGAGCAATAAATTTCTGTTTTTGTAAATTACTTAGTCTAAGGAATTTTGTTGTAGGAGCCTAAGTGGACTAGTACCTACCCTGAGTGATTGTTGGAAGAGGAGAGATGGTACTGGGAAATGAAGCCAAGAAGTGCTGAGTTCTACTCTTAGCCATTCTCAACACTGTCCCCTTCTGTTTTTGGACACAGAGTCTCACTAAATTGTCAGGATGGCCTCCAACTTGGGATTCTCCGGCTTCAAACTCTCCTGAGTAGCCGGGATTACAGGTGTATAACACCACTCTTGACTCTTTGAGTGATTTTTTTTTTTAAAGAATGATTTATATGTTCTCACTTAGCATATAGGTCATTGCTACTCTATTCTGCGTGATATGATAACTAGGATCATTATAATGTATATAAAATAACCCTCACTAGGGTTTGAGTAAATTTGTGAAATGCTAGTTGGGTGGCTGTTGTATTACTTTTTTCACGTATACTTTTTTGCTTTGATGTTTCTAGTTGGTCGAGGTCACTAGATGAATGGTTCTTTCATTTAATATTTTAAAAATAGGTTTTTTTGAGAAAGGGTTTTGTTCTACAGCCCAGGCTGGTCCTGTGCTCTCTATAGAACTCAGGCTGGCCTTGGACTCACAGCAGTCCTCCTGCCTCAGCCTCCAGAATGCTGGGATTACAGGCATGCGCCTCTCTACCCTTGACGTAGTGCCTGCTAGGCAAGTGCCTTGACTGCTGAGCCATTCCTCCAGCCCTACAAAAAAGTTATTAAGCACCTGTTATATGATAAGGACTATTCTTGGAGTTGGAGATCTAGGGCGTGAAGCATACATACTGCATATACCCTGTGAGCGGGAAGAACACATGACACTGTGTGGTACTGTGTGCTAGGTGGAGAAGCATTTGCAAGGGTGCCTCATGTGAGCTGAAGAGGAGGAGCGAGGATCAGAAAGAGACAGGGATGAGTTTAGTTGCAGAGTAAAGTTTGACCTGCTTCTGGGATGTGCATTTGGAGACATCTGGGAGACAGTTGGAATTTCCATTATCTGTCATTGTGTAAAAAAACACCCTAAAACTTAAGGACTTAGGAAAAGAACGATTCATTATGTTTCACAAGTCAGTGGGTTTTCTGGACAGTTCTAGTGCCGATCTTGCCTGAGCTTACTCAGGTGGCTGCATTTATCATAGACACAGCTACACCAGAAGATCCAGAAAATCTCATGCACTTGATTGGCAGTGGCCTCCAGCTGTTATTTCTCCTCACATGGTCTCTGATTCTCCAAAATGATTGGTTGGCTTCCTTCTTTGCATGGACCCTCTGGACAGCGTGCCACAGAAGTAGCAACGGAAGTAGCAACATTTCTTCAGGCCCTCCTTTGGGATATACATAATGCCATCTTTTCAGCCATTCACCTGACCAGCCCAGATCTGAAGGATGGGGAAATAGACTCACTCTCTTAATGGCAACAGCAAGAAAGTACCTTGTACTGAGTCTGTTCATACAGGTAGGAAAGAGTCCATGGCCATATTTCATATTCTACCACAGCTGCATCGTTGCACCTGAATCTCAAGAGAGTAATTTGGACAGTAGAAATTTAGAACTTTTCAATGTATAGGTTAAATCCTATCCACAGGGATGTGAAAAATGGGGAATTTTTTTCGTACAAGCTAGAGCCTACATTAAAAATGTCATGATTAACTGTGCAAGAAAGGAATGCCCCAAAATGTTGGGTAAAAGAACTCAACTTCATGGAGTAATAAATTAAATGAACACCACGGAGGAAAGAATCCAGCCTTACTTCCTGAATTGACTCCTTGGAAGCTTTGTCAACAAATTAACATTCGTCTTTTGTGCTACCCACGAAATTCAGTGCCCCACACAGGGTCTTACTATGTTCAATGAAGAATTTGTAACAAAATTAAAACCTAATGAATTCCTTGATAATTTCTTTTGTATTCTATCTTGTATGCCATTCTGCTAACTTAGCCCTTTAAAAATGGCATATTTGTTCCTTTCACAGAATTCGTTCAAATGTGAACTGGGTTCAGAGCCCATGTAAGCCATTGGGTGTCAAGTACAAGATGAGCTTCCCTACTTCTTGGTAATGGATGGAAGAAATGAAGGGATTCCCTTCCAGAAGTTATAGAGGAGACTTGACAAGAAGATATTGCTCAGAGGGCATGAAGACTTTACTATTTCTTAATGTTCTTAACTCTCTGTTGCTGTCTTGTCCAGTACAGTACCCTCTAGCCATATATGCATATTTATATTTAAAAATCATTGCCTTGAATAAAATTTTAAAAATACAGTCTCTCAGTTAAAACAGTCATATTTCACCTGCTCAGTAGGTACATGAGGCCAGTGGTCAGCATCCTGAACATTACAGTCAACATGGGCAGGTCCATTCGACAGCTCTTTAACAATAATACTGGTGATTTCAGTTTTAGTTCCCCTTGTTGAAAACTGAATTAGGAATGAGGAGTAATTTTCTCTGTGATCTAAAATATCTGTTACATATATCACAGGTCAACTAAGATAAATTTTATGAGGATACTGTAAATGCAGAATAAATTATGTTTGAGAGACCATTTGTCTTTTGAATTTGGTGTAGGTTACATATTTATAAAATTAAAGAACACACCAAGGCAGGTATGAAGGGCTCAATTAACAAAATAAAATCTAACAAAGGGAAGTGTAACTGCTGATATTACTGGTTTAAATCAGGGGTTTCCTGATAAGCTTTCTTGGTGAAGATCCAGATGGTAAATATTTTTGACTTTTAGGCCAGGCAGTTTCTGTTGTAATTACTCAACTCTGTCCTTGTAGCATGAAGGCAGACATATACTTTATGTAAGGGGAAAAATCAAAGTGGGTATGACGGTGTTCTAATAAAACTTTACTTACAAAAAATAGCATCAAGCTGGATTTCACTCACTGGCTGTAGTTAGTTGATACCTGGTACGTATGGTCAGTTTTTCAACTTTACAATGGTAGGGCTTAGCTTGACTGCTCGCCTGACACTATTCTAGGTGTCTTTAGTTGGCTAATATTTTGACCTGATCCTGTTGCCTTAGGTTAGTGCCATTTCAGTCTGTTTTAGTAAACACATTCCAGCTAGAGTCAAGGAAAGAATCCTATTGTAGTTGACAGTGGAGTCGTGTATTCAGTCTGGAAGTAGATGGACTAGATATTGCGTTGGATGTTCAAAAACTTGGAACTAAGTAAGTGGAGAATGGAAAGAACTAGAATCCAACTTAACCGCAGAGAATTGTTGAGATTTGAAATAGCTGTTTTTGAGGATTTGAAGGCCTGTTGTGAGGCAGAAAGTGTGATTTAGAGATTGGAACAAGTTTATAAAAGAAGGTATTAGAAGAGTATTAGTTGTTTTAAAATGAGCTACTGAAGGTGTTTAGAAAAAAGATAATTGTTTATGAGCTGGTTGATGAATTGGGTCTAGAATTGACTGAGATGTTGGAAAGATAATCATTGTAATTATTGTTATCTTAGTAAAATTTTAACTACTGTGCAGTTGGATAAAACTCAACCCAAACCAGGGAACTGTTGGTTCAAACAACTGAAAGACCCTATGCTAGGTCTAATTTCAAGTGAGACTGTCTCCAGACTTCTTCCAATGTCTGTAGGCAGGACTAGCGACATAATTTTTTGTCCCCGTTTCAAGGTAAAATTGTGGGGTCCCTTGTTCAAAAATTATTAATATTCTGTCAGTTGTATATTTTTCTAGGTTAGTTGTATTTCGGGCAGACTCTTTTTTTCATTGGCAGTTTGAAACTTTCATTATGATAGCTGCGAGAGAATATTCCTCTTCTCTGGTGACATCGGCAAATGGTACCAGATCGTTTCTGACAGTTTTCTTCGTTCTGAGCCCAAATACATAGTGATGTTCCCTTGGCCCGGCCTGGCTCATGTTTCCTCTCCTGGAACTGAGAGTAAAGTGAACTCATCTCAAACCAGAAGGACCCAATGAAGAAGGAGCAGTTATGAACCAAAGCCAGGCAGAGTCACCTGAGGGATGGGGAACAAATGCAGGGTAGGCCTACACGGTCTAAAAAATGGTTACGAGCAATATGGAAGAAGTGACTCAAAGTAAGAAAAAAATTGAAATCCACTTTGCTCAAATTTAACTTTCTTGGTAAGGTCATGGGACAAATGCCTGGCAAGGTGAAGAAAATTAGGTAGAATATGTAATAGATTGACCACTCACACTGACCAGTTCGGCTAGGATTTTGATTCTAATCCGGTGAGATCAGGCTTTATTTTTCCTGTCAAATATGGCACTTTTTGGGTACTGAACTATCAGACAGCCGTGTTTCCTCCAGTTTGTTAGGGGAACGAGAGGCATTTGAGCACAGCCAGCTCCTAGAGTGCCCCACCCTATAGATTGTAGTACCTGGGTGCAGTTAAAGAACCCAGGATTGCTGGAGCTAGACTTCTAAAATTGGAAACAGGGTCCTGCCACTCACGAGATGTGTTTTCTGGGGCTAGTTCACGTCTCTGAGCATTTGTTTTTCTCATCTGTAAAGGTCATTGTGGCTCTCTGTGTACGTGCTGGCACCCGAAACAGTAGAAAGTGCTCACCTGCCCAGGACCACCGCATCTGCCAAAATTTGTAGGATACATTTTCCTGCATCACGTAACCAGGATGCTAGAATGGAAAATGGGATAGGGATGACTTGATTTCCTTTTAATATAAACCAACTATCAATTAGTGCTATGCTTGGCTAAGCAGTCTTCAGCATACATTCATATTAGCTGCATTCTGCCTGATATCTGCCCTTAACCATGCCGCATGGTTCATTCTTTACAATTTCATGATGCATAAATTTACATTAATTGAAAGCACAAAATGATAGACTTTGTCTTTTCCTTTCTCAAACAAGGGTCCTCCAAGTCCTGAAGTTTGTGGGAAAAGCAGAGCTATTTCAAGGAAGAAACTTTGTTTTCTGCTTTTTTACTCCAAGATTAAAATCGGTATAACAATTACACCAAAGACCCTTCTCCATTCTCCTCACTCAAGTCTGGCATTTTCAGTTGACAGATTTTTGCTTAGCTTTGGTTGGTTTTGAAGGGGTTTTTGTTTTTCCCGTTGGGGATATAATTCAGGTCCTACAGGGTGCTTTTACTATGCTTGCAGCCCTAATCTTGATGGTTTTTATGTGAATTGTAGAGTCTCAGTCATGACTTTTAAAGATACACACACACACACACACACCTCACCCCCTGACATAGTATTCTTGAGAACATAAATAGGTGCATTGAAAATACTCTTGGAGCTTTCTAACTTGACTTCCCTAACCAAGTTAGAAATTAAAGTTGGGCTGAGGTGCCTGCCTTTGGCTCATTAAGTCTTGCCGTGTTTTCTCTGAAATGGCAGGTCTCCTGGGACAAATCAAAGAAAGGTTCTCTTTAAAGTCCCTGAAAATCAAAAGGACACAATTTTCTGATAAGTTTAAATTATTCTTTACTAGGACTGCATATTGGAAGTGGAGCACACAAACTGGGTAGATAAAGGAAGGAGAGGAAAGAAAAGAGCAAGCAAGCAAGCAAGCATATTTTTGATTGTATTCACTAGAAAATGGTGTGAAACAGTTGAATTTTTTTGAAAGTTGCAGGCTATGTTCCCATCTTTGCTGACAGAAACCATGGCACGTCTTTAGCAAGCAGAGATAAGAATCCTGAACAGCAGACAAATGCAAGTTTGGAGGAACCCTTTTGAGAAATACGTGCCTGCCTAGACATACGGAAACGGGACCGTGCTGCCTGCAGATATTTCGACATTCCTGCATTGCATCGCTTACAGCTATTGAGTTTGATTTGACAGTTCATTGTTTCCGCTCCCCCCTCCCCCACTCCAACACACACCACGTGCTGAAAGGGGTAAGTGCTCCCACTGCATACTCAGCCTTAAAGCAAATTGCAGTAGAAGACATAACCCAGAACTGTAAAAAGTTACAGTAAGAGTTTTGCCAAGGAACTTTCCCCCCATGAACAAAAGAGCCCGTTTATTCTGATAAGTGCTTATGTAAAAGTGAAGTGAAGATCCCATGATTTGAGACTATTTCGTGGCCAAGCAGGTGAAGAGGCAACAGACAGCTCTTCAATTCCCGCTTTAAAAAACTCATTGAAGCATTTAGATAAATGGCGTGCATGAGCTTCATGAAAGCAGCTGTGACCCCAGGTGAGCAGATGACTCACTGTGGAGATTTTTATAGAATGCCGACGCGCACACCCCACTCCACACCTATCAAAGCAGGATTTGGGGATAGTGTTCTAGCATGGGAAAAAATGTCACCCTCCATAAAGGAATGTCATTAAAAACTGTTAGAGCAACCTGAGACACAGAACCTTCTCTGCTACTGGAGCCATGCCAGGCCTGACCCTTCCGAGGGTGTCTCTTACGTCTACAGTCGCCCTTCTTTTCACCCCACTGCTTCTTTCCCATGGACTTACTCCCACAATTCCTGAAATAGAAAACACCTCAGAGGGACACACTGTTTACTGAGTCATTTTTAAAAATGTGTTTGAAAATGTAAGCAGTTTTGGCCTCACATAAGTAAGAAAAGAAAAACCTGGGTGTTAATAGTGGTGATAGTTTAGGAACTTATTTTATTCTCAGAGGATCCATTCATCAAATATCACTATAACTTTATTGCATATTCACAAGAAATCATTACATTTTGGTAGCTTTTGAATTCCATTACCCAAAGTCATAAAATTCCCTCTAATAAGAAATCGGTGCTGTCAAGTCCAGTCTGATTAAAGAGGATGACAGATGATCTACAGCCTTGGATGTGATGTTTTTGTCTGGCCATTATTTCACATATGAAATATGATTACATGATTATAAAAGGAAACCCACAGGTACACTTAAAGTGCCCTATATTATAAATAATTTTAAAGGCTAGTAATTTGCGTATTTCATGTCCTTTATTGTTTTCATGTAATTCCTTAAATTGCCTCCATCCCAAGACATTACTTCATGCAAAATGCCTTTTAGAAATCTCACCAGCCATACACAGCGCCATGGCCATAAAATTTGTGAGTCAGATAGTTCCCTGTTAGTAAATGGGAGTGTTTACATATCGTTAAACATAGCATGCTCATTAGACAGAGTATGTGAGGATGATTGGGGTCTTTGGTTTTTACAAACATCTCTATTACTTTTTCTAATGGGACCTCTCACATGCTTGTTGGTATTGTTTTTCTTTTACTTCTTGTATACCATATAATAATATAGTAGTATTCTAGAGAGGACTTGAGTATTCTTCGTGATGACAGCATCAGTATAGTTTGATGTCTTTCCTATTCCGAGTTGGCAATAGTGACTTAACAGCAAAACGTTCAGTAAAGCCAATGCTCAAATGTGTCATTGGAATGTGGCATAATGATAAAAAGTGAATTTAGTTAAAAAGAAAATGATTGATAATATTTCCATTCAGAAGTGAGAAACAGGTGGTGAAATCTAGAGAGGAAATAAAACCACACTGTGATATTTTTTATATGTTTTCCCCTCTTTTTCCACTTGGACCATTGCAGATGCCTTTTTTCTCCAATGTTTGGGAGAAAAGTTTACCTACAAATGTGCCACATCTTTGTGTTTGTGCTTATAACCTTTCATTTACATCTCAAATATAAATGGCACAGGCCGTGCTCAGCAGGGGTTTAGGGATCTAAATCAAGAAGCAGTTAGGAAACCTGAATTTATGCTATTTATGTGTGAAATGCAGCATAATTTTCTTTTCTCTGAATACTGAAAGAGAACATTGGACTGGAAAATCTTTTAGTAATGTAATTACTTTGATTTTTGAAGAAGTTATTTTAGAAGATACTGACCATCGACTAAGAAAGTATACCCGAGTCCTTAGGCTTTGAATGCCCTTGCTTCCCTACCGCATTCCTATAGCCCCTTCCCAGTGGAATTCTATGGCCACTTGCTTGTTGATGATGCCTTTCTCAGCTCTTCCCTACTTCCACGTATTTTGAATATTTGCTCCAATATTCAATATTATTTTCTAATCTCTTCATAAATCTTTTGCTTTATTAACCATATTGACTTGTATTTTAGTTGTTTTTTCAAGATTATCTGTTCTACATACGGTTTTTTTCTAGCAGAATTGGATTAAATTAACTTTTGTTGCCACAGCGACTTGATATCAGAGTTCCTAGAGAGGAGGTAGTGGTTGGTACTGCTTGCTAAATGACTGTCCAAATTTAGTTTTTAGAACTACAAAAAAAAAAAAAAGAAATATGTACCTGGGAAAATCCTTGGGTAGTGTTTGTCAAAATACAGGTTGTGAGAGTTAAACTTGATAGTGTCAAGTTGATTGGCATTGGAATCTTCCTGAGGAATTGGTGGAGCACGCTTCTGTGTGTGTTCAGGTGGAGCATGAAGATACGGCCTTGATTTCTTTAACTGTTTGCTCATTCCTTCCTCTCTGACACTGTACCCTTGCTCTGCTCCCCAGCTTCCACGAACTATGTATCTTTGTTCTGCCACATTCTTTCATGGTGATTCTGCCTTGAAACCAGACAACAGGGACTGAATACCCTTGAATCATGATCCAAATTAAACCTACTTTAATTAAGTGTTGGGTGTTGTATCCACCAGCAGGAAAGTTGACTAGAACGTAGGTTTTGGTTGGCTAATGAGTTATGAAGTCAATTTAACTGGGCTGCAGCCAGTATTTTATAGTGAAATAAAATAGAGAAAATTATCAGAATTTATTACATTTGTAAGGATATTGTCTAACTACTGTTTTCCCTAAAAGTGGCTTTAGGCTGAATTCTTATTTTTATTTATATATGCAGACATACCACACAAATATAGATTTATGTATATATTGGGGTGTTTCCACATGTGATTATATAGGTTCCCTCAGGTATGTGTGTGTATATATGGGTAGAAATTTAGAATTTATTTCTTTTTGTGCGTCACAGTCAAAGATTTATGCTGTTTTAGATCATAGGGTCAGAAGCACTTTGAGAGTGAGGATGGGAAGGTACTCTCACACAATAGTTCTGGTGTTTCAGAGTACGTAATTCAAAACCAGCATTCTGGCATATTGAGAAGTTCAATTCAGTTTTAGAAAAAGGTGGAGAGATGCTCCTGCATGTTACATGTATCATCCAAAACATATTTACATGTGTGACCTACTAGTTAAGAGCATGGGTTCTAGAGTCAGCTATCATAAACTGGAATCCTAACCTCATAACCTCCTGGCACCAAGGGTTTTTGACAAGCTAAGAAATACGTATTTCCTTGTTTCTAAGGGTAGTGCAGATTCTAGTTTCTATGAGGATTAAATGAGATGACTTGGATGAATGCACAGTACCTTGCATTGTCACACAGGATGTGTAGTTATTATTATTCATCTCTACCTACTGACTACTTTGGCCACTTTGCACAGCTTATGTTTCCTTTCTGCATTGACTCTTTTTATATGTGAAATGGGGAGAATAATAGCTAATTCTTTGAAAACATCAGTGAAATCAATATGTCTTTAGCCATGCTAAGAAAAAAAGAGAATGCATAAATTGCCAATGGAATAACTGACAGAAGAAACCCTGCTATAGATCCAACAGATTAAAATGATAATAAAGAAATATTATGATCAATTTTGTCCTCATGAACTTGATAATCTACATGAAATATATCAATTTCTTAATACATTCTTCCAAAACTCACACAAAAAATAGACAATCTGAATTGACCTAGACTTGTTAAAGACACCAAGTCAATAATTAATAACTTTTCACAGCAGAAGGCACCAGACCCAAATGGTTTCACTAGTGAATTCTACCAAACGTTTAAGAAAGAAATTGTACCAGTTCTTTACAATTTCTTTGAGAAGATAGAAGCAGAGGAAATACTTCCTGACTTGTTCTCTGAGGCCAGCATTGTACTAGCATCAGAATCACACAAAAATAGAAAAACATCATAGATCAATGTCATGAATATGGATACAAAATCCTAAATAAAATATTAAATAAAATGAAGCCATGTACAAAAATAATTATACACCATAACCATGTGGTATTTATCATGGGTATGCAAGGCTGGTTCAGTATTTGCAAATCAGTTAACATAATCTTCTATTTTCAGCAAGATAATGGAGAAAAATTATAACATTAATAAATGTGGAAAAACACTTGACAAAATCCAACACTTATTCTTGATTTAAATGCTCAGTGAGCTTGAAATACAAGGAAACTTCCTCGACTAAGTGAGGAATATCTGATTTAAAATAATAAGAAAAATCTACTCTTACTGGAGAGAAACTCAAGTGTTTTTTTTTTTTTAACTAAGACTAAGAATGATGCAAGAATGTTTCATTTCACCACATCTTTCAAAATCGTACTGGAAAGTCCAAGATTAAACTGTAAGTTGAGAAAGAATAAAAGTCATGCAAATTGAGAAGGAAGAAATAAAACTTTGCTCATAAGCAACATGACTTTCTATCTATAAAATCTGGAATAGTTACCGTCTTCCTAGAACTAGCAAGTATTTATAGCAAGGTGGCAAGATACATGTTAGTATACAAAAGTCCATTGCTTTTCTGGATACCAGTATTGAGTAAGTAGTATTTTCAGTGAAAAACACATTACCATTTATATTAGTGTCAAGAAGGAAGAAAACGATAAAGAAATAGGTACAAATCTAGCAAAATGGGTACAAGAGATATATGAATGAAAATGGGAAAAACAAGTACATGATTTAGAGGAGGAAGACTGGAAGTCTGTTGAAGAATATCAAAATAGAACCAAGCAGATGGAGAATGTTCCCTGTTCATGGATATGAAGACTCATTATGGTCAAGATGTCAGTTCCTCCCGATGTAACCTATATATTCAACACAATCCCCGTCAAAATTCCAGTAAGTTACGTGGTAGATGCAGTCTTTCTATCACTTATATGGAGAGCCAAAACACCCAGCTATCTAACCCAGGAAACAAAGTGGGAGGACAAACACTGCTCATCTTAACGACTTGCTATAAAAGAGAAGATAGTTAGATTACTAACACTGTCTAGCCTCAAGTTCTACCAAGAAGCTTAATTCATCAAGGTAGTGTGGTACTGGCAGAAGAATAAATAAGTAAGAGGTGAGTGGAACAAAGTAGAGATCCCAGAAATAGACCCAGGTATAGGTGACTGATTTTGACAGTGGAGCAAAGATAATGGAGCAGAAATAATCTTTTCAACTAATAGTACATGAAAAACTGGTTGTTGGACTGGAGGAATGGCACATTGGTTGAAGCATTTGTCTATCAAGTATAAGGCCTTGGGTTGAATTCCCCAGCACCACATAAAGCTGGGTGTGGTGGTGCGTGCCTGTAATCCCAGCACTTTGGAGGGTGAGGCATGAGAGTTGTTGAGTCCAAGGCTACTCTGGGCTACATAGTGAGTTCAGGACCATCCTGGGCTATAGAGCAAGACCCCATTTCAAAAAAAAAAAATATTGTCTACATGATAAATGTCTAGACATAGACTTTACACCCTTTACAAAACCATTATAACTCAAAATGGATCATAGACTTAAATGTAAAATGCTAGGTAAATTAGAAAATTTATAGAAGATAACTTTGGAGAAAACCTAGATAACCTTGGGTACGGCAAAGACTTTTTAAGTAATATCACTAAAGGCACAATCCATACAGGAAAGAATTGGTAAAACGAATTTCACCCAAATGAGAAACTTTGGCTCCATAAAGACATGGTGAAGAGACTGAGACAATCCATAGATTGGAGAAAATACTTGCAAAAGATATATCTGATAAAGGAATGTTATTTAATATATAGACAGAACTGGTTGAGTACAACAATAGAAAACAAATACCCAATTCTAAAAAGAGGCCACAGGCCTCAACAGACCTAACAAAGAAGAGAGAAAATAAGCATATGAAAAGATGCACCAATTCAAAAGTCATCAGGTAAATGCAGATTAAAACAACATTGAGTACTACTTTCAGATGGTCAAAATGCAGAACACTGATGGCACAAGACGTTGACAAGGATGTGTAAAGCAATAGGAACTCTCATTGCTGATGGGAATGCCACATGGGATAGCCACTGTAAAAGGCAATTTGACAATTTTTTTTTTTACAAAGGTAAACGTCTTACCATATGGTTCAACAATTATACACTGTGGTGTTTACGCACAGGGGTTAAAAACATATGTGCATATAGGTTTATAGCATCTTTGTTTATAATTGCTAAAGAGAGCAATCAGGATGTCCTTCAGTGTGTGAACGCATCACCTGTTTTACATCCACATAGTGGAACATTACCGATGGGTCAGATGATGAGTAGACACGCTAGAATCCTAAATGTATATTACTAAATGAAGTAGGCCAATCAGGAAAGCATAAATACTGTATTATTTCAATGATAAGACATTTGAAAAAGACAAAGCTACTGGGATAAGAAAAGAAGTCAGGTTGCCATAGGTTGTGGGGAGCAAGCCAAAACCCAGAGGGTTTTTAAAACAGAGTAACTATTTAAGAATTATGGGAGTGAGAAAAACAGCAGAAGGCAGTACCAAAGGTATAAGGAATTTATTCTCTGAAATCATGCAAGAAAATGTCTCACTGTAAACTTTAAAGGCCAGGAGAGCCTGGACAAAATCTTTGAAGCTTTAAAAGACAGCAAGTGTTGACCCAGGTTATTGTATCCAGCGAAATTATCTCTGAAAATTGAAAGGGAAGTAAAAATTTTTCATGACCAAGAAATTCCAAAGGAAATTGTGACCACTAGGCCAGTGTTGCAGAAAATACTCAAAGGAATCTTAGAGAGAGATGAAGACACAGGCAGCACTAAAGGACACAAGGGAAGGAAAACATATAAAGAAAAACTAACAAAAAGCAAGAGCAAAGAACCAACAGTAGAACAGGACAATGACAGAATTCAGTAAAAATCCTTACAGTAGTTACTCTCAATGCTAATGGTATTAACTTGCCAACACAGACTGACAAAGTCAATTGAAAATCAAAACCCAAGCTTTTGTTGTCTGCAAGATACACACTTCAACCACAAAGAAGCACACCGGCTGTAGTTAAAAGTCTAGAAACTAATACTACATGCTACTGGAGCCCAGAAACAAGCAGGAATAGCTACACTATTCTCAGACATTGCAGAATTCAAACCAAAACAGATCAGAAGAGACACAAATGTTAACTGATATACACATAAAAGGAGCAACCCAACAGGAAGAGCTTATAAGTATTAACATATATGCACCAATATAAGCACACCTTGTTACATACTACAGAAATTTGGATAAACTGTTGGACAGTTATACCAGGAGACTTTAATACCCCACTCTCTCAAATAGACAGATCAACTGGACAAAAAATACAGCAAAGAAATATCATAGCTAAATCATGCCATGGAGCAAATGGACCTAACAGATATCTAAAGATTGTAAAAAATCAACAGAACACACCTTCATTTCAGCAGTACACAGGACTTTTTCCAAAACTGAACTTATCCTTGGACATAAGACATGCTTGAATAATTACAAAAGAATTGATATCATTTCCTGCATACTTTCAGATCATAGTGAAATAAAATTAGAAATCAATAGCAAAAATAAATATAGAAACTATTCAAGTACATGGAGATTAAATAATTATTATTGAAGGAGGAATGGATCACAAAAGCAAGAAAGAAGTCAACAAATTTCTAAGATGTGCCAATGGAAGTACAATATACGAGGATCTGTGGGACACAATGAAAGCGTTACTGATAGGGAAATTTATAGCTGTAAGTACACATATGAAAAAAATAGTCTATAAGGTAACATAACACAACAATCTAATGATAGAGCTCAAAGTCTTACAGAAACAAGAACAAGATAAATCCAAAGGTAGGAGAAGGAAGGAAATTATAAGAATTAGAGCAGAGATCAATGCAATTGAAACTAAAAAACAAAAACCAAAACCCAAAAAAGATCAATGAATAAAGGATAAGTAAGATCAACAAAGCTAGAGCCAAATTCACCAAAAGAAGGCAAGGAAAAAATCCACCTCAATGCAATTAGAAATGAAAGAGGTGAAATTTCAACAGACACTGTTGAAATCCAGAGAATTATAAGAAACTATTTCAAAAAACTGTATTCCAACAAATTCACAAACTGAGAAGAAATGGATAAATTCCTTGAAACATATGATATGTCAAAATTGTTTCAAGAAGATGTAGAATCTAATCAGTGATGAAATTGAGACAATAATAAAGAATCTACCAACAAACAAAAGCTCAAAACCTGATGGATTCACTGCAGAATTTTATCAGAACTTTAGGGAAGAGTTAGTGCCAATGACCCTTAAACTCTTCCATAAAATTGAAAGAGAGGGAACACTGCCCAACTCCTTCCTGGAAGCAGGTATCATCTTTATTCCCAGATGAGATAAGGACCCAACAAAGAAAACTACAGGCCAATTTTCTTAATGAATATAAGCACAAAATCCCCAATAAGATACTTCAAAAGAGAATGTAGCAGATTATTAAAAAGATCAAACACCAGGGCCAATTCGGCTTCATCCCTGGGATGCAAGGCTGGTTCAACATACACAAAACAATTAATGTAACAAATCATATGAACAAAAGCAAGGGCAAAAAACACACGATCATCTCAACAGGTGCAGAACAAGCCCTTGACAAAATACAACACCTCTTTCTGATCAAAACTCTGATGAAAATATGTATAGAAGGACCCTAACTCAAGGTGATAAATGCAGTTTATGACAATCCTACAGCCAACATCATCCTAAATGGAGGAAAACTGAAATCATTTACCCTCAAGTAGGGAAACAGACAAGGGTGTCCACTCGCTCCACTCCTATTTAAGATAGTGCTTGACATCTTAGCTGGAGCAATCAGGCAAAGAGATTAGAATAAAGGGATTGCACATCGAAAAAGAAGAAGTCAAAGTATATTTCTTGCAGATGACATGATCCTTTACATAGAAGATCCCAAAAACTCTAGCAGAAGACTTTCAGGCCTAAGAAATAGATTCAGCCAAGTTGCGGGAATTAATCCACCAAAATCAGTAGCATTCCTCTACAGCAACAGTGAAAACACAGAGAAAGAGATCAGAAAAACAATCCCATTCACAATCACCCCAAAGAAAATTAAACACCTAGGAATCAACCTAACAAAGCCAGTGAAGGACCTCAATATGAAAATTATCATACTGTGAAAAAAGAAATCAAAGGGAATTTTAGGATTGTCTGTTCCTGGGTAGGCTGAACCAACATTGTCAACATACTACCATATGGCCATACTACTTAAACTGATATGCAGATTCAATGCAATTCCACTCAAGATACCAACAGCATTTTTTACAGAACTAGAAGTAAATGACCCCAAAATTTATATGGAACCACAAGAGCCAAGAGTAGTCAAAATAATCCTAAGCAACAAATGCAGCAGGCATCACAATACCATATATCAAACTGTATTACACAGCAACAGTGGTAAAAAAAAAAAACCCGCCATGATATTGACACAAAAACAGACAGGTCGATCAACGGAATAGAATCAATGTAGAAACTTCCCTGACTACCCTCAGTCATCCCTCTGATCTTTGACAAAAGGTCAAAAATATACACTGGAGTAAAGATAGCCTCTTCAATAAACAGTGCTGGGAAAACTGGCTGACCACATGCAGAAGACTGAAACTAGACCTACAACTTTCACCATGCACCAAAATCAAATCAAAATGGATCTAAGACTTCGACATTGAAATGTAAGCATTGAACATGCTGGAAGAAGAAGTAGGCAAAACCCTGGAAGACATAGGTGTAGACAAGAACTTTCCCAACAAAACATTCCCAAAGCACAAGAGATAACACCAAGAACTGGCAAATGAGACCACATGAAATTAAAAAGCTTCCGCACAGCACAGGAAACAGCACAGTGAAGAGAGCGCCCACGGCAACGGGAAAATATTCATCAGCTTCTCCTCAGACAGAGGACTGTTACCGAGAATATACAAAGAACGGAAAAAAATTAGGCCTTCCAAAATAAAGGACTGCATCAAAAAATGGGAATCTGAAATGAATAAACACTTTCAAAAGAAGTCTGAATGGCCAATAAATAGAGGAAAAAAATGAACAGCATCATTAGCCATCAGACAAATGCAAATTAACACAAAACTGCGGTGCTGTATAATGCCAGAATGGGTGTTATTAAAGCCTCAAAAAACAACAAATGCTGGTGAGGCTGTGGGGGAAAAGGAACCTTCCAGGAGTACTGGTGGAACTGTAAACTGGTACAGCCACTGTGGGAAGCAGTATGGAGATTGCTCAGAAAACTGAAAATCAACATTACGTTTGACCCAGCTATACCTCTTTTGGGTATCTTTTCAAAAGAGTTAAAGTCATCGTATTATAGTAATAGTGCATAGCCATGTTTATAGCAGCAGAATGTATAATAGCAAAATACACACAATGGAATATTACTCTGACATTAAGAATGACAAATGTGAGTCATTTGTAGGAAAATGGATGCACATTGAGACCATTGTGCTTAGTGAAATGAATCAGGCCAAGGCAGTTAAATATTATATGGTTTCTCTAATATGAGAAAACCAAACCATAAAAAATGTAAGAGATGCAGAAGAAAGTAAAAAGATGGACTTCATGGAAAGAGAAAGGGAAAGGGAGGGGGAAAGGAGATAATATATAAATAAAAAATTAATTAAACACAGTGTTCACCTTACTTTTCTGGCGTTGGTAACAACAATAAGAAAAAAGAAAAAAGAAAAAAGAATAGGGCTGGAGGAATGGCTCAGCGCTTAGAGGGCTTTGCCTAGCAGGTGCGAACTCAAGCGCTACGTACCCGATTTTGATCCCCAGCACCACATGAACCGGGCGTTGTGGTGCACACCTGTAATCCCGGCACTAAGGAGGCCGAGGCTGGAGGATTGCTTTAAGTCTGAGGCCAGTCTGGGCTTTGTAGTGAGTTCAGGACCAGCCTGGACTACAGAGTGAGACCCTGTCTCAAAAATAAAAATAAATGTTTTTAAAGTTAAAAGGGTGGAAGGGGTGTGGAAAGTAATGTCAAATAAGAAAAATAGAAACTTTTGTTTCCTGATTGCAAATCAATTCTTATATTTTTACACGTACTTGTTTGTCCTAGGATGTAAAAGTTTTGTTTTCTAAAGTATGCTCCCCTTCACTTTCCATCACCACATCATAGGCTGCCGAAATACATCTCTTGCCTTTTTTTTCTGTATTGAGGATGGAACCTACAGCCTTCACACTGAGCTCCATTCTAAATCCATTTTTTAGTTTTGATTTTGAGACAGGGTCTCACTAATGCTGAATTGCCCAGGCTGGGCTTGGGCATGTGATCTTCCTGCCTCATTCTCTCAGATTTCTCATATTACAGACCTGCACCACTGGGCTTGAATAATCTAAAAGCTTTGAAAAGTTTGTCATTTTCTCTATACAGCTTGATGGCTATTTTGAATTTTTGATAAATAATCCTATTCTTTCTCCAAAATACTATAACGTGAATGTCAAAGAGAACTAGGTAGTAGGCATTCAGTTATTTAGAAAAGACGTATATAGCTTTTGGAGAGAATGAGGCTCGTGGTTAGTAGGAAATGACTTGTGAAAGAGTAGTTACAAATGGACTATCATCATTGGATAATTTACAAATTGTTTGTTTAATAAAAATTAACAAGTAAAGGTAGGTAAAATCCGTATCTTTTCTTTATAACCGGGTCGAGGGGTGGCATGTTACAATGAAAGCAATTCTCACTTCAAAGTCTGTATGAATGATTAGTAAGCCAGCCCCTTTCCCTTCTCCAAATAAAAAAAGAAAGAAAATGGAAAAAATAGACCTACTGCTTCTTGAGAGGTCAGTGGATTGCCTGTGCGGTGCCTGGCTGAAGATTCTTCTTTAGAACACACATATTCTCAGATGTCTACTTGGACCCATCACAAGTCCTCTGCTAAGCGAGTAGGACGAGGAATTGTGCACAAAATCAAACGTTATGCTTATCTCAGTTACGTTTCCATTGCTGTGACTCAATACCTGACATCCACAAGTTCAGGGGAGGAAAGGTATCTTTTAGCTCACAGTTTCAGAAGGTCTCAGTCCATTCTGGGGTGGCTGGCAGCAATGGAAGTACATGGCAGAGGCAGAGGGGAGGCAGCTTCTCACGACATCACAAGTGGGAAGCCAAGTCAAGGCAAGTTGAGACTAGTCCTCCAAGGAAGGCAGGGAGCAGCTTATCTATCCTTGCAGGTCTCATCCCCGCGATCATCCCCTCCTGTATCCCGGTGTGGAAGGTGTGGTAACCCCTCCCCTCTATGCCTATAATCCAGTTTACAGGCCTGTAATTCACCACCCCTGGCCCCAGACTAGGCCCTATTCTCCTAACAGCACATGGTTATATAGATAATCTATAACATTCAAATACGTGAGACTTTGGGGGGCCATTCTAGATCCAAACCATGATGACACTGGAACTCAGAGTATTAATCTTGGATGTTTGCCCATTGGTTTTGTCCAATTATCCTTTCTCAGGACAAGGACTTTGTAGTCTTTCTGGCTACCACATTTATGCGATACCACTCATTTCATCAATGAATATTATTTCTGACATCCTTTTTGCTACTTAGCAAACCCTCTGGTGCAGATTTTAACACATTTTTAAGTGTTTGCCTTGGCTGTCTTTGAACTGTGGATTTCTGATTAGAGCCTCTTTAAATATGAGCTAATAATTATGAATAATTATCTCTGGAGTAATGGGTTAAAATTAACTCACAAATTTGAGGTGTCTATACGTGCATATCATTGTTTTGTTTTATTTATAAAGGGAAAGAGCAGAGATGAAGTATAAATTCTTTTGTGTCAATCACAGTGGAACTTGAAAAATTGGGGTGATACTTCATTATCAGCTGTATATGTTAGAGGCATTAAATGTAAAGGTGAAAATTTAAGGAATATTATTCTTTACTAAAGTGCTGTTACACAAAATTTGAGTGTTTTATGTGTGAGTTAGGTCAATATTTAAGAAAATGCTATATATACGATTGTAAGATTTTCTAATTTCATCTTGATGACCAAAGATTTTATAATTTTAAAGCCAAAAAGAAAAAAAAAAGATCTAATGTGCAAAGACACGCTGAAAAGCCCTGGTGCGTCTTTTGCAGAGAAATATTGTTTCTTTTCACACTTCTCTCTTCCTAGGACAACACTTGGGTAATGCTGATAACAAGCCCTGTATTTAATTATTGAAAATAATGCCATCATGAAATAAAAGTTCCCAATATTGACACTTTCCCATTTTGCCCAAGATCGTTCAATATGTCAAAGAATCTGAGTGAAAGACTGTGACTGAAAGGTTAATAGAAGCCATGGTGCCCTTGAGTTAATTCTGTCCTTTTTATATTATTTGATTTGAGCTCAGACTTTAAAATCAAAGACATGGCACATGTGTTGTGTATGCACTACATGTTAAATTCTATATACATTTCTGGCCATGCAGGAAGAAGGGGCAAAGTGAACTTGACAATTATGTCACTGAATTGGAATTTTATTTTACTTTCCTAAATTCTCAAATTCACTGAGTGTCTAAAAAAGTACTAACGTGTAAATAATGGTCCCAATGGTAGACTTCTGCAATAGTGGGATTGTTTGTGGATAACCAAGACCACCCTCACCTTCGGTGATTTTCCTGTGGGATTTGGCATACATTGCCACCTACAGCATTATTTATTTCATTATTTCAGTCACACAGCAATGTGAAATCAGTGAGAGAAAACAATGCAGGCCAACTCTGGAGGAATCCTTGGTCAGGCTTGCCATGTTGTCCCTGAATGAAGCCACCCGAAATATTTGCTCTGCCCATCACAGGGAAAAGGAAGCAACATGTGTACAGTTTTTCTGCCTGCAGAAGCCCATCTGAGATTTAGATTTAGAGCTCCAGAATTTTATTAGTTCATTACTTTTATTACTTTTATTAGATCCCAGTCACCAGCCACAATTAATGAAATTCCAGACTCCCCAAAGGAAATCCCACTACTCCCTCAGGCGGGTACAAGGATACTCTCTTCAGCCATTGTCGGAGTATTGACTTGCCCGATCTCCGCCGCCCTTCTGCTCTGCTTCTGGCTTAGAATGGCCCATGTGTTCATCACGGAGAGCTTCTACTGAACTCAAAATGAAGCAGAAAACACTCGGATGTGAAAAATGCAAAAGAGAAGAGAATATGCTGGTTTCCCATTACATCCAGGTCAGCTGAAGTTCTCTGCTGTTTGGAGGAGCTTGAATCATCCAGCTAACCTTTGTATAAAACTATACACTTTAAGAGTCAGTTGAGGGGTGGTTGATACTGTTGACTATGCCTGAAATCAAAAACATCTGTTGTTCAAAAAGAAACTTAAAATACATGAAGAAGATTTAAATATGCCTTTATCTACATAGATAAGTATATGGGAGCACAGTAGTGCTTAATGGTCAGGTGAGGATGGAGGACAGGTTGACCATGAAACAGTCGCTAAACATAACATCAGCAGATATTCGTATGTTTATCCTTCTCTTTTGAAATTTAATTACCTAGAATGCAAATATCAAAGAAACACATTAACAATTCAGTTGTTGTGAGTGTTAGGATCCTCTTTAACTTTCTATGAATTGTCTTTACAGATGTGTAAGAAATGCTACAAGTCCCATCAGAAAATAGAGTATGCTATATTCCCCACATATTATAATGTAACAGAAGTTAGCATGTGTATCTCATATGTATCATCAGTTTCCCAATGCGTACGTGCGCATATATATATATAGGCTTATGTGGTGATGGAAAATCAAATTGCTAGGCAAGCACTCTTACTGCTGAGGTACACCCCCTGCCCAATAATGTGTATTCTAAATTTGAAAGTTACTTTTGAGATTTTCTGTGTATGTGAGGGAACATATCTATCCTAATTTGCTCAAGTGGGCCTTAGGAAACATCCAAATGCATGCATAGATAGTGGAAGTCCACAGGTGACCCTAACATGGTCAAATTTTGTTATTCAAACTCATTTCTTTAACCATGAAACGGGGCTATTCAAACCCAATGACACAACAACTCTCTTACCAGTTGTAAAATATTAATTCAATATTAGATTATTGCTTCTCACAGCCCTGCACTTAGATATTTGGAAGCTCCTAGAAATACACTTGTTCTTGTATTTTTGCTGTTTCCACTGACAGCTTATTTTTAAGAACAGAGAAGTTGATGGAATTCAGGAATGACTAGAAGGGAGCATGACTAGAAGCTGAAATAGTTATCAACAAGAGTGAACTTGGATAATGGTGCTTCAGTGACCTTGCTGTACCTGAGTGTAAAGTGATTTTCTTGGGGGTGTTTGAGGGTGACTTTGGTATATGGAAAGGATTAAGGGCAATTTTGTGAACAGAAGTTGATATCCAGTTCCAAAATTCTGTTTTTCCCTTAGTATTTAAAATTGTAAATCAAGCAAAACCTTACAGTCATTTTTATGAGAACTTTCTGTGATATGATTAAGTGCTTTTAAACATTTAAATCACACACACACACACACACACACACACACACACACATATATATATATTACTTTTGGAAAAATTTTTACTTCAAAATATTTTACAAACATCAGTCTATAACACCTAAGGGCCAATTAAATTTCTGGTTTATATCTTAAGACCGTAAATAACTTTATAGATTGTCCAGATTACTCATTTCTATATTTCTTTTCAAGTCCCTTGTCTTCCAATCTTTCCAAAAATTTCAATAACTTTTGTAAAGTTAATCATATATATATATATATATATATATATATATATATATATATTTCATTCCCCTAAATAACTCAGTCCTGTTTGCAAAAGCTCTTTAATGATACTAAGTGAATCACCAAATCTAAACTAATTTCTCAAGAATATATTTTAAATTCTAAGGCCACCTTATTATATGCTAATTATAAGTAATATAAGGTACTTGTAATACCAGCTATATACAGATTGATTCCAAACTTAACACAAATATATTAATGCCACAAAGATGGATCTGTTTCATCGTTTCTATACTTCTAAACCATTTTGAGAGTAAAAGGTATTCAATAAAGAAAAAGATCCGTAGTTTAGATTCCTGTCTCAATTCAGGCAGAGAGACAAGTGCCTAGTCTTTGTACTTGTGACACTGATGAGGGATACTAATTGCTGCTGAAATTCTAATGATTTTGACCAGTGCGTCTCAGTCTTTCATGTGTACATGGGTCACCTGGTAATCTTGTTGAAAGGAACATTTGGATTCAGTAAGTATGGATGCAGCTTGTAATCTTGTATCTCTCAGAAGGTTCCGAGAGATGTCAGTGCCACTAGTACAGTGACCTTGCTTGAGTAGCGAGTCCTAGATTCAAGTGGCATTCTTCCACCTACTCACAGATGACTTCCTTCCCCACTGAGATATTTAACTTCCTCACAGTTTGATTAGTTTTGCATTTCTTTGCCTCTCTGAAGACATTCAAATGTCATTTCCATTAGACTCTGTACTTCTTCAGGGTTTGTGTCACTGTGGTCATAAAATTAAAAGAACCCTTGAAGATTAAAATTACTCTGACTCACTTAAATGGGAACAAGATTGTTTTGAAATAAATGGATGGAAATATTTCAGTGAGAAAAATTAGAAAGGATGGGGTATATGGTAGTTGAAAAGACAATTTGAACTCTGTTGAAGTTCGTGTTTTGCAAGTATAAAGTACAGGGCTGGGGCTCAATGGTTAAAGCACTTGCTGGCAATAGAAAAGCCCTGAGTTCTTTTCCCCAGAACCACATGAAAGTTACAAGGTGTATTGGTGCACTGGAGAGGCTGAAGCTGGAGATTTGCTGTGAGCTCAAGTCCAGCATGGGCTACATAAGGGTTCAGCACCGGCCTGGATTAGAGAGTGAAATCTTTTCTTAAAAAAAAAAAAGAACACAAGTATAAAATACAATAACATAAGTACAGAATGCAGACTTTTTTTAAGGAACTGGTTCCTGTTTCAAAATGGATTTTTGGATTATTTCTTAGATGCTTGATTTTGATTGAAGATATTAACATAAGTGGAGGGTTTCTCTTTTTTTTATGTACTGGGTATTGAGCCCAGTGCCTTAACACTGAGCTACATCCCCAGTCTATTTTTTGTATTTGCTTTCAAGACAGGATGTTACCGAGTTGCCCAGGTTAGGTTTGAACTTGTGGTCCTCCTGCCCCTACATCCCAGAGTGCTGAGATTACGTGCCTCTACCACTAAGCCTGGCCTTACTATCAAGAAATACAACGTTCTTATCAATACATGTGACTCCAGGAATTTAATAGAGTATATGAGCTTTTTAGTTATGCTTGCCAATTTCAGACTAGACCTCTCACTAGTACTCCTCTATTGATTAAAGTAGATAATTTGAATTTGGAGGAAATAACGTGTGTGTGCGTGTGTGCGTGTGTGTGTGTGTGTGTGTGTGTGTGTGTGTATCCTTTTTTGAATGCCTTTACTGTTGAGAGCCTACAGGGGAGGCAGTGAGCAGTATTACTCTGCTTTCTTTGTTTTTGAGGCCCTTTATCACTCCATGATTATTTAAAAAATGGTCTGAATAACACATTTTTCACTTCCTCATGTCTGCCTAGGTTGGTAGGCACTTATACTTGTCATCTTACTAGAATTGGGCCCTCCCCTGTAGCATTCGTGGGAGTATATCTGTGTACAGCATGCTAGCCACAGGATTCCATATTTAAATGTGCAAGTACTTTTACCAAGCAATTCCACATCTAGGACTCTGTCCAAATAATTAGTTGGACACGTGTGAACTGTTATTCAAGGGTGTTTATCAAGGCACTGTTCACAATAGCGAGATGTTAGAAACCATCTAAATATCCACCAGCAAGCAGTTCAAACACTATGCAGTCATTAAAATTGAATCATTATGGAAAAGGGCTGCATGATGTACTGTTTACAAGGGGAAAGCAGAGCCAGTGGTGGCGCAAACTTGTAATCCCAAAACGCTGGGAAGCTGAAGCAGGAGGGTTATAAATTTGAGTCCAGACTGAACTATTTAGCAACTTAATAGCAATTTACCATATCCCTGTTTCAAAAAAAAAAAAAAAGAAAGACAGACAGACTGACTGACTGGAGATGTACTTTAGTGTCTCAGTGTGAAGATCTGAGTTCAATCCCAGATATGGAATTGAAAAAGAAAGAAACAAACAAACAAAAAAAGATAAAGCAAGCTACAAAGTAGTAGTTATAGTAGATCCCATTGCTGTAGAAGACTGTTTTAACAATACTTTTTACAACATGGCAAAATCATGACTCTCATATAGACATAATTTATTATTAATGAAAGATTTGGCAAAATGTTACAAAAGTTCAGAGGACAATGGAAAGAAGAGACATTTATAGGTCAGGAGTATTCAGATGAGTTTGAAAATGTTTTCCAAAGTGACTTCTTTTACAGTAGGACAGTCAATTGGATCTCCATCTTACATATTTTATTTGCTTGTCTTTAGAGGTATTCTGCATTGCTACCAGTTACCTACAAAGTGCAGAGTTACAAAACGACTCAAAGGCAGAGAGCCCCCACGGAGTCAGAACAGTCTGTTCTCTAGTTTACAGCCTAAACAATGCACTTTTCCCTTGCAGCACACGTGCCGTGTGTGTGTGTATGTGTGTGTGTGTGTGTGTGTAAAATGAACGCAAAATGTAATTTCTAATCTATAAGATTTTTTTAATTTTTGTCTTTCTCTGTTTTTTCTGTAATTTTACAGTTTTTAAATATTTTAAAAAAATTATTTCCATTTTTTAGTGGTACATAGTTGTGATACATAATAAGTAGACTCATCTTGGGGCATCGGTGCATACACATACCATGTTTTAATCATTTTCACTTTCCTCTCCCCCCTCCCATTTGCTCCTAGCCCCAGATTGCTTTTCTATTTTCACAGTGTATACCGTCTTGTTTCCTATAATCTCTTAATTTGCTCTTTGAATTATTTATATTTTGGACTTCTCATATGAGAGAAACCACACAATATGGTATCTTAAATAGATCATATAAGATTTTTTTATAATCAGGAAAAATGTCTACATTGCAAAACAGTTACAGATCAGTTTATGTTTTTAGTAAATCTTTCAACAGTGATGGGAAAACAGAGACTGTACTGTGAGTCTGCTGCACATAGGGCTCTGAGCGTAACTGGGGTGAAAGAAGCAAGGGTCTGCGGATGACCAGTAGCCTCCCTGCTCTTTCTGGTGAGTGCCCTTATTGGTTGCTTGGTATTAAGACCGACCATGCCCGTTTACAAAAAATGATAATGAAATCTAGGTGCATTAGCATGTCAGAGGTGCTTTGAGCTTTGACAGTCAATAAATGAAGTGCTGGAACGTTCCTAATGCTTTCTGTGCACTCTTAAGATGAGTCAGGGAAAATTCTGTTTACTAATGGCCAGTTTCTAGGAAGGAGGATTGGGAAAGTGACAGTGGCGGGCAGGGAGTGTCGGAGGGAAGATGACTCCAGAACTGTGTGTGATGACAGCTATTAATGATAAGGTGTTTCAGAGTGCATGGCACCCGCATCTGGTTAATGTGTTTATTTAGTGAACTAATTTGAAAATTAAACAGAAGTCTTTCTCTCCCCAATTCTACAGTTGTAAAGAGAATAAACATGCTTATGGCTTATGTTATTCCAGAAATGTTTGCCTACGTATCAGTAATCGCCTGGAGATTTGTTGTGCTTCTCTGCTGTGCGTGTTTCTCTTCTTGTAGTTCCTTTCATGCCATTGTACTCTGATATAATCCTCGTTTCCTCGCATCCTACACCACTGCAGCTCCTTCTGGATACCAGGGTTTTCTTCTAATCCTCATCTTGACTGATGGGAGCTTTGCAGAGAGGGTGGCCCACACATGCGGTACGGTACGGATCCTATTGACCGTGCACATGGCAATGTTTTGGATAATCCCAGAGCTTATTGTATTTGTAGCCTGCTGTATCAAATGATTCAGATAGCATCATTAGTTAAACGCTCGTGTCTTGCTCTTCCGTAGTATACCCAGCGCTGTTGTGCTTGTTGGTGCCAGATGATTTTGTTAAAGAAAAGAACTGAACAGTGTTTATTTCTGTCAAACTGCACCACCGATTATGGAGGCGCTCTGCCCTAAGGAAGACTCATTGTCCCTACAAAAAATAGTTGAGGGCCAGTATCAACCTTCCATTGTAAGTTTAGTTCTAAAATGCTCATCTCGTGCAATGCCAAACGTCCTTCTCATTATAGTCATGGCACCAGCCCTTAGGAAAGGACCGGCCTTTGGAGAAAGAAAGCAGGGGGCAAATTTTGTCTTTAATGACTGTACTAGGTTAAGGAGTATTGCCTAAAAGTGTTATATCCACCAAGTACCCGTGAGTGTGACCTTTTAAAAAAAATTGTCTTAGCACATATTATCAAGGAAAAAAAGGGGTGCTATTGGATTAGCGTGGACTCTAATCTAAAGATTGCTTTTCTTACGAGAAGGATTTGCGAATACACGGGCATGGGAACAGGGAGAGAAGTAAGCCACATAGAGACATTGAAATAAGACAACTACAAGCCAAGGGATGCAAAGGATTGCCACCACCATACACTAAGAAAAGGGAAGGAAAAATGCTCTCAAAAACTTTCCTAGAGCTTTTAAAGGGATTGTGGCCCTGATGACATCTTGATTTTAGACTTCTAGTTTCCAGACTTTGAAAGAATCAATTTCTGGTATTTTGAACCACCTATTTGTCAGGATCTGTGGTGTCAGGCAGCCCTAGGACACTAATAAAATGTCCCTCACTTCATAGCGAACTCTCCTTTCTTCCTTAACATCTGTTGTGTTGTTATCTAATAGCTTTATTCATCTGCAGGTTAAGGTTCAATTAGGAAAACAGAAGCTACTCTGTTTATACTGAGCAGAAAGGGATTGAATACAGAGAATCATGTGCTTGCACACTGTTGGAAGAGTTAGGTAGGGAATGTCAGGGAACCTCTTGAACTCAAAAAGTACAATAAGGACAAGAAACTGCAATCCAGAATTATAGATGCCTCCAACACTTAGTAAGGCCATTGTCAAAGAGATGCTTTCAAGACATCACCGAAACCCAGCAGTTGTTACCTGTTGATGCCAGCACATCTGCTATAGCTTCTAACAGTGAATATTGTCTCCCCTTATTCTTATTTTTTTCTATCAGGTCCCTATCAATGACTGTCATTGGCAGAATATAAATGAGAATCCTACTACTAAGGAGAACAGGGAACTGTTCCAGGCTCTCAGTCCCAGTGGTATTTGGGGAAAGTTTTAAAGGGCAGTGGCAGAACTAAATACAAGAGTTGATATCCTGCCTCTTCAATTTAATTCCTTTCTCTCAAAACCAAACAAAAAAAGTTACTTGATTTTCAAAAAGATTCTGTTAATCTCTTTATTACAAGGTACTATTGACCAATAATACCTTAAAATGTTTCTTTTTTGTTTTATCCCAGGGTGTTTCGCACTTTCACAAAATCAAAGATTTAATGAAGAAGAAAGAATCCATCTAATTGACATTTGGTTGAAGTAGGGCCTCAGAACAATTGTGTTTACTGAGGGGTCCTCATAGATACAGAAAAATTTTAGGCAGAAGTCTCATTTGGTGGGGATCGTAATCTAGTTTTGTGTTTTCTATGCACATGCAAAAATATTTGCTTTTGTTGATCTTTTATGTTTTTATATAAATACATAAATAAGAGAGATTCATTACATTTAAATGAATTTTTCTTAATTCTCTGTTAGGAGCAGTTTTCCAGGGGAGTAACTTTTGCCTCACCCCTGTGCCCTCTAAAGGTGTTTTATAATGTCTGGAGACATTTTTGGTCATCGCCACTAAGTAGGGAGAATACTATTGGCATAGTGGGGGTTAAGGTCACGGATGTTGCTAAGACATTCTGCAATGCATGGGACAGTTCCCTACAGCAGTGAATTTCCCAGCCCAGAAAGTGAGTCAGTTCTTATCTACAATAGTACCACAGTGAAGAAACTGCTTTTTTCTCTATGGTTGGAGCAAAAATTGAGGTAGATTTTAATTATCATGGCCCTTCTTAACCTGGGCTTATCTTGATCTTATGCTGTAGTTAATCTACTTGCCCTCAGGTACTCTGATACTGTTAGTACCTTTTTCTATTGCCTTAACTTCTTCACTGATGTCTGGAACATTTAGTGAAAAAGTGAGACCAATGCATTTAGTCAAAAAGTGAGACCAAAGCTCCCTGCTGGATTTTCTGTTCAGGTTCTTGGTGCTGGTGATGTATCTTGTCTCTTTTACCTGCTCCTTGGTAGGATTGTATTCAGAGATTCTCTTGGCCTTTAAAAACTTCTTCCAAAACTTGAGCACATCTGTTAGTGCTGCCCTCATCCGCTGAAGTTCTTTCTTCCGCATCTCACTACGTCTACAAGGCCTGTTCTGTTTCCTTTATCACTCTCTGCTTTCAGCCACGCCCTTTGCAATTCTTCTTTATCTTGGCATTTAAACTTTGTTATCTTTTCTGCATCAGCTTCCTAGATTCATTGGAGTAAAGCTGATGGCATAGAAATCTGCTCTTCTTCCCAAATCCCATCCTGCTCATTTACATACACTTGCCCCTCCTACCCAATGTACTCATTCTAAATCTTCCCATCTTGTAAATTGTTCCATTCAGGGACTGGCTTCATGATTGCAGTTCTTTGTTGCTAAATGCTGGGGGAATCACATCTGTAAATTCTTAAAGTGTGGGGGGGAGGGGGGTGAAGATCCCAAAAGTGATCTATGTCCTTAGTCTCCACATCAAGGCTAATTAGATGTTAAAGCAATCTTTCTAATGATGAAGGTGCTGATAACCCAGGCTGGAAAGGACTTTGGAAGCTACAAAGGCTGTTCCCAGGGCACCCAGACAGACTAAATTATCCGTGATAGATGAAGAACTCTCCAGTTTTCACAGATTTCTGGGGAGAAAAATTTCACGACCTATTCCAGCTATTAATGACCCTGTTTTGAAGTGCTTTCTTCCAGGTAGCCTGCATCTACTGCCTCTTAAGGAATCAACATTGTGTAAAAATATATAGTAATAAATTTTGAAATATGAGTAAGATTTTCTTTATATACAAGAAATTTATATAGCACAATTTACCTTCAAGTTAAGAGGATTTTTATTTTTATCTAAAGAAATTGCTAAGCCAAGACTTTTGGCAAGGGGATTGCAATTCAGGATAAATGAGTAGCTCAAAAAGACGATAGATTATATGAGGTAAGAAAAATAGTTCAATGCATCCTGTGCACTCTCAGGGTGTTTCTGCGTAGCTGACTTAGAGTGCCAAAAGCTCTGTTTAAGATGACATATATTAAAGTGTTCATTCCTTGAAGGTAATCATGTCTCCTTCTGTATTAAAATGGTGAATTGCACTGTCTCCTTCCTAACTTCCTGCAGGGCAGCCTCACAGGGTGCCTCTCTTTACCTCAGCATTACCCCTTTCATCACAGAAATGAATTTTAAAATGCGTGCAGTTTATTCACCAAACAAGGATTGAGCCTCTCTTCTGTGCTTAGCATCATGTGAGCTAACTATAGATTCAGAGAGGAAGACACTCTCTTGACTTGCAAGAGACTTTAGAGTTGAGATGAGAATTTAGCTTGTAAATAAGGAAGTTCTGGAAAGGGCTGTGGACTCTTGTGATAGTGATTTTTGTAAGATACAGTGAGAAACCTTTGGTACCTCACTTTCAAATAAGTTTGTTTTATTGGCTTCCTCAAGAACACATGACTTTGAGCCCAGATAAATCTGGCAACAGGTCTCATCCTTATTCGTCTTTGACCTTTCTGAGCCTCAGAATCTACTCTTGGCAAATGAAAGAAATCATATCTGAGTTAAAGATAGTGATGATTAAATTAAATCTTGTTTTCTAAAAGTGCCAAGCAAAGGGCCTAGCATTTGTTATGTACTTACTAATTTCTTTTTCTTTTCTCTTTGATGTTTCAAGGATATCGTAAGGGATCTGTACTCATTGTTTGGGGGGATGTGCTTCCAGTATCGTGGTTTCTCTTGTACACTTGAAGATTCTCCCATTGGGAGGCAGAACCACTTATGTTGTGGAATCTGAAGATGCTACAGACACTACCATCGTTTTAGTCTTCCTTGCGTCTATCAGTGGGGCACATATTCAGTCGGACACATTAACGCCTGACCTTGAGTTCATAGTTTGGAGAACCAAAGGCCATTCAGAATCTGTTCAGATGGCAAATCACTGTGCGAGAAGTCATTGTACCTAGTGTTAGAGGTCTCTGCAGTGTGGTTCTCATAGGAGCAGTGCCAGTACTGCACTGCTGGTGTTGATGCGAGTTCAGTGCCTGCATTCAGTAGGAGCAGCTGTAGTACCCTAACTCTCCTGATTTCTGATGTGATTTTAAATGTTGATCCTGCATGCATTGCTTCTTACTCTGGTTCTTATGATGTTCCTGAGCAACCATCATGAATAACAACATTCTTTGATTAATCCTTTTTGAACATAATCCACATTATATTTGTGTTGTGTACAACTGGAAATTTGACAGATAAAAATGCTGTAATATCAGAATGATTTTATTTGGTTATAGAGTAATGTTTTATATTATATACTATCAAATAAGGAACGAGTACTTCCTTCTATATTAAATAGACCTTTATAATGATCCCTTTTCAATTGGTTTGCATTTTTTGTTTCTGAATCTTCTTAATTTTCTTTTACTTTTACATGTCATGTCTTATTAGAAAATAACAGTGTACCAGAATTTCCATTTTCTTGATGCTAGATCCACATGACAGGGAGATGGATATCCCCTGTCGGATTGCCAAAACCTATAATGCCATATGCAGAAAGAAAACAATTGACATTTTGTGGTTTTGGCATGAAAATTTTTCGCACTATTCTCGATTAGTATTCTATTTTAAAACCTAACTACTAAGCCCCAAAGCACTTTACTAAAGATAGAAATTTTCAATATTTTAATAAAGGCTGTGAAATAAGATAAAAAGGAGAACGATTTTAGTTTTTTTTAAAAAAGAAACAACCAAAATTAAACCCCCAAGTTTCTTGTTTCTGTATTGTCAGTGTGTCTTCTATTGTAATAACCATCACTGGACTAAATATCTTGCTGATAATAGTTATAAGCTCAAAATTATAAATTGCAAAAACAATACTTAAAAGCTATTTGGAGAACAGCAAAAAGAAGCCCGAACCGCAGGGGATATGATCCTTGAAAGAAGAGGAGCACATTAAGTAAAATCAACGTTTAACTGGTTTTCCACTGCAGGTGCTCCTCAATTTATGTAGCACACAGGGATAGAGCTCAAGAAGAGAGTGGCACTCTGTTAAGTAAAAGCAAAGTTCAAGTTCAGGACCGCCAAACACCTGGAACGTAAGAGGAGGAATTCTGAACATGGGGCCCCTCAACATACGGATAGATCCCTGGTTGACTCCTAAACTACATTTAAAGTTGTGAATTTAAGGAATACAGTAGAAAGAAGAGTTGGGAAGTAAAACAACTGAAGTGGAGATTTTACCAATGACTAGTGCTAGGGAGACACATTGGAGTTCAAGTCCTACCAAAGAACAAGAGGTCTGGGAAACAAAATAGGGATTTCATTGGAGTCCCTAGATAGCTACACATTAATAGTAGGGACCATGTACCAGTAATAAGGACTACTCTTGAAATAGGGCAAAACTGAAAGAGACTTATCCTAAAAATACCTAGAAAACAAGCTTTTAGAGTAAGAAAGTGATTTTCTAGTGATATAATTGCCTGCCAAGACAAAACTCAATACTCTTCAGAGAAACGTAAAACAAAATCCAGATTGTGTCATGTCATAAGTAATGTCGAGTGTATAGTTGCAAATTGTTAGATGAATATAAGGAAAAACGTAATTCTCTAACAAAATAAAAAATTGATATCTAAACATTACATGTCATTCAGATGTTATTAATAGATAAGGACTTTAAAATAAGTAGTATCATACATTTAAAATTTTGTAGGAGATAATGGATATAATGAATGAAAAGATGAAGAATGATAAGTGAGAAGGAAACTCTTTAAAGAAACAAAGCAGAGGGGCTGGAGGAATAGTACAGTGGTTAGAACCTTTGACTAGGAAGTACAAGGCCCTAGGTTCAGTTCCCGAGCATCACATAAAGTGGGTGTGCTGCCTGTGAGGAGGCTGAGACGTGAGGATTGCTGTGAGTTCCAGGCTAACCTGGGCTCCGTAGTGAGTTCAGGACCAGTCTGAACTTCAGAGTGAGACCCTGTGTCAAAAAAAAAAAAAAAAAAAGAAAAAAGAAAAGAAAAAGAAAAGAAAAGAAGCCAATACCCTACAACAGAAAAAAAAATCTAAATTGTATCTTTAATCTCATTCACTTTTGTATCTCTTTTAGTATTTCCCAAACCAAATAGAACTGTTTTACATAGCTGATTTTTAACTGCTGATAAAGGATACATTTCTTTAAATCCACGTGTGCATTTCTTCCTTTAAATCATGTAAACACAAGCAGATAAAACCTTACTATGCTCCAGATGGTTTCCAACTTACAGTGATTTATGATTTTTTTCAAATTTATGGTGGCATAAAAGTGATGTGTATTCAGTAAAAACCATACTTCAAATTTTGAATTTTTCCCTGGGCTAATGATATGTGGTATGATACCATGTTATGGTGCTGGCCTAATGTGAGTGTTCTGCGCACATTTGAGATACGCTTGGCTAAGCTATGATAGTGGGTAGAATAAGTATATTAAATACATTTCCAAATTATTGTATTTTCAATTTGCAGTGGATTTATTGGGAAATAACCACATTGTAAGAAGGGAAACATCTGTATAGTAAAAGATTTACAGTAAATTGAAGTACAAATGAGTCTTAGTACTATTTTTTTTTTAAATTTGATACAGGATCTCAGTCTGTAGTGTAGGCTGGTCCTGAACTCACTATGTAGCCCTGGTTGGTCTCAGACTCACAACAGTTCTCCTGCCTCAGCCTCCCAAGTGATAGGATTCTCGGAGTCTGCCACCATGCCCAGCTTATGTGGTACTGGGGAATTGAAAGTACAACCTTGTACTAGCTAGGCAAGGGCTCTAACTGTTGTGCTATTCTTTCAGCCCTGAAACTTAGTACCTTTTAAATACTGTTCATTGAAATTAAACTACTCTACTTCCTAATTAAATACAATCATACATTTCCTGTATTTAAGGCATATAGCATGAAATTATGGGAAAAAATCCTATTTGGAATTTTTTTGAAAAATTATGAGTCATTTGAAAGAAATTCCAGCAAAAATTGTAGATTATTCTGATAGAGTTATTTGCCTGTTAAGAATCAGAAAACTTAGATAAGCTAGCTTTTAATAAGGTATTTACATTGTTAATTATAATTATTGAATGCAAAACCTATTTGTGGAATTAGTGATTACAATTAACCTTTAATGGACTTTTGACATTTAAAATGAGTGCAGTTGCTAAAGTATCATTTTTCTACCCCCTTAGAAATCAACTCAGTCTATCTTGAATCAATATGTAAATTCTTTCCCATTGCAAAATAATTTATCTTACTATTTGTAATATTATATAGAATTTTAGTAAAATAATTTATCTTACTATTTGTAATATTGTATAGAATTTTAAAAAGATATCTCCATTTTTGTATTTTATTTAGTAATAATCTATTTAAAAACTATATTTGTGACATCAAGAGTAATTATTTTGCAAATCTTATGTTAGATATTTGAAAATGCTTCCCCCCAGAAGTAATAGTATGTACTTTCTTTACTTGCTAAGAAAAACTAACTTTCGTGGAATCAAAAATTAGTGTAAGTAACCACAATATCAAGGAAAATGCAATTATTTTCAGCAAAGGTGTAGATATTTTACATCTCGTAGTTGCTTTGGCAAAATGTTGGACCCCTCTTCTTAACCCACATCTGGTTAACACACGTGCAGATTAGCACTTGAAAGCACCTGCTCCATGGCGATGGGCTTCCACAGTGGCAGGGACTTGGCTGGGAGAGGTGAGTGAATCTGTAGGTCTCTTTCATTTGTTAATTTTGTCTTTCTTTTTTTTTAGTGGTCTTTTTTTCTGTTTTGGGACTGGGGGTTGAACCCAGGGCCTTGAGCATGCCACTGAGCATTTTACCACTGAGTTACATCCTCAGCCCTGCAGGTCTTTTTAAAGTGTTGACAAAATATATCCATCAGTAAATGGTTGTTTTCTGGGAAGAAGCGTCTGAACTTTCAAATAAATTGTGTTCTTTATTCCAAAAAGAGTAAGGATCCTTCCTGATGGTCTTTTTAATTTATTGGCAATGATAAATCATCTCCATCTCATCATTGCTCCCAATTTTTAATAACTGACAAGGGAAACTCAATTTGAAAGTATATTTAATTTAGGTAGAAACTTGTAAGAAATGAGTTGAATCTGTTGAATAACAGATGCTGCTATAATAAAATATGAAAGCCAGAGTTATATTTTCATAGATTCCACTGAAGAGACCGTTGCTTGGTTTTTGTAGTAGTAGTTCCTTTCGGAGTAATTATTTGCCCTGGGACTTAGGACATACTAATGTACTTGTACCCTTTCTCATTAAAAAAAAAAAAAAAAAGATTTAAAAGTCCTTCTAAACACATGCAGAGAACAATATCATATGTGAACTAAGTTTAAAAAGGAAAGACGGTATAAAGCGAAGTGTTAGTATATACATCGTGTGTCTTGAGCTACTTCAGCTTTGTTAACCATGCAACTCATAATTGGATCCAGTCTTCCTAGTACTCAGCAGAATGGGGGAAATTAGTGGGGTTAGTATGAGAAAGAACACAGGCAGTCGAACTGTCTTCAGCCAGCAGAAGCCTGCTTGAGTGAGCACAGGCCTGTGTGGGCTAGTACCGGGCAGTATAGACGAATTAGAAATGAAGGCACACATTCTTCCCTTGCAAGTGAGTGGTTCCGGATTTCTTGCAGAATTCAGGAAGGCCTGGCATGGGGAATAATGGCAGGCCTCCGTCACCTTTGTCATGAACACCAGGATTCCGTGTTGCTCCTCCAGCGAGTTTCTCTCGCTCCACCTCATCCCCGGTGCCTACCGCCTTCCTTTCTCTCTCTTCCTCTCTAAACATTCCCTGATCTCTGATCTGCGCTAGGTGTGGAGACACATAACTGTGAGAAAGTTGGCCTCTGAGGAAGTTGGCCATCTTCTGTAAAGTCAACAAAATAGCATGCCAAGTGGAATGTGAGGTGTCATGGGGTCCTGCCTTCAGAAGCACGTGCCCTGGTTGGGGAGTGTGATGTGGATTTGCGGAGAATGATTTGTGAAGGGGCTTTTCATGCAGAAAGGGTGGGCAATGGTGTCCTCATCTGACCAAGAAGACAAGGAGGAGTAGTTGCTTGCCACACATTGGAAACCGGCTTGGCAGTGCTCCCAGTGAGCGAGTGTGATGTTCTGGAGACTTCACAGATAGTCGTTGGGTGTTAATATTGAAAACCCACACCCGCCCCAACACACTAAAAAGGAGGGAAAATAAGACCCGCCAACCTGCCGTTTGCATATAGATGTATGACACAAAGTGACAGGCTTAACATTCGCCAAATTTAAAGGGACAACATTGAATGGTAAGTTATATTTTAAAATATCTAACTCTGAAATGTTAAACTTTCAGAAATATGAAGGTTTTAAAATGTCAAAACTAGGCATCTAAAAAAATCTGCAGATATAATTGCAAAGTGACAAAATTAAACAGAATATCTTTCGGAAAGATAGTTCTGTCAAGATGGAAGAGGGTTGAATTCGGTGGGGGATTGTTCATTGCTCTGGCGTTTGTTTTACCTTCTTAGTGAGGACCAAGGACAGGGCAACTCCATGTAACATGACAGAGTTGGACCCGGTGGCATTTCTGTGGTTTTCTCTTTGGCAGGATCGAGTCCACCATGACTTAGATACTGCCGGTTGCTTGGAACTCCGGTTACCTGAATTCGCCCTGATGAGCGATGCCGGAAGGTGCTCCAGCAAGGACTGTTAGTGTATGAGTTTGGGCGTGGCAGCTTGAGAAATTGTGGTATATTACAGTGAGCGAAGCTGCCTGCATCTTCTCTGGACTTCGCTGTCTTCGATTTCATTCCCCAATGTAGGTTGCCAAATTCTCTCGTGACTTTAGTCCCCCTCTTGGCCTATACAGACCTCTGTTTACCATTCAGTGATTTATTGGAATTCCCAGAGGGAAATCTCTTCATATGAAAAGGATTGTTTTAGTACCTTGGCTTTTCATGTCATACTTACTGGGTTAAAGATCTGTTTGCAAGCATCCTAATTTTCTTTGTGTTTTGAAGTTCAGTGTATACATCTTAGTATTCTATTTTTAACGTAGTAAAATAAATGTAGTCTCCTTCATGTTTTCTTTAATTGCTATTTAATTAATTAAGACAAACAAATTATTCTTAAATAATCAGACCCATTTAAAAATAGTTAATTAAATTCTCTTAAATATTTCATACTGCAATTATGCATTTAATATAATATAATTTCCTTTAAAGTGCCTCCACTGACCTGCGAGGACAACTCAATATGCAGACAATCCTTTCCAAGCTTTTATAAGCACTTTTATCAATACAAAAATTCAAACTTATAAATATAAATGCAGTTTATATTTATAACAACTTGTTATAATAACAATTTTAATTTATAATGTATAAAGCAAACAAGCCCTGTGAAATGTTCCAATTCTATTTCAACATATCGGTTTCCTTATTTACTTCAAGCTAAAGTGAAAAGACTAGTAGAATTTGTTAAATCACTCATGTAAAATATACTATTGATAAAATTAATGTAAAAATTCTATTTCTGCAATTTTTATCTCAGCTGTTCACATAATTTTAAACACTCTCAGTGTTGATATTTGTCTTATGGCAGAAGCTTCTTACTCATTCCCTACCTCCATTCTTCCTTTCCTTTGTAATGCACATTAGCAAACTTTTTCTTCAAAGGCCAAATAGTATTTTTAGGCTTTGGAGGCCATCTATAGTTGCTATTGCATCTTTGCTTAAAAAACATTTGAAATTCTAAAATAACATTCTAGCCATAAATAAAAGTCAGTGGGATAAATTTGGCCTGTGAGCTGTAGCTTTTGACCCCTGTCTGAGAATTTTAAAACCTTTCAATATTTTAGCTGGGCGCATTTCCCAGCCTCTCGTAGCTCAAAGCTGAGTGGCCATGTGATTGATTCTTTTCTGTGCTCTTTCCCTGTGGTGGAATATGGACCCTGAGGCTCATCATCATGGACCTGTGTTCATGGATAGCGCCGTGAGGATGGTCGAGCAACAAGGTAGAAAGAGCCTGGGCTTCACAGTAGTGCTGGACTCTCCCTGCCCCCATCCATACCACCCTGACAACTTCGTGGGGTGCGGGCCACATGCTGGCCTAGTCATCTATCTGGGAGAAGAAAAATATCTTATGTAAGTCAGTTCTGTAACGAATCCACTTTTTAAAGAAAAAGATTTCATACCTAAGGAGAGCTCAGGTTAATTACTCAAAAATTCACAGCCACCATTACCTGTTCTTAGAATGAATACTTCTTTGGCAGTTGTTTTCAAGTTCCCCTATTTCCAGTCCAAAATCCTGTACCTTTCTTTTGGGCATAAAGAAGTGCTAAAGCAATTTCACTGGATTAAAAAATTATTTTGAAAGTATCGTGGATAGCTTATAGACCTTGTCTTAGTGCCGTGTTATGTGTGTTGGTTGTTTGAATGATTTCTCCTAGCAAAGCAGGGCTGTTTGTCTGTGTGGACGTAAGGACTCTTACTTATTCTTGTTTAAATTGTGACCTGTGGCAACAAGGCTCTGGATCAAGACTCTGTGATGATGTTCTTCCTGAGACCGAATGCCTGTCCAGTTCTGGAGAGAGATCTTTCCCTTGCTCCTTCCCTTTTGAGCCTAGGCTGTGTTCCTTTTCTCTGGGTTCTCAGGTTCTAGACTTTTGCCCTATGTTTGCCAATCTTTTTCCAGAACGAGATCTATACTTATCTCTCCTTTCAGATGAAGTAATTGGTTTATAGTAGAAACTTAATAAAAGTGAATTCTCTTGTTCCTAATGCTTTTGAAAACTGCAGTAAAGCCATACATTTTAGTGACACTTCTCATTGCTGGACTCAAAAATAAAATTCTACAGTACAAATGTATTTTACCAGATTAAATTGATCTCTTCACACAGGAAAGTTGAAGTATGCTGGAAAATATCTAAAACGTATGGAAAATATTTTGTCATGGATAAGTTGGGGCATATGTTTCCCCAAAGAGTCATTGATTTCCTGAGCCTGCTTTAGTTGAATGGCCTCAAAGGACTGATGAATGTTTAGTCATTATTGTGTGATAAATGTTTTTTCATTGAGATTCTTGTTGGGTAAGTACTGACCTACAGAATACCATGAAAAATGTCTTCCATCTTAATCTTAAGAGTATGGACTTTACATATTTAAAGATTTCACATATTGCCTGTTACCTGCAATCTTTGGAAGCTTTACTCTGATCTTTATAAAATGAGCAAGGGTAAAAAAAAAATGTGTGGCTTAATCAAATTCTGCTAAGGTGACTTCTTATATTATGAAAGTAGAGATATCTTAAGTATTTTCCCTGAGTTATTATTTTCATCTAATATCCTTATAAGCTTCATTTTACTACTATACATTAAAGAGTGAATTTACCTTGGTACATTTATTTGACTTATCTGTAGGCTACCTCTTTTCTTAGTATAGTTAAAAGTGGAGGTATAAAAGAAATATTTCTTGAGAATATATAGCTATTTTATTTAGAAATATCAAAATTCAAGTGACTACTCCATCATATGGTTTAATTTTATTTCAATTTGCCTGTAATATTGCTTATTAATAATTTAGGTTATCATTCCTAGAAGTTAATTGAAAATCAGAGCTCTTTAACAGTATGAATAGTTAACATTTTCTTCCTTGTAGCTTTTTTTGTTTTTTGGGGGATTAGCATTGATGAAATAGCTGAGTCTTTATTATTGGCCTTTAAGGAAACAAACTTGCCTAAAGAGTGCAGGCTTAATGTAACAAGATATTATTTTGCTGTAGACCAAATATAATTTTCTCTGTTTTAGATCTTGTATCTCACTGAGTTTTGTAAGGTCCCAAGTTCCCAGACTAAGAAAAGTTAGGATTTAACTTGTCATAAAAGTTTTACTTATGCGTATTTTCATCTATTGTGATTCATGTATACCATTTTGTAGGTTATCTTAAAACATATCAATGAATCATGGCTAAAAACACAATATAAAATTTATTGTTGGTAGGAAATCTATATAAAGTGTCAAAAGAGCCTTCAAGATGAAGAGTGAATTTGAATAACATAGGACTCTAAAATACAAATGATGATTTTGCAACCTTTTAGTAGGACATTGTGTCGTGGTTGATGCCCCTCCTAAACTTTTGATGTTTCCAAGAAACAGTGTCTGCTTCTTTATATAGTGCCATTGAGTTGCACGTAACAGCACTTTATCTCCTACAATAATGGATCGATCTAATATTAAGCATTCTAGTAAGGCCTTCTTATAAAAACAATATTAGTGATGTGAGAAAATGCAGTAGGCCATGTTTAAACGAAATATCAATGAATATATAAATCTGTGAAATAAATTGTTATATCCGTATAACCCTTTTGTATAGTAATGCTATAGAATATAAGTATTATGAAGTCTTTAATTGCTAACAGTATAAACAAATTAATAGTTTACACAACATTATTTTCTCTTTTTATATATGTGTATGTGTGTATATTGTATCAGAAGGAAAATGCTGCAACACTCTTGAAGTTGACCAATGTAAAATTGGTGACATTCATTTTTTATTGATCCACAAAGTGGCCATTTTCTGCGTTGTGAGGCTGCATGAGGTTTTTCTCAAAGTAGTTACATTTCCTTTACTTTATGATCTAAGGTTTTTACGAAGTGCATTTATTACCTTTAGAGTTAGAAAGAAACCTCCTAGAAGCCTGTTAAATGAAACTCGAACAGTAGCCTCTGCTTCCTGCCCTCATTCTGACACGGCTTCTGCCAATCCTGGTTGGCTGCAGGGAAAAAAAAAAGAAAACAAACAAACAAAACAAACAAACAAACAAAAAAAAAACGTGCTAAGAGTCACCAGGCACCCGCACTAATGTTTTGTCCAAGTACAGCCCAGCCCCTTCTTCTCGTCCCTTTGTATCCAACTTGTTGCACAGTCCCCTGGACTGGCATTTTTCTCTTATTTGCTCTTCTCTCTTCCTGTTATTACTGCTCTGATTAACCACAATTTATGCAAAATAGACATTTAAATAATGCTTGCTGTGTGCCAGGCACTGGTCTAAGTTCTGTGCAAGTCACTTAATCCTCGCAGTGACCTGACAAGTGGATAATATCATTATCTTCCATTATGGGATGGATAAAGAACTGATGCACAGAGTGGTCAGCTTGTTTCGCAGAAAGTAATCTGGATCCACTATTTGCTTAATTGAAACAAGCCATACTACTTTCTCGGTGCCTTACTGGCTTCCACAGTAGTCTCAGTTATTTATAGAATAAGGCATATTCCTGCTTCTGGAACCCTTGACTAAAATTAGGGTCAGCAAGCTACATCCTACAGGCCAAACTTGTCCTTCTTACCTGTTTCTGTCAATAGTGCCTTATTGGCACACACTCATGCCATTCACTTACATGCTGCATATGTCTACTTCCATGGGACCACAGCACAGTGGAATAGCTGTGACAGAGACCACGTAGTATGTGAAGTCTTAAATGTTTGCTCTCTAACCCTTTAAAAAAATGCCACCTTCTGGGCTAGAAGGCAGTTCCTGGGTCCACCTAATTCAGTTACTATATCTGTGTGACCCCAAATCTTTGTGGTATAAAACAGCCATTTCTGATGGTCGTAGATTTTGTGGGTTAGAAATTGTACCAGGGCACATCATTTTGTTTTCCCTGGTGTCTGGAGCCTGCACTTAGCGGGATCACACAGGGAAGGTTTTGAGTTGTGGTGCTCTTCAGACATCACTCCCCACACCTGGCTGATCCCCCACGTGATGAAGCAGGCATGTATAATGGTATCTCAGGGATCCCAATGTGTGTGTCCCATCCCCAAAGAGAAGCAGGCAGATGGGGCTGCACTTTTGACGAGTAACTCCAGGAGACACGCGTTGTTACTTCTACATGCTGTGGGTTGGGTACATCCAAAAATTTTCCCAAGTTCAAGTGGAAGGAACGCTGGCGCCACCCCTCATGGAAGGTTATCAATTTCACACTATAAGAATAGGTGAAATGGAATACGTATTGGTGTAACTATCTTTGAAATATGAAATATACAGTTCCCACCCACCCACCTGTCATTTTTCTATCTTCCAAGACCCTAACCAGAAAACTGAGTGTCCCCTAGGTTAAAAAATTCTGCCACGTTATCCCTCATCTCTGAAATATTTGCTGATCTTTCCACCTGGAAGGCACATTCATCTCACTGTTTTTCACACTGTTAGTAAAAAACATCACGTTCTTGTTCTAAACCCCTAGGATTGCTCTCAGCCTCAAGCTTGGCTCTTATTATGTGGGTTATTATTCATGTATTTGTTTGCTTGTTTTTTGAGTTAGAGACAAATTTCACAATCTGGAAGTAGCTTCTGTTTTCTCCCTGCACCTAAACAAGGTCTGTGGTCTGTCCTAGATGTAAAAGTCAGTATTACTCTTTTCTGGAGTCTGGATGTGAAAGTGTGTGCAATTGTGTAATAAGAGGAGTTCAAGATCAGGCGAACGTGAAGCTGAACGTGTAACCGTATTTCACACATGCTACAGGAAGTCAGTGAACACTATTTACAAATCACTGGCAGTGAGTTGTGTTCATGTCTTTATGTCATCTCTTGCTTTTGGTACCGCCTTCCTTATTTGGGACTCTTTCTCAGGGGCAGGTTTCTGTTATCATGGTGTCATGGTTTGGATCTGGAGTGTCCCCCAAAGGCCTCGTGTTGCTAGAGGTACTATGTAGGGTTGGAAGGTGGGGCCTGGCTGCAAGAAGCAGATGCTTGGAGCCTGACCTGGAGGAGTGTGTGCTGGTTCCGCCCTTCTCGCTAGACTCTTGTCTGTTTTTCCATGCTGCCGTGAGGCTCTCTGTCTCTGGAGCATGCGTGATCTCTAGCTACCTGCCACCCCACTGTGTGATCCCACCATTTTCCGTCTGCCCACCCATAATGGGCTGTGACTTTCGGAAACTGTAAAGTAAAATAAATCTTTCTTCCATAAAATTGTGAATGTTGAGTATTGAGCCACAGTGACGAAAAAGTAACTGGGACACTTAGGGAGTAAATTTCTGTAGGGCTGCTTTGTGATTCACCAGAGGAAAGACGAGTGGGAAAGAAAGAGAAGTAGATCAAACACGCCACTTGATGTTCTTCAGTCCAAGCCTGTCAATGCGAACGGGAAAAAATAAGCTTTCCTCAGACATTTAAGGGAATTCATTTCTTCAAAGAAAAGGGAAAAAGCAGGAAATAGACTTTTTATGTCTCATCACATAGGTACTTGGGGTAATCAGCTTGATATTCGCAGTTGGCCAATTACATTTCCATTACAGTTCATCTCAGGAAGTAATTTAGTTATGTCTTTTTTCCCTTTCTCATAAAAATTTCCATCTAAGTTAGAGGTCAGCAAACTATGGCTTTCAGGCTAAATCCAGCCCTCTGCCTGTTTCTGTTCCTGAAGTTTTATTGGAATCCAGTCTCACTTGTTTGTTTATGCATTGTCTGTACTTGCTACAGCACAATGGCATCAAGACTGAATAGTTGTGACAGAAATCACATGGTCCACCAAGGGAAAATATTCATTCTGTGCATTTTTACAGAAAAATTTTGCTGACCCAGAGCATATGTTGATATCTAAACTACTTTTTAGATTTTTTCCACGTAAGTGTCAGATAATACAGTGAACCACATGGCAAATTTTAATAGAGCTATGTTTAACTTTACACTGCACTATATATTTAGTGAATGTAAAGGTGTCACGAGAAACCAAGTTATCTGTTAATTTTGGCACTTTATATGATTGGTCTTGAGAAATAAACTGTCTAAAAATAATTTTGATCGTAAGTGTTCACTAATATCTCTAATATTTTTAACATCTTGAAAGAATTAATGAGAAAATAAGAGATCAAGACAAGAACTTGTAAATCTGTGAGATGAGCTGCCTGGAAGAAGAAATTAGGATTAATAACATCCTATTAATATGCAGTGATACTTGATTTGAAAAAAGTTTGTAAAAAGACTTTCAGTGCCTTTCACCAAAATAATAAGTTATACAGGGATTTTTAGTCTGTGACGACAGGAGTCTCTAGCCTATATAGGCTTGGGGGTTGTGACCGTATACCATGTTATGACACAGCATGAGGCCCTCACCAGATATGGTACAATACGAATGTTCTAACTTCAAAGACTGTGACCCGGAATAAACCCTTTTGTCTTTACAAATTACCCATGTCTCATGTATTGCGTTATAGCAACAGAAAGCAAGCTAAGACAAAGACCTTAAGTAATGTAAAACTTGGCTCATAACTGAGAATGAAGATACAAGTTTATATAACATAACCAAATACAGAAAATAATATTCCAGGATTGTTGAAGAGAATGAAAAGCAATATATTAACATATGCTGAGTGATGTTGTTAAGATGTAGAAATTCTGGATAACTGCTTGTTTTCTATTTTACTTTTCTGGTTCTCTGTTATGAGTGTGTCAGTCAGCTTGCTGTTGCTGAGACCAAACATCCAACACCTACAGTCTAAAAGGGAAGAGGCTTAATTGGGCTCATGGTTTCAGCCCATGGGCTGCTGGCTCAAGGCAGAATCATTCTGGTGGAAAGGCATGGCAGAGCAAAGTTGCTTAGTACATGGTGTCCAGGGAGCAGAACAGGGGAGTAGCACCAGACAGGAAGGGCAAGGGCTCAAATATAGTACCCAAGGTTACACCGCTATGAACCACTCAAACACATCCCCGATGTATTTTACTAACCCGCTCATCAGCTACCAAGACAATCAAGTTGACACAATTAAGCTTCACCACCCCAGTGAGCATGTATTTTATATTAAAAATTAATTAATAATCCAAAGTGTTTTCAGTTGTGTACCTAGAACGGCCCAGACTGAAAACAAATACAGTTCATGGTATTTATATACTCATACAAAAGAAAACCAAGCATCCCATAAGCAATTAACAAAGGAATGTCACCACTCCAAAATATTTCAGTAGCTTTATTGTGATATATTTTTGCATATAATATTCATCATTTAAGTGTAACAGTTTGTTGTGCTTTAGTAAATTCATATGATTTTATAACCATCACCAGAATCTAGCTTTGTAATAATTTCTGTCAAAGTTTTTAACTGGTTATTTATAATCAGTATCTATTCTTATATCCTGGCCTAACCAATCCCTGTTCTGTTTTCTGTCTCCATAATTTTCTTTTGTGTAGAAATTTCTTGTAAATGGAATAAGATATTATGTGATCTTTATATTTGGCTTGTTTCACTTAGCATGTTGTTCCTGACGTCCAGTTATGTTGTTTTACCTGTCTGCAGTTTATTCTTTTTTATTAGCAGTATTCTACTATAAAGATATACCACATTTTCTCTATCCATTCACTGATAGTGGTCATTTGTTTTATTTCCAGTGATTAGCTATTATGAATAAAATTGCTATGTGTATGTATGATCATACATTATTATAACTTTTGGGTAAATAACTAGAAATGGAATTACCAGATCATGTTTAAAGTTTTAAGACCTTGACAAACTATTTTCCACAGTGGCTGCATCATTTTACATTTCCACAGTTGTATATGACAGTTCCAGATTCTCTGTACCATTGACTACACTTGTGATTATCTGTTGTTTGGATCAGAACTATTTTTAAGTGACATTTCATTGTGGTTTAACTTGCATTTCACTGGCGACTAATATTAAGGGGCATTTTCAAGTGCTTATTTTCCAGTAATATATCTTCTGTGGTTAAGTGGCTTTTCAAATCTTTTGACTATTTTTATTTATTTTACAAAATATTTTAAAACATTGTGTAATTATATGGTTGTTACAGGGATTATGAGTTTTTTCACTTTGGCAAGATTGGCATTTTGAATCTTGTTAGTTGTAGGCACTGTCCTTTGTATTGTAGGTTATTTAGCATCATTCCTGGTATCTCTCTGGTAGACACCAGTGGCATGCAACCTACCATGACAACCAAAAGTGTTTTCAGCTATTGCCAAGGGTCGCCTGGACGACAAAACTGCCGCAAGTTGAGAACCACTGGCTTAGCAAATTGATATAGATTCAAAAGAAACAACAAAAGTATATAGTTAAAATGGAACTTATCTTCTTTTTTTTAATAAATAGAATTTAGGAAGGCAGAAAGAGAAGGTGACACGTTTGCTTTTTTATGATTAGTTTTGCTGCTAAATAAATTTTGCAGTGCTAGAGATTTGAAATAAGAATTATATACTGTTTTCCCACCCTTTTTTTTTCTTGTGTTTCATCTGGTTTCTATTCACCAGTGTCTCTTGGCCAGCAGAAGGACTGCATATGCCTTTTGCAAAAGAGCATTTAGCTCTGACTTTTCGTTTGTAACTCCAGTCTTTTAGTTTGTTGCTCTATATTCATAGTTATTATTGTTTTTGTACTTTGAATTATTTTCTTGTAATGAATATCTATGAATAATATTACTGGGATAACGGATTAACTTTGTTTTGCACAGGTTTTATTATGTATCACCTCATTGTTTTTCAAATTTGTACCAGTTAGAAAATGTCCATTTCCAATTTGTATAGGCCTTGTTACCTCAAAAATAGTTTTTGAATGAACTGCTTTCCCCCTACATCTTGAGAAACAGCTGTGCCAGTCTCTAATCCTCTAACAGTAATAGTCTAATGCATTTCTTTCTTAAAGCTCCTGTGTATGAAAGAAAAAAAAACAATATGCTAAGTCAGAATTCTTGCGTGAAATAAAATCCCCATGACAGACTAAGATTTGAAGCATGAAACGATAAGAAATGAGTTTAAAAAGATAAATCTCCTTGTGTGCCAAGTAAGGATTTTCCTTATGCAATAAAGTCTCCTTAAGTAAACATTTGATGGAAGGAATAAAATCTTAGTTATGCATAAATCTTTTTTATTAATATCAAGGTTGTGTGTATAAGTGAGCACTAATGTACCCAAGGGAAGAGGAAGTAGAAGGAGAGATTATAGCAAATAAGATGAGGGCAGAACTGTTTTTACCATTGGTCATAAATTGTTTAGCCAAAACCAAAGATAGATGGCCATCCTGCTCCGCTTTTACATAACAGAGCAAAGCTAGCACTTAATCAATAGGAGCTCTCTCTAAGGGTTCTGGATGCTCTGAAAACCCAGTGTCATTCAGGCATAAATGCAGAGTGCTTCCTGCCTGCCTTCTTTTTGATTTCCCAAGCTTGAATGGAAATGAAACAGAGCAGTAAAAATTACAGACTAAAGATGCAACTAGTTAAGAATTCAGTTTTGTGGTCGTAGTTCCAGTTCTTTGATATGGAACTAGAACATTGTCATGGGTAGTTGTTTTTTTGGAGTAGTGTGACCTGAAGACATTTAGCCAAGGAAGAGTCTTACAGGCTTTTGGAAATGAGCTTTCTAGAAATTCATGGCATCTCACAAATGCATCTCTCTGCACAGATGCTAATGATGAGGGATAGTATAAAATAAGTGAGAGGGATGACAAATGAATAATTAAACATGGGTAAGTCCAAGTGGTGTGTGCATGTGGTAAGGCTTTGGGCATGTGAGGTCATAAGTCCATTGCCTTTCTGGTGTCAGCTGATCTAATTTGGAATGACAATAACTACCTCCTAAGATTCTTGTTAATGTTGAGTGAAAAATTCTGTGTTTGGTACCAAAATTTAACTCAAGAAGTTTTAGCCACTGGTATGGTGTAGTTTTTTTTTTTTTTTTTTTTAATAGAGAATTTAGGATTTCTTGTGGGTGGAGGAGATTAAACCTCAAACAAACTTGTCTCAATCTCAAAATCTCAGTTGCCCTGAGGAGAAGCACTGCGGAAGCTATCACTTGTATATTTTCTCAATTTAGCTTCATAATCTGCATTTAGGTCTTAATTTCATATGGCTGATCCTAAAATATAAATGCCAAGATTGATGAAGGCTCTGAGATTTCGTTTTCTTATGTACAAGTTGACAAGGTAGCCTGACACAATTTCAAAGATACTGGCAGAAGACATGACGCCTATGTTGCCGACAAAATGTAGTTGATTACCGAACACAAAGCAGTAGCCAGAGAAACAGATTTGTGTCAATTTCTTGAGGCCCAATTTCCACAGGGCAACATGAAGAAGATACTAGAAACGAACAGTTTCTGTTACATGAAAGGAATCCTGAATTTAGAGAGCCCAAATCTTCTATAATGGGCAGTAAACGCGTCTGTTCCTTGCTCACATTGGAAGCACTCGCTCTATCCTCCCATACTATAGGCAAGCCTGCCATCTGTTCATGAAGCAGGCATTATATTTGAAAAGTCCACTTCCTATACAACATCTTTAAAAAATTAGTTCGGAGCAAAGGCAGTCAGGGCCTCTGCTCAAAGGATCTGAAGAAATGCAAGATCCTATGGAGAATTGCCCCCTGGCTATAACAGGTGAAAGCTACACAGGTGATCAAAATGTACGGTGAATCTTTAAATTAAAAAAATTTATTACAGTAAAAGGCATATGGCCACCGATCCTCTCCAAATACACCCCCTTTCCAAAGTAATTCTGGAAGTTCCCTTTTATGAGTGTCTTTGTGAGACGTGATAGAAAGTGCAGTGAATTCCAGTGCCAGGTGCCATCCAATGGAAAGGCAGGCTGGCAAAGACATTGCAGTGTGTTCCCACCCGACTTGTCCATTGAATATGGTACTTTTTGACTTGTAGCTCTTCTCCAAGGCCAGAATGACCATTGGATGCAAACACTTTGAATCTATTGAGGACATTCAGAAAGCTAAGACAACACAATAAAAAAAGACTTCCAGAACTGCTTCATTCTTGATGGGATAATTGTATTCAAAGCGAGGAAGATTATTTTGAGGAAAATTAATAGCGATGTGTCTTTGACCATACTAATTTTTTTTAATTGTAAGGATTAACTATATTTTTTGAGACGGGTTCTCACTCTGTAATCCTGACTGGCCCTGAAGTCACTGTGTAGCCCAAGCTGGCCTCAAATTCACAGAAGTCCTCATGCGTCAGCCTCCCAAGTGCTGGGATTACAAGCCTGCACCACCATGCCTAATTTATGTGATGCTGGGGAATTGAACTCAAGGCCTTACACTTGCTAGGCAAGCATGCTCACTAACCCCTGTGCTGTTCCTCTAGCCCCCATTTACTGTACTCTTCAGTCATACCTGGTATGTTTACATTTAGAAGATAGGAACTATGCAAGGGAGCTCCTGTGATGTCCTGTGTGTCAAAATGTGACACCAACAGGAAGCTGACTAGCCGTGACACACTGGACATTGAAGAGAAGTGTGCACTTACCTGAGGTACTGATCGGGTGGCATCAGGAATGGCAGATGTGATATATTGATGGCCCAGTGGAAGCAGCTCCTTCATGGCTACTGGAGGCACTGAGGGTGCATCTCTGCAGATGCGTACGCATGAGAGGGATAAATATGCAAACCACAGAAGGGCTAATAGGGACTTTGTTGTTAACAAATTACAGATGTTTAAAAACTTGCTTCCAAATAACCATTTGTGAAGTTCTTGAGCGTACGGAATGCAAGATTGGTGACTGTTGACTAAAGATGTTATTTTCTTGGGTCGTATGCAATTTTTTTTACATTGTCTTTGCTGCTAGGTATAGTATTAAGTATAGTTAAGCATCTGATATCAGCCTTGATTTTCAGCTTTAGAAAGCTGTATCAATTGGAGGATTTATTGGGTGCTTTTCATTATGTTAAGTAAAGGATGAATTAGTTATTTATCGCTTAATTTCACAAGTCTTATGTCAAATTTTATTCATTAAAGTTTCTGTATTTGTAGTTATGTCATAAAAAGTCAAGAAGAGAGATGTGAGCAAGTTGGTGGAATCGACAGGAGCTACTCTGGCACGGTGATCTCATTTATTCATGTTGGGTTTTGTGATAAATTTTGCAAAGGCTAAAATTGCGATATAGGCAACGATTGTTTGTTTTTCTTCCGTAAAATCTCCTCTTTCCCTTTTTAGTTTCATTATGCATTTACATTAAAGAGATGAGGATCATTTGTGTTCCAGCCCTGGATCCACCCTGGGAATTTGCTGAGTGCCCATGTTTCACATTTTCTCCTTTTACGAAGAGGAATATATTTAAATCTCATGTTAGGAATACTGATGAAGTGCCAACCACGAGGGATCCAGCGTAGTTCCTGGTACCTAATCCTTTGCCCCCTGTGTTTTCATTTCTTTACTCTTCTCTCTTCCTTCCCTCTTGCACTTTCAAAATTCTTCCTTTTGCTGCCCCTTAACTGAGTTCCATGTGCTTTAATCCTGCACATTTTCCTTGTCCTTAATTGACTTATTTTTGTCTTTTCTCCCCTGCCCTGTTCTTCAGGCACCTTCCCTCTTTCCCGTTTTTATCGGCTTTCCTTCCATCTCTCAGTCATTAGTTGGTCTCACTTATCTTGACAAGGTTTTGATTCAACTCTCTTTCTCTCTCATGCTCCAAACATTGCTATTTCCTATATTTCTACACCAAAACCTTAGAGCATATTGTCTGTGCTAGGTGCTTCCATTTATTTACTCTTTACTTCATGCTTAATTGTTGACTTTTGCCGTACAACTTACTATTTTACCATGGCACTGCTCTTAATGGACACTAAGAAGCTATTTTGCAAATTCATTGACCTCCGTCCAATTTTTTTCCTAGACCTTTCTGTCACTTTTGATTCTTTGTCCCTCCCCAAGACTCATTTGCCTTCTACTGACAGTGCATTGTCTAAGTACGTTTGCTCCTTTTTTGATGACAGTTGGTTTTTGTAGGCCTTCCTTGTGGCCACCTATTTTACCCAAAGGTAATCCTTGGCCTGTTGGCTCTGTCACATACACTGCAATTCAGTAGGATCGAATTATGTAAACAGATGAACCTGACCAGCTGTTTTCCTCTATATTCACATCATTATAACTTGAGAAATAGCCCATAGGGAAGCCATCCTTTCCAACTGGATTGGCTATGCAAATTTTGGCGTTGTTATCACCCTCCTGACATTCAAGTACTCAAAGATCGTCATGCTGGTCCTTATGTATATTAAGTATGTCAGGAACTGAACGTTCGCAACTAGAGACCATGTTTATTCAAGCTACATTTGCATATATACACAGGAAGCATAGCAATATTGTCACAGGAAAATCTATCTTGTTTTTGAGCCAAATCAACAAGAAGTCTTGGAAATTAAATGAATCCATCCTGTCCCCACCCACTCTATGCTACACACAGCAAATGAAACTTTTTGGAATCAATTATGAAGGGTCCTAAAGACTTAATGAGGAGGACTAGTAAATATGGAAATCCCAGATGGTGGGAGATATGGTTTCCAGGGTGCTAGTGGTGCCAGAGAGAGACCTGCACAGTGGGTAGTTGAACTCGTGACATGAAAAGGTTTTTTTTCTTTTTTGGTTGCATTCTACTTTTATTTAAATGGAATTTCTTTCTTTCTTTCCTATTTTTGTGGCAGGGATTTAACCCGGAGCCCCATGCACGAAAGCATGCACTTTACCATTGAGGTACAACTGTGGCTCTTAAATGGAATTTCTAGTCACTTCTACTCTGTATGGAATTCTTGATTCAGTTTTTTCAATCATTTACCCTCCTCTCTTCAGAATATTTTTTCTAGGGACTATTAAAAATACTTCTAATTTAAGTAAATACTTTTTGTATATGAACTGCGGTGGATAAATTCAGGCTCTAAAGTCGGCTTGAGTCTAGATCTGAACACCTCTACTGTATGAGTATGTTTGACCAAGTTGATTAGTGTTAGCCTCCTCACTGTGAAAGGATTAAATGCTGCGATGCATGTAGGGCAGTTAGCACATGGCCGGGCTATCCCCCTCAGTGGTGTGTTTCTTCTGAGTGTAGTAGTAGTTGCTTTTTTCTGTGCTCCAAAAGGCATTTGTGAACGGCAGACCAGGCCCGGGTCCACCCACAAGGCTTCTCGTGGCTCGCCTTACGAACAATGAAGTCCTTGCAAGCAGATGTGAAGCGGTCAGATGAGATTAGCAGTTACCACATACTCACTTACAAAGAGACTCACTTGGGTGGAGTTAAAAAAACTCTAGATTACTTGGGCCTCCACAGATGCGCTACATAAGTATGGATCGTGGTGCTGTGGGAGACTTTGATCTCTGTTAGGGCCTAACTTTTTGATTGTATGTTCAGTTGGTATTTCAAGTATGACCTGGAAACAACTGATGAGACTGATGAGGTTTGACTTCCCACCCTAGGAGTCATAGGAGTCTGTTTTCGTAGTTCCTTGTCCTTTTTTTGTTATTGTCCTAGCAGTAAAGATTGATCCCAGGGATACTCTACAACTGAGCTTCATCTTTCTCCCTTCATTTACAGAAAGAGTCTCTATAAGTTGCTCAGGCTGGCCTTGAAACTCCAATCCTCTGGGCCCAGCCTTCAGAGTCATTGAGATTACACGTGTGCAAGATGGTGCCCAGCTACTCCCTAATATATGAATAGAGAAGAGCAGCGCTGGTTAAGAGGGAGAGAGGGTAGGATGAGGGAGAATGAGGAGTATTTATCACGAGTATCCTGAGTGTAAACGTTTGTGCATGTTGGTGAGTATGGCTCTACTTCTTTCCCGACTAAATGATTTCTTAAGTATTCTGTGAGCGGGATAACCATCCAAACCAGGTGCTTCTGAGAGTGAAGAGGAATGTATTAATAACGAGTCACAGACAATAGACACAAACCAAGACTGACCCAAACAAGTTCTAATGGCATGCTTTAAATTTCTAAGTGTAGTTTATAAGCCTAAATTCTATGCACTCACCCAATACTCAAGGTATAAATGTGCTAACCTCTAACTCTTAAATGGTCCTGTTCTTTGCTCTTGGGCCATGCTCATGGGTGCAGTTTTCTGAGGTTACTGCGTGCTAGGTGGGGACTATTTAAAACAATTGTCGCGAGGGTTTGATCCTCCTCGAGAGCACTTTTGCGTTCAGACATGAGGTACCTTAACCCAAAGGAATTTCAAAATGGTTTATTTGTAAGGTAGTCAGGGTTAACAAATAAAATACAAGGTAATAAGTTGATTTAAGTTAAACAGTGAATATTTGTTCTTACTCTAAGTATATTTCATACAATATTTGGGACGTAACTATGCTAAAAATTATTCACTGATTATTTGAAATTCAAATTAACAGAGAATGCTGTATTTTAGCTAGTAACTTTACCAAGTGGGGGAGCTAAGTTTGGGTGAAGAACTTTCTAGCCCTCTTTTGTTTTTTGTCCTGGAGGGTCAAACCAAAGGTCTCATATAAGTTAAGAAAGTACTCTTCCACTGAACTTTACCCCTAATTCTTTTATTTTGAGACAGAATCTCTGTAATTTGCGTAGGCTGGCCTTGAACTTCAGATACTCCTGCTTGAATCTCCCAAGTGACTGGGATCGCTTGTTTCTGCCACCACCATCAGATAAATTTCTAGAATTCCTTTAGTAGGTGATACCTTGTCATTAATGGCACTGTGTGTCTAACCCAGGGCCTTTGCAGTGAGCTACATCTCCATCTCTGCCTCTGCCACCCCCCACACACGTTAAAAAATATTTGTGACAGTATCTTACTAAATTGATAAGTTGCCCAAGTTGGGCTCAAACTTGGGATCCTCCTGCCTCAACCTCCCAGAGTGCTGGGATTGGAGGCCTACACCCCTCTGCCTGGCTGAATTCAGCGTTACTTTTTGAGATTCTTTCTTTGTTCCTTCTAAAAGTGTTCATTAAGCTTGCCATGGCTGAGTATTTGCTGGGACAAAGGCCATTGTGGTGAGGGAGAGAGCGTAGCCAAGTCCGAGGCTATTCTGGGCGGCTCCAGGCACAGGGAGCTTGGAGAAAAGGCAGTCAGTCAGCTGCTGCGGAGCCTGGTGGAGCAGAAGGAGATCAAGAAATTTGGAAATGGGATGAGACAACTAGGGACCATGTCATCAAGGCAGGAAAAGTTTTTTTTTTTTTTTTCTTTTTGAAACAGCCTGTAGTCCAGGCTGGTCATGAACTCACTATGTAACCCAAGCTGGCTTTGAACTCATGGGAATTCTCCTGCCTCAGCCTCTGGAGTGCTGGGATTACAGGCGTGCACCACCCCAACTAGCTTAAGGCAGGACACTTCTTAAAGGTAGCACTTAGACTGTATCTGTATTCTTCCTCCCCACTCCCACCAGCACCACAGATCTTAAAACATTTTTTGCGCAAAGAGACTGTTCAAATATTTGGTGAGTTAAATTGCTCCTTCCAAGGGGATGTCTTCTCATTTTTCTTTCTGCAGAATCCACTAGGGAATGCATTACTTGGCTAATTTATTTCATAGCTGGATTCTGTACACTATGTGCTTCCCTTCTTTAAGTTTGTAAATTATCCCATGGGGTTCAGAGCAGGAAGCAGTATGAGCAGGAGTGGACTGCAGCTGAGTCCGGCAGAAGGCCTCTAGATCATCGGAATGGGATGGACTGGAATGGAAGGATGTGGGGCTTTGTGTGAGTGTGTATGCAATCAGTCAAGCTCTGCAGAGGGCTTCCTTTCATGTAATATTTTAATACAATGGGAATGATTCCATACTATGATAGAGTAGAAGTGTGTGCATGCATGTGTGTGTGTGCATGCATGTTCACTTACTGTGACAGTAACAGGCTGAGAGAGCTGTGCCGAGGTTGTTGTATTGTTTGGGCATTTTATAATATAAACCTTTCATAATAATCTCCAAACAGGGTGTGGTGGCTCAGGCATATGATCCCAGTACTCTGAAATGCTGAGGCAGGGGAATTGCAAGTTCAAGTCCACTCTGGGCAACTTAGCACGTTAGTGAGGCCACCCTCTCTCAAAATAAAATGAGTAAATAAATAAAAAGAGCTGGAGATACAGCTCAGTGTGAGGGCCCTGGCTTCGATCCTTAATACTAGACACACTATAAAAGAACATACAAATTCACTATATAAATGAGCCAAAGTCAGTCCTTCAAGTGCGAAATGAGCCAGTCGTTCCAAGCTGTCCCATACCAGGTAAGCAAGCATTGTGAGTGATGCGTAGATACCACTGCGGGATGATTCTGCTCAGTGGGACTGTTGGGATTCTCCTACTACCTTTCGTGACAACTCTGGTTTGTGGCCTCTGAGAATGATGTCAGCCACTTCCATGGGCATTAAGAAATATTAAAAACAAAATTAAAATAAATTCACTTTCGTTTAGACTGAAATTGTATTCTATATAACACTTTTCCCCCATTTTATTGATATGTGTAAGTGCAAAATTTAAGGTTTACAATGAAGTTGAGCATTTTGTGCTCATACGTATCTTGTCAGGGTGACAAGGACTTTCCCACTTTCCTTTTGTCCCTCCCCCTACCCACCTCGCCCTCCCTCCCACCCTGCCCCTCTGTTTCACTTTGTTTTTCGTTTTAAGTTCCATGATGTAGTTGTGATCTGGGTCCTCATATCAGAGAGACCGTTCGATGTTTCACCTTCTGCTTTTGACTCACTTCACTAAGCACGATGTTCTCAAGTTTCTTCCATTTGCCTGCGAAAGCCTCCAAACGCTTTGAGGAGCAGTTTGACCAGTTGTTAGAAAATCAGGCAAAGCACTGGAGCAGCAATGATACAAATTGCAAAGTTGGAAAAAGGAAAACATGGTAAAGACTTGTTCAAGGATTAAGCATTGCTGGGAGGAGATAGAAAGAGGCAGCAAAAAGAGCCTCTAAATTTAGCTTTTATCAAACTCTTGTCTCTTCCTTGTTTTTTCTTGAACTGTCATCAGCACGATGACTGCTCTATGGTATCATATTTTGATCATTTGTTTACTTTTTTGTTCATGAACAGTTCATTGATTCCATGTTCATTTTGTATCCTAACTCTTGTGCTGAGCACCAGGCATTTTAACATACAGTTTGGAGTTGTCATAGGTTCTTTTGACACTCCCATACTGATGTCCTATCTTCAAATGCTGCCCTGAGATTGTGGGTGTGGGAAGGAGAAAGGGAAGTAAGAATAATCAAGATGTAATATGAAAATAGAAAAAAAAACAAACAGTGCTGCCCTGGTCTGGTGAAATTGATTAGGCGCAGCTGAGTGAGCTCGTCACATGGCAGTCACTGAGTGTCCAGGTATACAGGGCTTCTCCTCCTGGGGAGGAGTGAGACAGGGATGGCTTTGAACACGAGATGATAGATGCTGAGCTCAGGAACGAATTGAAGGAAAGTAAGAATAGAAAAGAGTAAATCTTCGTTCTTTTAATAGTCTAGATTTCACTGTAGTTGATAACAGCTCATGCCTTTCTGTTTTTGGAAGAGAGGCCTTCCAAGCTCTGGCCATACCGATAAAGGGCACGAGTTATTGAAGATGTGGAGTAATTTGATTTCTTCCTAAAACCTAATTTGATTGTGAGTTGGCCATCTGATAACTAAAGATGCATTTTTAGGTATAAAAATGTATACATTTTCAATATCAGAAAATATTTGTGACGCTTAAGTTTAATTGTCTACTTGACTGGATTGAGAGATGATTGGCTTCTGGAGACAGTATACCCTTCGGTGGCTCGATCCACGATACCCATGGCTTAATGTGCTGTTAGAAGGTAGGCCCAGTTAGAGGAGTAGGTCAGTGGGCAAATGTATTTGGAGGGTGTATCTCTCATTGGTCCTCTTCTTCTGTGCTCTGCTTCTGGCCAACATGAGGTGAATAGCTTTACTCTGCCACACCTTTACATGTAATGTTTCTGGTTTGTAACCAGTCAACCGTGGACTGAAAACTCTGAAACTCTGAGCCAAAACTAAAACTCTGTTCCTTTAAGTTGTGGGTGACAGGTATTCTTTTCAGCAATAGAGCATCTCACCAATCCAAATTTTAAAATGTAGCTTTTTTTACATATATAACTAACAACATAATTAGTATTATTATGCTGCTTTAAAAGAGAAAAGAGTAACCGTAAATAGTTATGGAAGTTAGTATAAATTAAAGAGTAGTGCTTATTTTTCAGATTTGTATTTTACATTCAGTATTCGGTGTTGTGCTTTTTATCCAATATTTACATTTACTTGTATCTGGGACCGTTTCTCAGTAACTGTCTGGAAGTTTGAGGAAAGTCACAGGAAAAAACACATATATACATCTTTTTGTGAAGTTCAAATGCTCGTTCCATCATTGTTGCTAACTCATCTCTACAGGTAACTTCACCTCTCTGGGACTCAGGATTTTCATCTGAAGTAGACATCACAGCACTGGCATCATAGGGTTGTTGTGAAGGTCAATTACGTACACGTGGCTTCTGGCACATAGCAAGAATTGAATAAATGTTAGTCACATCTCACCGCTTGCCCCTCCAGCCTTTCTTCCTCTACCCATTTCTGCGTCAAGTACTCAGGTACTTCCCCAGAAATACACAAACTGTAAAGCAGAGCTACCAGGTTATCTCTGGTTTTGGAGTCGCTGATGTTGGTAGTTAAGAGTATTTAGCTAGGACCGAGACATTCTTTGCTTTTAACAACTTTGACACTCATAAACTGGACAAGTGACTTAGCTATTCCAGATTTCCACTTCATATATGAAATGGATATTATCAAACCATGCACCATTATTCTCAGTCAAATAATACTGTGTGAGGAAAGACTTTGAAAACTGGAAAGCAATGTAAAATGTAAGTTTCACCCAACAGATTTTTTGAACACCTACTGTGTTTTAGCTCTTATACTCAAATTTAAAGATGCTACCAGGGAAATGACATTCTACAGTAGGAGAGATTCATATCAAATTAAAATCTCTTAAGTTCGCAGGCTAAGGCAGGGATACTAAGCTCAAGGCTAGCTTGGGCTCTATACCAAGACCCTCCCCAACCTCCAAAAAAGCTTTAAATATGGGAATTTGGTTCTATTCATTTTGTGTCCTTACTGCTTTCATAGAAAGTTGACATATAGGGTTTTGTGTTTGATAAAAAGGTAATATGATTTATATAAATAAAAATAAGACAATTTATATGCTTTAAATAATTATGTTGTCAAGTATTGAGGGAGAGTCACATAATAATTACCTCCATTTTAAATATGTACCAAGAATCTGATCAGAAAGAGTACTGCTTAACAAAAAGTTTGACTATAAATTCAAAATCTGTAGGTTGACATCTTGTCATATTCATGATTTAAGAAATATCACTGGGGTCTGGAGGAATGGCCCAGTGAGGTCAAGCACTAAGTACCCAAGTTCGATTTCCCAGCACCACATAAGCCAGGCATGGTGGTGCAAACCTGTAATCCCAGCACTCGGGGGACTGAGACAGGAGGATTACCAAAAGTCCAAGGCCCCGCCTGGGCTCCACAGTGAGTTCAGGACTAGTCTGGGCTGCAGAGTGAGACCCTATCTCAAAAAAAAAAAAAAAAAAAAAAACCCAAAGGAAAAAAGAATAGAAAAGATTTATCATCGGTTGCCATTATCCTGCACTACATAGCATAATTTAGTATTCCTGGATATTAAATTCCCTTGGAAGTTAGAAAATTAATTGATCTACACTCGTCATTTTAGTTAACCAAGCATGACTTTTGCTCCTGGAGGAAATAGGCCATGTCTAGACTTGCTATTTGTTTGTCAACTGCCGCAAGGTCCGCTCCGAGCATCTAGAGATAAAGGCTACGGACACAGCTAAGTCTCCCAAAGTGCACAGGGCAGTCCAACCACAGAGGGTTATCCGGCTCCAAATGCAAATAGTACTAATGTTGAAAAGCCGAGGAGAAGAACAGGGTTACATTTATTTCCTAAACTTAAAACTGTAAAGGTCTTTTTTGAAAATATGTCTTAATCTTTCCATTTTTTTGTATTAGTGATTAAATTTAGGGATTAATACAACTAAGTTATCTCCCAGCCCTTTTAATTTTATATTTTGAGGCAGGGTCTCACTAACTTGCCCTGACTGGCTTTGAACTTGTTATCCTCTCAGCCCTTCAAGTAACTAGGGCTACCACACCAGGCTGGGCTTATATTTAAGAATATATATATATATATATATATATATATATATATATATGTATGTATATGTATGTATATCCCCAACAATGTAGGAGGTTGGGTAGGAGGGGTCCAGCCCAGTCTAGAAAATTTAGGGACTTGTCGACGCAAAAGCTGGGCATGTAGGTCCTTGCAAAGGTGGCAAGTTCAATCCCAGTACCACAAAATTTTTTTTTAATCCTGTTTATATTGCAAACATCTAAGTATAGCAAATGTACTTTTTTGTACATTTTTTGCAACTGTATCAGGAAAAAACGATGATTTACCATGTTCAGATGTGCTCCATTCATCTTGATCATGAATGAAATATCTGCCAGGGAAGGATCATCTCCTACCATATTTCATGTTGGCAGTGAGACTGGGTCTGTTTTACCAGTGCTCTTGGCATTTTGAACAAATGTCTTCCGTATTCACGGGGAAGAAGGCTCATTAAAATATTTCCAATTAAATTCTATTTCAAGTCTTCAGGCCAGCATGTTCTACTTACTTGATTATATGACTTTCATACCTGACCAAACATTCAGCAGAAGAGGGTGTATTTAGAGGTTAAGAATTTCTGGAAAATTCTCCATTAAAATAGCTACTACTATTCTTTTTTCTTTGGTTATTTAATCAGAAACTCTTTGTCTACCCGGATCAAGCTCATTTTCAACCTCATTTATTTATTTAATTTTAGAGGACTTAATGGACTGACATAATTTCTAGGAACTGATAAAGAAGTTAAAATATACTGTGGGCTTCCTAACAATACTAGATCTTTAAATTTTATTCCTAAATACATACTCTAGTGATGTAAGAATTGAGACAACTACTTTTAGGTTGCCGATGGGAAATAGTATAACAAGAGTTGGCAGACTACATTCAGGGAAATGTTTTGTTTATCTAAATAAAGTTTTATTAAGTCATAACCCTAGGTACTTTTATGCATTAAGTATGATTGCTTTTGCACTTCCGCAGTGAAAGTGAGCAGTTCCAACAGGGACTGTATGGCCAGTAGAACCAAATATTTGCTATTAGACCCTTTACAAGGGAAGTTTGCCATTCTCAGCAGAATGAGATTAGGCCTTTATCATGTGTTCTATGATATGCTATAGACTGTTAATAATTTTTTTCTGAAACAGGTTAAACATTAACATCGACACACTATATAATTACTACTTCATTGCAATGTGTCTGTATTTCAACACCTAATGTCATTTGCTGTCTGTTTACATCTCAAAGTTTCATTTTGAAAATTAGATTTAGCAAAATGTCACTAAAATTTTCAAAGAAAAATTCTCGAAAAAACTGTTTTCTCTCAGATTATATTGTCTGATAAATTTCAAAATAACTGTAAAATTTTCAATGATCTGTTGTACAAAATGTTATTGTCCTTCAATACTCCCCTTTAAAATTGAATGAAGTTATGAAATCTGTCATAAGGAATATTAGAGGGCTTAATTAAAGTACGTGGAGCATTCCTCAGTGACATAATAATGCTTTAGGAACAGTATTTCTCAGTTACATACAATATATCTTCGTGTGGTTTCATCTGTTGATGAGAAAATGACTTATTTGTATATGGAATGTATTGTTTGTGAATTAGTTGTATTCTATCAATTCTTCACTTTTAAGTCAGAGGCCATTTCCGAGAATGACATGGTGCCTTCTTTCTTTAAGTCATCACCACTTTTAGCCTCAGATATTCATCATTTAGAAATCAATCATTGCTAAGCTGTGTCCCGCAACCACTTAGGGAGCTATCCTATGAGATGATCCTTGGCAGACATTTAAGAGGGAGATGGGTGCAGGGGGTAGGGGAGGGAACCAGAAATTCTACTTACGTAAAATGGTAAGTAAGTCTTTAGCTTCAAGGAAATGTGGGTGCCGAAGCCTGTCCCCAGAGCCCAGATGGGAGTGTCCGTGTTTCTCTAAGGAAGCTCTTCATTTCTGAAACATTTTTTAAATATAGAATCAGTTTTTTTTTTTTTCTGATGGCTAACATTATGCAGCTTGTTTTGTCTCAGCCCAGGTATTCAAATTGCTCTAACAAACTCTGGACAAAGCACAATAAAAACTATGTCACTGTTCAATAGGTGTGGTAGAGGGAAGAGTTTCTTTTTCACAGTCGTGTAACTTGAGAGATCTTTCATTTTAAGAGTGGCAAGCTGTGGGCTGTGGGCCGTGGGCCGTGTGGACTGCTGTAATTGAATGTCATAGACCAGCAGTCCCCAAACTTATGGCACCTGTGAGTGGTTTCATCAAAGACCAGATTGGGGAGAGATGGCACAGCGCTACGTTCAGTGCCTCGGCTCTCCCTCAGACCATTAGGCATTGGATTTCTACAAGAAGAACACAACCTAGATTCCTAGCACGTGCATTGCACAGTAGGGTTTGTGCTCTTGTAAGAATCTTATGCCACTGCTCATCCTGCTCACCATGAGAGGGCCAGGGCTCAAGCAATACTGCAAGTGATGGAGTGCAGCTGTGATGAAGGGTCAGTCTCTCGTGAGTAGCTCATCTCCTATGGTGTGGCCCGTTTCCTGACAGATCATGGACAAGCACTGGTTTGTGGCCTGATAGTTGAGGGCCTCTGTCATACCCTAGGTGGCTTATAAACAAGGGAATTTATTTTTCATAGTTCTGGAACATTCGACATCCAAGATCAAGGTATGACAGATTTAATACTTAGTGAGACCTGCCCCCTGGTTCATAGATGCTGTTCTTTCTTTCTTTCTTTCTTTCTTTCTTTCTTTCTTTCTTTCTTTCTTTCTTTCTTTCTTTCTTTCTTTCTGTGTTTTGACCTGGTGAAAAATGTAGGTAGCTCTTTAGGATCTCTTATACTTATGTAAGGACAGTATTTCTATTTGTGAGGGTTCCATTCCCAAGACCTAATCACCTCCTAAAACCATCACATTGGGAGTTAATATTACAACATGTAAGTTGGGGCGGTGGTGGGGAGGGGGGGAGCCAGGGCCACAAACAGTCAGTACATTTTTTAAAAACATTTTGCATGGTTTAAAGTGGCTCAAAATACAAATGATATTTTGTATCACATGAAAATCACATGCCATTCAAGTATTTGTATCTACCACCCAAAGTTTCGCTGGAACATAGTCATGTCTTTGGTTAACATATTGTCTCTGGTGTCATTAATGCCACAGTGACAAGAGTTGAATGACTGTGACAGAGACTTTGTGTGCTGCCTACAAATCCTGTACATTTTTCTGTCTGATCCTTTCTTGAAAAACTTTGGCAATCTCCATTCTGGGGGCTTGAACCTGGTGCATCTGTCAAGAGGGTTTAAGTGCAAGGCAAATTTGTGGCTCTGCCTACACAACTGGCTAGAACTCAAATCTATAATCCTAGTCTAGTCAGGAAGACTGGCAAATGTAATCTAGCAATATACTGTGAACAAAAGCACACAGATACTAGTGGACAGCACTTAGTATCTGCCAATTTGTGGGAGAAATTTATTTGTGCAGACTCACCATTGAGCCTGCCTTCAACCGTAACTTTCTGTGATCTAAAGCTCTGTAAACACATGATTTCTTTCATTCCCACTCCCCACGCTGTCATTATTTCAGCTCATCACACTTTATTTCTTCAACGTGTGTAGTCACAAAATGAAAGACAGGTTGCTTGTTTTTTTGGTTCTTAGCCTTTCTGTTTTTTAGATCAAGATAAGCAATGTGAAGAAACAGCAGGGGTGTCCAATAATTGAGTCAAGTTTGACAGAGTCATTTGTGTATTTACTGGGCAAGTCATTCAGTAGGTGTTTGAAGTATCGATCAAAGCTGTGTTTCCTTTCTCTGGATCCTGCAGTCCTTCTCTTTGGTGTGATTCCTCCTGCTGATGTTCGGGAGTCGTTGTCCCAGTGTAATGTTTCATTGCAGTCTAAATTTCATGTGAGAGTAAAGCTCCTATCAATGTAAAGATTGTGATCATTCAGATTTTCTGTAAAGACGAAAGAGCCAAACAACAGGAATACAGCAATTAGAAATTTTCCTTTTATTAAAGGGAAACAAATAATAAAATAAAACAAATATTAAAATAATAATAAAGCTCAATATGATCCTTGATTTTCTGTGCATTGCTAAGGATTTCCCAGGAATAATTGGGCCTTGGGAATAACTTTGAAAAAGCTAACAATGAAAGAAACTACATGCATTTATTATCTCACCAAAGGCAGTGCACAGAAATGTTGTTTGACTAGTTTGATTCTGGAGATTTATTTGTTTTGGCCTGAAATTTCAACAGAAATGACCGAGGCCTTGCCCAAATGGGTCACTCCTACCTTCAGCATTGGGTCGGTGAGAGTTTTTGGAGGGTCTTGGAAATGCCACTGTTGGAAAGTGGGACTTGTAGAGTCGGCAAATGGACCTTGTGTTTAATTTACAACTTTGTCACTTGTACATATCAAAATGATACTGCCAAGCTTCAGTTTTAGAGATTTTGCGGTGAAAGCATAGTCCAGTTTTGAAGTGCAGCCATCTTTCTACTGTCATCACAGGCAACTTGACCCCTGACTGAGGCTCCTACTTTAGTGAGAGTCACAGATTTTGGGATGCACTCAATCTAGTAGATGTAGAGCAAGGAAAAGAAGAAACTGCCTGGAATTTTTTTTTTTTGACATTTTATGGCCTTCTTACATATCACGTTATTTCCTCTGACCACGGAGTTGCTTGTCCATGTACTTTAAGTCTAGTGCCTAACTTTGAGATCATGACTAAACTTGAATGTGAATATACCCATATTTTAAGAGTTATAACTTCCCAACCTGCAATTAGGATTCGCTGCCCTTGTCCATATGACTAATCAAACTATTGTCCTTCAAGTAGTTTTACATTTCTACTTAAAGAAATAAGAATTTTATTCTCATAAAATTCATGGTTATCTCTGCCTGCCAAGCCTGCATTTTCACTTGTAGCAACCTTTCCAAACTGACCTGTTCTGAAGATTGCATTGGGTGACATGCAGGAAGTCTATTTTGAAAGGGAGAAATTATTTTTTTTTGATAATACACTAGTCATTACTTGTATCTCTGTAAGATTCAACAATTTCCCCAAATATTTCTCACGTTCTCTAACAGTCCACGTCGCATTTCTGCATAACAGTAGGTGAATAATGAAAGTTACCAAATAATCCAGCATCTACCAAATGCATCGGTGGATTTGTATGCGGCATATGACAACACTAGATAGTATTAAACATGAAGTATATCTTTTTTTCTCTACTGCAATGAACATTGCTGCCAACACGCATTGGATTGCCATCTATGCAGAGCATTTGCAGGCACAGGAAGTAGCTCAGTTATGCTATTTTTATATGCTTTGTTACTTCCCCTCACATTTGATCACAAGCAATTGTGTAGACCTCCTTTCTCCTCTAGTTGCTTTATGCAATTTTCTGTTTTCTTGAAAAGCATATTCAAGTAATGTAGAGAAGGCTGTCAGGGTTATGCCCAAGATACTTAGCCAGCGTAAGCACAGAACGTGTGCTAATGCAGGATGACCACAGTACAATCCACACCACTCTTCTAGACTGATGAACATTGAATATTATCACTGCCATGTGCGTGCAGATCAATCATGGCAAGTTTTCAGCTTAGCAAATTTGGGGTGCAAATATCTTATTTGTTATAGCAGACATATGGGTGGTTAGATTGAATTATCAAGGAATCCTGCTCCTTTTATTCACAAACGGGAGATTTTATTAATAACATGTTCAAATTTCTGCAGGTGGAGGAAACAACATTGTTTTGGCAATGGGTTTTTTTTTTTCCTCTGGATGTATGGGCAAGTGAAGCAAGATAAGCACTTATAACAGTAGCTGTGTCATCATCCTCTTCCTCATTTGTGATGCTGGAGCAAGCAGCATGCAGAAACAGGTGAATAATGGTCCATCTATATTCTGGGAACAGTATTTCTAGGAACATGAGGTTTCTTTTCTTTTTTCTACATCCGTGCTTCTAAAGAGAAAGTTGCACAGAGAAGGCGCGTGATTGGATGAGGTGGCTGTCATTTGCAGTCAGCCCAGCCCAGATGTTACCCTCAGCTCAGTTACATTTCCCTTGCTTAGCTCCCTGGTTGGGGTATGGACCGTTCTACTTCCCTTCAGGCCTGGAAGAAGCAAATGGATGTCCCCTTTAGACAAGGTTATGCCATCATTCGTTGGAGGGGGAGAGGCTTTTGTGTTTTCCCCTTGAGATAGCCCTTCTCTTAAGGAAGTAGAGGAAAAGTTCACTTTCTCCATTAAGGAAGGAGTTCAGTGTGGACTACTAAATTAACAGAAGCCCAAGTTCTGTTTTTTTTTTTTTTTTTTTTTTTTTTTTTTTTGGAGTGTATTGTTACACACTTGGTTGCCAGGCGAAGAAGGAAGGTGGAGTATTAGTGGGACTTGAAACCTAAGCTACCATGCCCTCTGAAACCTAAAATATTTACCAAAAATGAGTTCTTTATGGTAAAGGTTTACTAGCTCCTGTTTCTGACCAGTTGTGCTGAGAGTCTGGAGATTTCCTTGCCCCAGTCCAGGGTCCCTTGAAGTGAGCTATAGTGAGATTGGCCAGGGCTTTAATATAGGGGGCATGGACAGTGCGAGTGTCTGGGCTAGCTCTCCATTCTAGAGTAGAGTTAGGCATGAGTGGAGAAAGAGGAGTGGGTTGTGTGTGGCATTCTGCAGAGGCCAAATATTGTCGAATTTGAATATGCGTTGTGTGTCATTATGAAAGTACATTTGTTGGATCAGGGAGGATAAAGTGCACATTTGATTTCACAGATTATTAGCTTGATTTGAAAGTTGTGTATATCTCGCTGTAGAGCAGGTGGCACTTCATTTGTGGTTGTGCCTATACCTATGACGAGTGTGGACCTGCGTGGAGAAGGGTGTATCGTTCACTTTTTCATTGCTGGCATGAAATTCCTGACATTCACAGCTTAAGGAGGAAAGATATATTGTCCAGTTTATGGTCATGTTTAGCGAGCACCAAGGTAGAGTGACGTGGCAAAGGACAACTACTCGACCTATGGCAGTCAGGAAGCAGACAGAGTGAGGAAGATCCAAGGACAAAATTATGTCCTTCCAGATCATAACTTCTCAGTGATCTGCTTTCCCCAGTTCCCAAGAGTGTATTTAGCCATAAACTCACCAATGGCTTAATCCACTCATGAGCGTGGCCCGTCCGTGATCTAATTGCCTCCCAAACACATGAGACTTTTGGAGGCCATTTTAGATCTAAGCTGCTACACCCTTTATGTACAGGCCGCGGGAGGTAGTAGCGTGCCTGAACCTTCCCTGAATTCCCGTTGCCTCCTATTAGATCGCTCTTGCCCTGGAATGATAAAGAAATGAGCCAAATAAGGGTGGGGATTCTTGCCTTGTGAAGAAACTATGGCTATGGCCAACCTTGAGGCTCACTCAACACATCAACTTCTTAGCAAGAGAGGGAGAACCCACGTTTGAGAAGCACCAGTGAGCCCTAAATATTTACTGTGCACTCACCCGCAACCACTAATGATAACTGACTTAACCTGCTTTGTCTCTTTCTTCAGTCTCTTCTCTCTTTGACACGTCTCACCTTGTCCGGGGTTCTTGGCTGAATCTCATAGAGGGTGTCCAAATATAATCACCATGGATGGATTGCCTCAGAGTTGTCTGCCCTGAAATGACTGCTGCAGCATCTAGCCTGGAATACCAGCAGTGTTCTTCCACCACCCCTTCGGCTTTGCAAACAGATGTTTTGACAGCTAACCAATGCTTCCTGGGATTCATTTCCTTGGAGTTACTGAACCTTGGACCCCATGGGGTTTCTGAAAAGGCTGCTTCACAGCCACTGCTCTGTTAAAAGTCAGAAGTTTTGGTTCTGTTCGTGTTGAGCCAAAATGAGATCTATCCTCCAGTTTCTAAAAGCTGACTTTTTCGTTCACTTAAATAAAATGAAGAATTCAATTTCCTTCCATCTTAGAAGATGGAAGGAATACCTTTGTGTACTCTCAGCAGACAAAAATACTGAAGTGGTACGAAAATACAGTATTAGTCAACCTTATGCATTTTGCTTCCTTGGTAGTTAGAGGTACGATGATCTGCTAAGGAGCTGTGGTGAATTCCAGGTTGAGCTCATTAATCTGCCTGAGATTTTGATATTTATTTCTTGAAATTAGAGTAAGACAAACCATGAGAATATATTTAATGATATGCTTTTCATGTGTTTTGGTAATCCTATTAAACCACTTAGAGTCATCGGGGAAAAAAGGGATATATTTTCTTTGCATAATTCTTATGAAAATTTCTGTTCTTTTTGTCTACTGATGAAAAATAGTGCAGACAAAAGGAGATACATATTACATGAGATTCCTGAGTCAGTTAAGCATTTTAAAGCATATTTTAGTATAGTCTTTCCCGGACACCTTAAAATTAAGATCTATTTTCTCTTAATGTGAGGACCACAGAGTGTCATTGTATTTGCTAACAGATAGGGTTCTGGCGACGTAAAACAGTGATGAATTCAGAAACCCGATTTCTAGCAACCTAAGTTCATGATTTTAGGCTATGTTTTGGCAGCTAGTAACCCTAAGTAACTATTTTTTTTGGTCCAATGGATAAGCATTTAGCGCCAGCTGGATTCTTAAGGAGATTCACACAGTAGATGAAATTTCTCTCGGATTTTCTTACCTCATTTTTTTATTTCTTTCACTTTCTTATTTTTTGAGCCTGGAATCCCAGCCTCGTTGCTACTGATATTTTGTCAAGCTAACTCCTTCTGTGGAAGCTCCCGTATTTGTTGTAGGATGTATATCAGCATCCCTGACCTCTACCCGCTGATGTCAGTAACATTACCTTCTCCAGTTATGACGATCAAAAATGTCCCTGGTCATTGCCAAACAACCCCTGGGGAGATGGGCAGAGTCGTGTCTGGCTGAGAACCTCTGGTCTAGATCTTCCCCTCTGCCAGTTGCTGGATGCTTTATCACCAAGTGCCCTCTGGAGCACTCACTATAGAAAGTCACTGTTTTCTCTCCACCAAGGAATGGTCCTCACAAAGGGAGGATGTGATTTCTAACTTGTTCAAAGTGGTGCATGAAGTTCTCATGGGATGAACTCAAACCAGGACATGTATATTTTAAAAGAGAAATTGACTATTTTGAGTTTTTTGTATATTCTAGCTATTAACCCTTTGTCTGAACTGTTACTGGTAAATATCTTCTCCCACTCTGTGGACTGTCTGTTCACCCTGTTGATTGTTTCTTTTGCTGTGAAAAAGATTCTTAGTTTAATGTTGTTAATTTGTTGATTCTTGCTGAAATTTCTTGTACAATTGGTGATTTGTTCAGAAAAATCCATTCCTGTCCCTATGTCTTCCAGGGTTTTGTCTTGTTGTCTTCCAGTAAGTGCAGTGTTCTCCGCGCGCACGCGCGCGCGCGTGTGTGCGTGTGTGTGTGTGTGTGTGTGTGTGTGTGTGTGTGTGTGTTTGAGACAGAGCCTCACTCTGTAGCCCAGGATGGTCCTGAAAACACCTTGTAGCACAAGCTGGCCTTGGACTCACAATCCTCCTGTCTCACCCTCCAAGTGCTGGGACTACAGGCATGCACCACCACATCCAGCATTGATGTGGTGCTAGGGAATTTAACTCAGGTACTTATGGCTTGCTCGCAAGCACTTTAACCACTGAGCTATTCCTCCAGCCCCCAGTGTTTTGATGTCCATTTCTTTGATCCATTTTGATCTGATTTTAGTGTGTGATGACAGATAGAGGTCTAATTTAATTTTCCTGCATGTGGTGCTCCAGTTTTCCCATCAGCATTTGTTGAAGATGCTGCCTTTTCTCCAATGGATTGTTTTGGTCCCTTTGTTAAAGATTCTACCAAATTCATGTTAATCAGTAAAAGAAGAAACTGTCTATAGTATACTGTCATATAGTCTTTTTTGAGACTATGACAACTTTCTCATGTGGGTAAGGTTATAGAAGAGGAAATGGAAACTTATATTAAGTAATTTGAACAAGGTCGTGCAGCTTCATGTAACAAAACAGGAGGATCTTAGCCTAGTGACCAAAGTAGTTTGGAATGTCAGGCAAGTCCTCTAGATGCTACCTCATTATTCCAAGGAATCACAAATGCATTTCTTTCTCTGCCTTCCACTTATCATAGATTGCTATCTTCTTTTATACAATGTAAGTCACAAAAAAGACTGTTCAAGAGTTAGAATTCCAAGAAGCTGATACATCTTTTGAGATTTCCTGCAGTTTAGGCTAGTTTTATAGAAAGAATAATCATTCCAGGTACTGCCACTCTGTAATTTTCTATACAGGCACCGTTTTTCCAGTCGCAAGTCTCACTTATTGCAAACAAAGCAAATTTAGACAGTGTAAATGCAAGGGATGGCAAAGACCAAGATCTTCCTCGTGTTTTTCTTGCAGGAGATAACAGCACAGTCTCTCTCAGATGTGTTCTTGTCTTTAACGATATTCACAAGAGACGTTAGGATAGTCCTTGTGGAATCCAGGCAACATTATGATAGAGAATTGATTTCTGAGCTTCCCAGGGAAATGTTAAGAAATTCTGTGGTTTGTTGGCAAACTTTCAAAACCTAGAAGCTGTTAAGGGCTATTTGTACTTGATCTTCAACAACTATTACAGTTTGAATCTGAAACGCCCCCAAAGGCTCAGGTATTGAAGATCTAGTTCCAGTCTGGGCAGTAATATTCAGAGGTGGGGCTTAGCGATTAGATCGTGAAGCCTCTGACATCATCTGTAGATACATCTGTTGGTGGATTTGCAACTCTGTGGTTTATGGGGAGATCGTGGAAAGTTTAGGATATGAGACTTAGCGGAAGGAAGTGAGGCTGTGGGGAGCATTACTTTAAGGAATATATTTTGGAATATGTTTTGACTGTAGAGCCCCTCCCCCACCCAAGCTGGCTACCATGAAGTGAGCACATGTCTCCTGTCACAGCCTTCCTTCATGATGTTTCTGCCATGCCACAGGCCTGAAAACAATGGAGCCAGCCAGTCATGACGGAAACTTCTGAAAGTGAGCCAAAATAAACCCTCCTCCTTTAAGATGTCTTTCTCAGGTATTTTGTCACAGTAGTGGGAAGATTACTAATACAACAACTATGAAATTATTTTTATTTACGCTTTTATAACTATGCTATAACAAATTTAGAAACAATGTAAAACCACCAAGAATAAAACACATTACACATAATTCCTTCCTCAGTCAGACCTCCGGTGACATTTTGGTGCCTAGCCATTTAATCTTTTTTTTTCTAGTCATGTGTGTATATAAAGAAAAACAAATAGACTCAGTAATAAGCATTTTTAAAACACAGGTTGTAGATGATTTTTAGAGTCATTATGTACTTGATTTGGATGGCTGTAGGTGCTCTGTTTTATATAGGCTCGTATGATACTCTCTGTATTCGAATATATTCTTCTGTCCAAAATTTGCACTATAACAGGCATGAAAGGTACAGTGTGCGTTTTGTGACATGTTGTAGGCCCCTCGTGGCAGTCAGTTTTGAAGATACATGGAAAGAAGGATATGTGAACTTTAGTTTTTGGAAAGTCACAGAAATGAGCAGCTCCACAGAGAAAAGGTGGTGTTGACTTTTCCAGTCACATTTCGTAGAGTCGGCATATGAGACAGTGGACAAGATAGCACTGGCTGCCGGTGAGGGAGAATGGAGCATAACCCAGAGTGATGCGCTACTGTTTTCCAGGGTTGTTGCTGCCTTTGGACCATTGGATGGAGGGTTCTGAGATGCAAGAGAAGTGAGGCTCGCTCTCTATATAATCATACTTTTCAGGGCAAGAAACTCCACAACATCAGCCTAATACGCATTCATTGACTAGTATCTGTGATCAGCCGGCCTCAAAAGAAAGCCAGACGTGTTCGCTCATGTATGCTGAGAAAGGAGACAGATTGGGAAGGTTTTACAAGGACTTAAACAATCAAAATCATTTCCTCAAAAACTCTTCCGGGTTTCCAGAAGGCAAAGAATGATATTCGTGAATTACTTAATGTTGATTATTACTGATATGTTTGTTTTAAGATCAAGATTCCTTCAATCCCCAACCTGCTTGAGCTGCCTTTTGCAGTTTTGGGGGGGATAGGATGGGAATGCTCAGAGCTCTTTGCCTAACGCATGTGCTCGTTTTGTAGGATTTATCTTGCAATATAACTTTTATTGGGCAGAGTGGACGTAATTCAGTTATTTTGTGTGGGATTTAATGATTGTGTCCAGTGCATGCATGTGTGGGTGTGTATATTCTTCCCAAAATCTTGAATATAGCAGGCACCAAAGGCATAAAAGGAATTTTTTGTGTTGCTGAAGGTCTGTTGTGATATTAATCTGCAAGGGAAATTTGTTTTATGACTTAATTTACATAGATACACAGTACCAAAAGGAAACTTTTTGTTGTGGAAGTGTTTATTTGTGTCTCGTGCCATGTGTCAATGTAGTTGGACAGTTTTTTGTTTTGTTTTCATCACCTTGAGAATCAAACTTAGGAATGCTCTGCCCCTGAGCTGTATGCATCCTCAGCCTTATTAATTGTATTTTGAGACGGGTCTTGATAAGTTGCTGAGACTATTGTTGAACTTAGAATCCTCTTGCCTCAGCCTTCTGAGTATGTGAGTACGAGAGTTTTTTTTTTTTAATTCTCATTTGACAGTGATTATTTTCACAGCAAAAGAGACCAAGGTAATCACCAAGCATATCTAATTTTACTTTGAGTTTTGACGTCTTATGATATATATATTTTTTTGGTGGTGCTAAAGATTGAACCTGGAACCTGGTAGGCAAACACTATACTCCTAGTATATGTACTATGAATTCTTAAGTTACTTTCTTTAGACATATGTAAATACTGTATAATCAATCCAGAATTTTTAGGTTTGGCCAGATATTTCTTTGTCAAAATTCACTGCTGATGCATATAGTAAGAGCAGTATACCTTTAGGGAGATTGATGTATATTACAGAATTAATCTTGTAGAATAAGGAATAATATTGAAATTTCTTAAGTGGACATTGCTTTTATCTCAGTCATTATGCTACCCCCTGGGAAAAAATAAAGATCTCACAGAAATATAGATTAAATTCATTTAAATTAATTTAGTGACCTTATGTTGTCAAAATTTAAACATAGAATTGAACTACTGTTAAAAAGAGAGATCAGTACTAAAAACAAGAGCTCAATAATAAATTTCAAGCTTCTCCTCCCCCTATCCTCAACCAAATGGCTATGACAGCCAGGTTTTCCTAGGCTAGACCAAGTACTTTGTGTTTATTAAATAATAAAAATAACTTAGGTAGCAGGGCCAAGGTTGGATGTGAAAGTGCCTCGAACACAGGGATTGTGCAATTACAGATCAAGAATTCACACAGTATGCTGTCTCTAGTTGATCCCTTCGATCCAGTATCTTCCCTAGAGCTTCCTTGCCCAAGAACCCCTTCCCCACAGTCTCCCTGTTTCCTAGCTCCAGCTTGTGCCTGCTGGAGGCCGTTGCCTGTGAAGAATCCAGCCATACTTGGGGCCTGCCTTCCCATTGTCTTCGGGCCAGGGCACTGATGCACCCAGCCAAGTTTCATCGTTTCTCTATTTAAAGCCATCCTTGCACACTTGTATTTCTTACAGCACAATTCATAGTAGCTAAATCTTAAAAGCCACCTACTTGTCAACGGTTGGATAAAGAAATTGTAGTCTATGTATATGATGGAGTATTACTCTGCCATAAAGTAAGATAAACTCAAACCATTTGTAAGAAAATAAAGACAATTTGAGGCCATAACATTTAAGAAGTAAATCAGACTCAAAAGGTTAAGTACTACATGGTTTCACTCACACAAGACACCCATAATATAAATGACTAAAAAGGTTACATAAAGAGAGAAAAATAGTAACAGGTATGAAGAATTCTCATAAATAATAAAAGGACCTGAGAAGGAAGGAAAGGGGGAACAGGTGAAAGGAAGGGAAAGGGGAAAAATCAAAACATGATATGTATATGCACTAATTTCCCAAGTAAAGTCATATGTAATCAATATGTAAATGAATACATGTCACAAAGATATATAAATAAAAAGATTAAAAATTACAAATAAAACTGACCTCATTGCAAGCACCAAACCTTCATGAAAGGGCACAACAATCCCAAACACGAAAAATGGAATTTAAGATTTGGTGACCTGGCCTGTAGTTCAGAAATATCCTTTTCTGAGTCACTGTCTCAGCCAGTTGCCTTAAAGACTGAAGAGACCTAGTGGATCAAACAGCAAGGAGCAGAGGAGTGAGGCAAATTGTCTGTGGCTCCCAGGCAAAGTGGGCAATGCCAGGATCTAGCCTACCTTGATGGCCTTTGGACTGCTTTTGTGCCCTCTTGCACCCATTTGATTTGGTTTTACTCTTTTGTCCCTTAATTGGTGAATCTCCTTGGCTGCTATTATGGAATCCACTCTGAATTCAATTTGTTTCATTGACCAAAAGTTGGAAATACTGGAGAGTCTATGTCCACAAACTCATAGCCCTTGACCAACGAGTAGTTGGTGTTGGAATATGAAGGCCCAAATCTTTTGGTCATGGTCAAGGCAAATATACTTGTGAGCCCATGAAATACAGTTACTTTCACTCTATTATTTAAAGACTTGACTCACATGTGCTCTCCACCATTAGGCTGCCCAGAGTCCGTTAGGAGTTTAGACCGAAGGTACCCTTAAGAGATGTTCGCTGCAATCCCATCCTTATTGACTGCTCTCCCTCCCTGATCCCCAAACGTCCTAGGCAGCACCACCTTTATAAACCTTGCCATGCGCACAAGCCTGCATTTCATGGCCTGCTTCTGGAGAACCGGAACCACAGCAACAGGCTGGCTCATACATCTAGGGAAGACCTGGGACAGCTGATGTCTTAGTTACTTATTAGTTGCTGTGACAAAAAACCCCCCACATCCACAGTTTAATGGAGGAGAGATTTATTTTAGCTCACAGTTTCAAAAGGTCTCACACAGTCCATTCATAGGACAGCAGCTGGCAACATTGAAGGCACATGACACAGGTTGGCAAGCTGTTCACCCCATTGCAGACAGAAGCAGAGTCATCAGGGGCAGTGAAGCCTGCGTACTAGCCAGGCTAGAGCTTTTCCAGGAAGAAGCTATAACAATGTTTCTTCTTCCTTCCGTTACTCAGTTCAAGCTGCTAATTGAGAGCCCTCCAGAGTGGGTGCCCCTCCCTCATTTTCCTGGTACATATCACACACCTGAAAGCTCTACTCTGGTCACTGTCGCTTTCAATCCTAGCAAGTTGACTCAGCTTTCCAGATCAAACACCCAAGCATTTGATCCTTCCAGCCAATCTCTGCTTCCTAGTAGCGTGCAGTTCCGAATACCTGAAGAATTCAAGTTCCAGACCATAAGGGCTACAAGCACTGGCACCAGTACCCTGACTTGCAGCTTCCGGGTTAAGAGCAGAGCCCCTGGACTCAGGGATGTACTCCCATCTCTTCCTTCCATAGCTGTGGAACATTAGGCAAAGTGGGCGACCCCACGGCTTCATTTTCCTTGCAAAGTATAGCAGCAGTGAGCAAAACTTGCAAGGTTCTTGTGAAGCTTAAAAGCAACAATGCACGATGAGAGGTGTCCACGGCACGCAGCAAGCCCTCAGTGAACGTTAACGTTGTAGAAAATCCTGCTCCTGAGTTTTGAAAGAGTCAATACGTTTAAATAATATTGTAGAGCACAACTCAAGAAGCCTTGCAACATAGAGTATAGCTGCAGGTGTTTCCATTCGGAAGGGAAGAAGTTTGGGCAGAAATGTTGGATAACTGCGCATTAAATCTTGTCTGTGACTAGAACCCAGGACTCTAGACAGGCAGAGTGTAGGCCTCATCATGTAATGGTCTGGCGTTTTGAGAATGCTTACTTGAACCATTGAGGACATTGGACTCCAAGTATAAAAATGGACCTGCGGTGTTTAAATGTAAGAAATAGCATGCTATTAAGGAAAATTTTAAGATAAGGGAGAAAGGAATCTGTCCCCTGACCATTCTTTGAATACCTCCAATGATAATCTTTCACTAAGTGTGATTCTTTCTTCATTTCAAACGATTCCAGTCTCTAGTATTGAGTCTTCTACCTCATCTGGAGGAAATGAAAAATGTAGATGACGGTGTACTAGGAACTCTTGAATCTGTGAATTTGAAAATATCACATGAAAAATGTGAAGGGCATGTGCATAAATCTACATATGATTACATTCATGTATGTGTTAATTACTTCTAAAGAAATTATGATCAGACATATGGAAAACCATATGTACCAAGAGGAAAAAAAAGCCTCAGGTGCATTCAATATACTAAAGTGCAGGAACATGGTCGATCTAATGGTGGAGGACATGAATGAGTCAAGTCTTTATAGTATGGGAAAATGGCTGTTATTTCACTGGTATACATGGGAAGGTCAGGGGTAGGAAATCTATATCAAAATAGGACTTTGAATAACGTATAAAAAGAATTCAAATTACATTTGACTGTCCTGGAGGATTTCTGGCCAGCAGGTCTGAGCGACTCAGTTATATATGAGAACATTCAGAGGACAGAAAAGCTGCAGTGAGAAAGATATAGGATAATGTCATGTAAGTAAGGGGTCCTGATTTGAAGTAAAGAGAAAATGCAGGCAAGACACAAGAGTATAGAAATGTTTTCTGAATACTGATGGGGTCGTGATCCCTACAGATGTGTAGGTTTCAGAATTGGAGGCAGAAAGCCACAATGAATTTACGAGTGTGCTACTGGAGACAGGAAGTGAGGTGTCCATCACTAGAGGTATTTTCCACTTAGCAAAAATGTTATAGAAAGCTTTAGCTAAGTCTGACTCTCTCCAACTTCTATGAATATTTCATTTTTATTTCCATAATCGTTTGTGGCTCTTATAATTTATACATAATCAGTGTTCATAATAAGATATTTTTTAAATGTCATGAGTTTTTTACCCATGTGATTTATGTGAATCTAGTTAAGAAGCTGTCTGTGTATTAAAGTCAAGCATTCTACCCGTGATGTCATTCCCCTCTACTAAAGGCAGTGGGCATTAATTATTAATACTAGATTTTATACAACAATGAACGTTGTAGATTTTCAAATAGAATTATGCAAAGCGTTTTTAGTTGAGGTAATTGGATAATGTATGTGTAGTATAATATTTTCAAAGTACTGAAAAAAGGAGGGAGGCAGGGAGAGAAAGAGAAAGAGAGAGAGACATGAAGAGAGAGAGGTAGAGGGAGAAATTGAGGGAGGAACTCTACACCAATAATTATACATTCAGAAAAATAATGTCAAAATATTAATTAAATTTTCTAATAAATAAAATACAAGAAATTCTCTGCTGAAAAATGACCACTAAGGAGGGAAGAATTCAGGAGAGAGGGATTCTCACTGGGAGAACAGGAGATATAAATAATATTTCTTTTTTCTGTTTCATTTCTCTGGGAAGGGAAAGGTTCACCAAGAAGGCTAGATTTCTCCTCTTTTCCATGCTATGGATCTTAGAGATGGAAGATGATTTTTAAAATCGGAAATATGGCAGCACAGTATTTCTTGGGGGAGCAAAACTAGATTTTACATGGGCATCCAAGGCTATCGATAGCAGTTTGTAGACTACTGTAGTGATTTTGCCATGAGAAAGTGTTTTAGTTACCTTTTTGTTGCTGGAACGGAATACCTGACATCCACACTTTTAGGGAGGGAATATTTCTTTTAGCTCAGTTTCAGAAGGTTACAATTCATTCCCAGGTGGGCAGTTGGAAATGTTGGAATCACATGGCCAGGCTGGAGCAGATGCCTGGGGGGCGGGGCGACGACTGGGGCCAGAGCAGGAGCTGGAGGCAGAGTTCCTCATGAAGTTGTCAAGTCTGAGAGGAGGGCAGAAGGCGCAAAACCCCCTCCAGGTCAAGCTCCAAGTATCCACCCCTTCCAGACAGACCCACCTCCCAACAGTCCACAGCGGCCATACGAACGTGAGGCTTTTGGGGAACTCTCCAGATGCGAAAAGAGGAAGAGAACTTGAGGTAGTGGGGAATTACATATTCACACTGACCCGACTTGATGACTACAAGAGCACCCAGGTGGAGGGTGGTGCCTTTTAGCAAGACAACAAGCAGATGGACTTGGGGACAACCCCATTAGTGCACTTTTGACACTGATGATTACAAATATATGTGAGACATGCAGGTGACCAACAGTGTCAACCAGCACAGTGAAGGATATTGGTTTAACTTGCTGGCAACAGAGGCGATGACTTGCTTTGGGAGCCAAATGCAGTGACATTGAATCCTCATCAACACAGCCCTCCTAGGCTTTAGGAATTTTTTCTGCAGAATTTCTACTTTTATTAGAATATGTTTGCAATACTTAATAATTATACTCAACTTGTGGAATTGGTGCATATATACATATACATATTGTATCTTAATGATTCTCTCCTTCCCTACCTGTCCTACCATCTCCCTCACCCCGCAGGGCCCCTTCCCATCTCCACAAAATCTACCTTCTGTTCCCTATCAGTTATCATTTATTCTTCTGTTAAAATTGTTTATATTTTTGATTTCTCATATAAGAAAAACATGATATTTAATCTTCTGTGTCTGATTTTGCTTAGTATTATAGCCTCAAAGCACATCCATTTTTTTTTTTTACAAATGACTCAAATCTATTCTTTATGGAAGAGTAGCATCCTATTGTGTATATCTCACATTTTCTTTATTCATTCATTTGTTAATTAACATATAGATTGCTCTGAGTATTCTTTTTCACGTTTTTGTTAGTGTGAATTTGCAATACACCACGGTGAAAATTTTGTGCATATGCATATGTTTCTGTAATATGATAAATCCAGAGTATATTGAAGTAATAGAGCCACTGGTGAAATACTGGGAAATGCTTTGGGGGGAGGGACAGACAAGAGAGGGAGAAGAGGCTAAGAAAGGAGAGGCTAAAAGAGCGTGAAGTTGTTGTTCTGAGTATTCTTGACGGCAGGGCTGGTGGGAGGAGGCAGCATACAAATTGTATTTTTCTCAGTCTCAGTTCCTGCTTTCATGAAATTTGCTCAACATCCTGTCTCCTTATTGTCATATGCTGTCTATCTTTTCTTCTGCACTGTCTCAAGCATACAAAAGAGCCTTGTTTTATTGGTAGCATCCTCATCAACAACAGTTACTTAAACAAGGCATTTATTTGGCCAACTCGAACATCTGGGGAGTTAGAAGAGTTAACATTACAGCAATTGTTTCCAGCATCTTTGTTTTTCAGCCATGCCCACATGTTATTCAACCATCTTCCCCTTGCTTCATGTGAGACTTTTCTTCTCTGTATTGTTTTCTGGTTCCTTCTAGCTCAGACCCTTTGGGGAATGTCTGCTGCCCTTCCTGTCTCTTAATGGATTTTATTCAAGTTTCTCTTTATGTTTTCCTTTAAGAATCTTTCTTCCTTCAAATCCATTGTCCACATTAGTGCCGGCGTGTTGTATATGACTTGCTAGGTAAATGCAGTCAGTCAGTCCCTGTTTACTCATCAGTCATTCCATGGATTTGTATGAACCAGTCAAAATCCTAAGCCTGGCAAGTAAGTCCATGGATGGCCTCTCTTCCGGCCCCTTGCTGAGCTTCAGGCTCTCCGACCTCTCTCATTGTATGTTATGTTCTCATTGTAACAGATACTCCTAGTTTTTCCAGTACTACGTGCTGTATCAATTCACCCTGCCTCTGTTTAAGTAGGTTTTCCCCCATATGACCTTCTGGGTTGTTTTGTTTTGTTTTTGCATGCAGTTAACTCTTCTTAATCTCCAAGGCAGTACAAAGATCTTTTCTTAATATGACTTTGTGTTAGTACACCAAATAGCCCTCCTCTAGGCTCCACTACAATGTTTGATTTTTTAAAATTTTTGTGCTTACAGTGGTACACAGAAATCCTTGTTTATGGGTCCTCATCCCAGGAGTAGGTACCTTGAGGGTAGAGAAGTGTGTTCTAGTATCTGATACAATGGTTTGCATAGCACAGTAGATGCTAAATAATCATTTGCTAGAGAAAGCTGAGTTGCTTGAAGAGGACACAATCGCTTCAGTAGATATTTGAAGTCTGGATGTGACCACAGATAATGGCTCATCACCTTTAAATCTCCAACAGAAAAATATATCCTACTTCATAAAAACCTGAGAAAATTGCACTTGCGAGTCATTAAGGCTGACAGAAATAGAATATAAAGTATACAATGCCCCGAAATTTACCTGATTCTCTGGGGTTTATTGACTGTAGGGGAAAAAAAAGAAATAACAATGTTTTGATGTTTCCTAGAACCTCTGACATCAAAAGCTGGTGATTTGCACTCACTCTCTTAAAATGCCATCAGTGCATCTCTCTCGCCCAAGTGCTTATCACCAGGGCTTGACATTTAGGGAAGAGGCTGTTGAAAGCTAGAGAATGGTCACACATTACTTTGGTGTGAAAACAAAACAAACCTACAAACAGCAAACTACTAATGCATTGTGGCCAGAAATCAGGAGAAAAATAGAGCCTACCAAGCGAGTAGAGATATGATGCGCTTTGTATTCACCAGTAAGCAAGGCCTTCATGTTTTGAATTCTTTGCTGTGGAACTAGGAACATTTCAAACACAGGTAAACAGAATAGGAAAACAATCTCTTATATCATCCAGCTCCTCCAGGTGTTTGCGTTCCATCCTCGCATCTAGCCATTTTCTATTCTTTTCTCCTTTTTTTTTAAGGTAAAATTGAGGCTTTCATTTTACATATTCAAAAGCAAAAGACCATTATGCCTGTATTAAAAATATTTCATCATAACATTAGGAATACTATACATAGAAAATAGTAGATTTTTGTTGGCTTATATTATAGTAATATGACCTATTTTCTCTTGATCTTCCTAGTAAAACATGGGAAAATAGCTTGTTTAGCTTATGAAGCCTAAAAAATTTTAATCTAGCCCTTTACAGATAAAGTTTGCCAGCTTCTTATTTAGAGCATGTGCTTCCTCTTATCATATGTGGCCTTAGATGAGTCATTTAGTGTTTCGAAAATTATGTTTAATCATAGTTATGAAGATCAAGTCCGATTCATAAGGATTGTTTTCAGGCTCAGAAGAGTTAATCCCTACGCTGCATTATACAGCCTAAATATCCATTAGTAGATTAATGAATAAAGAAAATATGGTACACAGCAGAGTATTACTCTGCCATAAATTTGAATCATTTTGTTACAAAATGGATACACCTTGAGACGTAATTCTTAAGGAAGTAAATTAGATACAGAAGGTTAAATATACATGGGTTTCCTTATATGTATAAATGAACAAAAGAGCAAAATAATAAACAGAAGATAGAAAACACGGACTTAGTCTTCACAGAGACAAGAAGGGGGTCTGAGGGTGGGGAAAAGAGGGAGGGGAGAGGAAAAGAAAACATAAAAAGAGCAAAATGTAACATTGTATGCATGCCAGTTCCTCAAGCTATAGGCAATCATTAGGCAAACAAATATGTATTGCAAAAATAGACAAGTGAAAATGATATAAAGCAAGTCATTCCATGTAAACTGGATAGAACAGTGTTTGCCCATGATAAACAACACTAAATGTAAGCTTTATCATCGCTGTCATGGCCGTATCATCTGTGTCGGTAGTCATGGTATTCAGATTGTGTGTATGTCACCTACTGTCTTATGGAAGGAAGTCATTCTGTCCCGATCTGTCTCTGTGTAAAAGGAAGGTAGTATACCCTTTCTATAAGAATACTGTAAGGAATGAAGATGACAGAGCTTTGGGACACGAAAAAGTTTCATGAAGTGGGGCTGTACTTGTTACTGTGGGTTTTTTCCCTGCAACTATTCTCATTTGGAAGTCACTGAGCAGTGAGTCCTTGGAAAGAACTAGCTGACACGTACTCAAGAAGCCTCATGGGGTTAATTTGCTGCAATCGAATTATTTCCCTGAGACCGACCAAGTTTTTCCCTCTTGGACAAATTTCAAGTCGAAAGGCTGATGTGTAAACCTTTACTATTAAAACTAAAATTATTTTAAAGATCAGTTGCTTGTATCCCTAGACCACACATTACCATCCAGGGAACAGCCAACCCTCCGTGGAAATGTGCTTGTGGGTTCAGAACAAGAGTCCTCCCTTAAATCATTTACACGTCAAATGAATAATCCCTAAACGGTCTCCATCTGTCCCTCCCTCCAGCCAATGTGCTTTTGGATGGTCTGGGACTGCGATGGGACTTGCCCAGGACTGAGTGTCCAAGCAGGATTTGGGAACAGTTGGCATTCCTCCTCCTCCTCCTCCTCCTCCTCCTCCTCCCCCTCCCCCTCCTTCTCTTCCTCCTCCTCCTCTTCCTCTTCTTCTTCTTCGTCTTCTTCTTCTTGCTATGTACATGTAGTGAATCAGATTATGATTTTAGTTGAAGAACATTAGGCAAGTCTAGGTTGCCTTGGGACAGGGAAGCTAAGTGATTTGGGAGAGCAACAGGTCATGCTCACGTGGAAAGAGTTTGACATCTTCTACTGAAGTTTATCATACTGCTTGATTGTGTGCCCTGACTTTATAAGCTTCAAACTTTGATCTATCCAGAAAGTGAGATCAAAGCCACGATGTTCAACTATTTCTAAGTGGGGTGGGGAGGGGGGAGAAAGCTATTAGGAATTTTAACACTTATCTTCATGGAGCAAACATTTGCTTCTTAAAATGAGATATTTATTTGTGAGAAAAACAAAGGCTCTCCAGCATATTCTGCAATAAAATAAGCTTATTTATGAAACCAGTTTTGGGTGAAATGAGGTAATTGTGCTTTCTAATCTGCATAGTACCTGATCTACTGCCAATCGTTAATAACAATTAATATTAATTATCTCCCTTCACCCTCAGGTGACTTAGAATGTTTTTAGTGGGCACACTATATTAACTGATTGGTATTATGCTTGAAAAACAGAACTATAAATGAAATACAATGCATGTAAATTCAGGAACAAATAGGAAATTCTTTTTTTTTTTTTTGAGACAAGTGGAATCGCTCTGTAATCCAGGCTAGGCCTGAACTCACTATGGAGCCCAGGCTGGCCTTGGACTCACAGCAGTTGTCCTGCCTCAGCCTTCCAAGTGCTGGGATGACAAGCATACACCACCATGCCCAGCTTATGTGGTACTGGGTAATCGAACTTGGGTACGTAGTGTTTGACTTAGTGAATTGCAAGTCAAGCGCTTTAACCACTGATCCATTCCTTCAACCCCAGAAAATTCATCTTATATCAGTAACACTAACTGCATATTTTCAGCCCAATCTCTCTCGGTAGACTTGGGCTCACATTTTCAGTTCATTTTCTTCCACTAAATTTTGTATGTGTCATGGATTTTTCTAATCACCTTACAGATTATAGTTCATAAGATCATAAAGAATAGTATTTGATTCATTAGTGCCACTTTGAAATCATTTGGTCATCTTGAATTATAAATTTCCTAGAATATTATGTAGCAAGAGAATTAGGTATTTAGCAGATATCTAGTGAGGGTCTAAGGTGTGCCAGGCTCTGTTTTCGATATTGAGACCATAGCATTAAGTAAAATGGCTTCCATAGGCTCACCTTCCCATTGAGGAGTGGGGCAACAAAACTGGAACCAAGTACATAACTACGTGTTGAGCATTTAGTTGATGGTAAGGGCTATGAAACAGAATATGCAGTGGATAGATGGGGTACGGATAGATAGGAGAGAAAAGGAGTCAATTTTACAGGCTGGTAATGAGCAAACACCTAACCTTAGAGAGGAAGCTTGACACTGATAATATTGATGCCAGTGGTGAGGTGGGGGAATTTGAAGGACTAGCTTTGACTTGGAATGAGATGGGCAGCCCATGGAGAGTTGGCATAGTAGTGCCACAAGCTGATGTCTCTTACTGAAGTTCCACACAGGCTTCTCTGAGAGGTTAGAAGAGAGTTAGGCAACTAATGAAGCTGCCATGATGTTCCAGGTGTGAGATGCTAGAGGCCTGGGTCAGATTCAAGATGGCTGTGAAAAGTAAGAATTGGTGGGATTCAGGAAGAACATTGTATATTCCCTGATAGTTTGGATATAGAGTGAGAGAGTGTTGTGGTTAGGATCTGGAGTGTCCCCCAACAGTCTCGTGTATTTTAATGGAACCATGTGATGCTGGTGGATTGGGGTCTGGTCTGGAGGGGTGGGGTGCAGTTAAGTTAGCATTAACGGTGTGTAGTGGCCACACCTGGATGCTGGAGGGACTGGTTACTGGGTGGAGACCTGAAAGGATGCATAAGCTGCACCTGCCTTCCTGGGGTACTACGACTAGTCTCAACTGGTCCCAGCTTGTCTTCCTGTTTGTGGTGTCCTGAGGAAGCTGCCTCCACCTCTGCCTCTGTCCTGTACTCTGATTGCTGCTGGCCGGCCGACCCTGAATGGATTGGGACCATCTGAAACTGTGAGCTAAAAGAAACCTTTCCTAAATTTGTGGGTGTCGGTTATCGAGTCACAGAACGAAAAAGTAACTAAGACAGTATTGGTACCGAGAATGGGCTCGTTGCTGTACTTTACCGGACGATGTGGCTCAAAAGTCTTTTGAACCGGTTTGCAGAAGGAATTTGGAAAAGTTTGGGGATGCAAGTTGGGGAAGCCTTGGAGTGCTCTGAGCCGAGCTTGAGGGGAGATTCTGGTCGGAGCTCAGAAGACCAGAAAGCTGATTGAAGTGTGGATTGGAAAGGCCAGGCTCAAGAAGTCTCAGATGGGAAGGAGGGCTGTGTTGTGGTTAGGATCTGGAGTGTCCCCCAAAAGTCTCGTGTATCTTAATGTTATGAATTGTCTGTGGAACCATGTGATGTTGGTGGTTTGGGGTCTAGTCTGGATGGGGTGGATTACACTTAAGCCTAAAGGAGTGTGAGTTAGGATTAACGGTGTGTAGTGGCCACACCTGGATGCAGGAGGGGCTGGTTACTGGGCGGAGACCTGAAAGGATACATAAGCTGCACCTGCCTTCCTGGAGGATGGGGACTAGCTTCAGATAGCCTCAGCTTGTCTTCATGTTTGTCGGGGAAGCTGCCTCCTGCTTTCTCTCTCTCCGCCATGTACTTCGATTGTTGCCGGCCACCCCTGAATGGACTGTGACCTTCGAGACTGTGAGTTAAAATAAGCCTTTCCTTTCCTAACTTTGTGGGTGTTGGGTATTGAGTCACAGCAATGAAAAAGTAAGACAGAAATTGGTACCAGAGGAGTGGGCTCGTTGCTGTATTTTACCTGACGATGTGGCTTGGAAGTCTTTGGAACCGGTTTGCAGAAGGAATTTGTAAGTTTGGGGATGCAAGTTGGGGAAGCCTTGGAGTGCTCTGAGCCGAGCTTGAGGGGAGATTCTGGTCGGAACTCAGAAGACCAGAAAGCTGATTGAAGTGTGGATTGGAAAGGTCAGGCTGAAGAAGTTTCAGAAGGGAAGGAGGGCTGTGTTGTGGTTAGGGTCTGGACTGTCCCTCAAAAGTCTCGTGTATCTTAATGTTATGAGTTGTCTGTGGAACCATGCGATGTTGGTGGATTGGGGTCTAGTCTGAAGGGGTGGATTACAGTTAAGCCTAAAGGCGTGTGAGTTAGGATTAACGGTGTGTAGTGGCCACACCTGGATGCAGGAGGGGCTGGTTACTGGGCGGAGACCTGAAAGGATACATAGCTGCACCTGCCTTCCTGGAGGGCGGGGACTAGCCTCAGCCTCAGCTTGTCTTCCTGTTTGTCGGGGAAGCTGCGTCCTGCTTTCTCTCTCTCCGCCATGTACTTCGATTGTTGCTGGCCCTCCCTGAATGAACTGTGACCTTCGAGACTGTGACCTTCGAGACTGTGAGTTAAAATAAGCCTTTCCTTTCCTAACTTTGTGAGCGTTGGGAGCGTTGGGTATTGAGTCACAGCAATGAAAAAGTAAGACAGAAATTGGTACCAGAGGAGTGGGCTCGTTGCTGTATTTTACCTGATGATGTGGCTTGGAAGTCTTTGGAACCGGCTTGCAGAAGGAATTTGGAAAAGTTTGGGGATGCAAGTTGGGGAAGCCTTGGAGTGCTCTGAGCCGAGCTTGAGGGGAGATTCTGGTCGGAGCTCAGAAGACCAGAAAGCTGATTGAAGTGTGGATTGGAAAGGTCAGGCTGAAGAAGTTTCAGAAGGGAAGGAGGGCTGTGTTGTGGTTAGGATCTGGAGTGTCCCCCCAAAGTCTCGTGTATCTTAATGTTATGAGTTGTCTGTGGAACCATGTGATGTTGGTGGATTGGGGTCTAGTCTGAAGGGGTGGATTACAGTTAAGCCTAAAGGCGTGTGAGTTAGGATTAACGGTGTGTAGTGGCCACACCTGGATGCAGGAGGGGCTGGTTACTGGGCAGAGACCTGAAAGGATCCATAAGCTGCACCTGCTTTCCTGGAGGACTAGGACTAGTATCAACTGGTCTCAGCTTACCTTCCTGTTTGTCCGGGGAAGCTGTCTCCACCTCTCTCTCTCTCTCTGCCATGTACTTCGATTGTTGCCGGCCACCCCTGAATGGACTGTGACCTTCGAGACTGTGAGCTAAAATAAACCTTTCCTTTCCTGAGTTTGTGGGTGTTAGTTATTGAGTCCCAGCAACAAAAAAGTTAGAGAGGGAAAGGGTTCTGGGTGGGGATGACTTGAGGTTTTGTAATTACTCAAAGGTAAATATCACTGTTTTCTCAGGCTGAGAAAAATAGTTTTCTTAAGGGGAAGATGATGAAATGAGCTTGGTATTCCAGTTCGAAAGCAGGCATCAGTGTTCCATAGGCGAATGGAAGTACAAGTCTGGGGTTCAGAGAAGAGGCAAACACTGGGAGTTTTAGGGGGTCTCACGGCACTCTCGACTTACTCAGTTGATGACTGTGGTGGATATTTAACACTGTAGCTGCTTTCTGTGAATGTTTTCTTATAATTCTGCCTTAAAGTAATGCATCTAAAAACAGTGTGATAATAAATCCATTGCTGTACAACAGGTGTTGATTGGAATTAAATGTGATGTAAGTGTAGGCTACCATATGTTTGTTTTCCCACAAGACTTTAATGAGTTTGTCTATTAGTTTAACAGCAAATTGTTGGCTACCAAGGGATGTTTGATTATGCTATATTATTTTCTTGAAGAATACCTGCAGGTACTGTTTGGTTGATTTGAAAGAGTTCTTTTACTAATTTTCAAGAAACAAAATTATTTTGCGTTATTCCAAATTGCTTTTTGCCCTTTCAGGTTGGGAAAACAAGGAGGTGAGTTGATTAAGCCTAGTCAAATCTACTGTGAAATATAACATTAAGCTATAATAATGACATTGGTTACTCTGTTCCCTCAGTCTCCTCAATAGACTCAGAATAAAGAGTTGTGGCATAAAGTAAGCCAGTTCTCAGCAAAGAAAATTAAATTCTAATGCCCATGATAACATAGAGCTGTAGAAGAAATCGTTCCCTTGACGTTGCATCTGCAGTTTCATTTCAGCATATAGAATAATCAAAGGCAAAATACCTCTTTAAGTTGGCTGCACTTTGGAATCATGTGGCCAGCTGGGTCCCACCCCCAGTGATTATGATATAATCAGTCTGGAATGTGACCTGGACAGCAGGGTTTTTACAATCTTTTGACGTGATTTTAATGTGAAGCTAAACCTGAGAACCCATATATATATCAGATTCTAATACTGCGATTTTTCTGGTTCATTTAGCAATGAAAATTTTTATAGTAAATTAATCAATTTCTGAGAGCAAAGAAGAAACCAATTAAGTGTAATAAGGTTTTCATGTGTTTTTATGGGTTCTAATTCCTGGGGATGAATTGATTGGGTGAAGTGGTGAGTGTAGCCCACATTCAGGTTCCATGCTGAATGATAGAGCCCCTTACCAGCCATATACACATCAGACATCCATTTTGATGAACCAACCCTGCCCTTTGTGTAAATTTTCTAACCTTTACTTTTCAGAATTCCTCTTATTTTATGAGTCTTTGCCACATTGTTTTCTTTGACTTCAACAATATAAACAAAATAGTATGTGGCTGTTTTGATAATAGTTTCAAATTTATGTGATCTAGACTGAGTTTAGAATCCTTGAAACCTTGTGTGAATTGGGAAGTTAGTAATGTGTACCAGAAGATAATTGAGTTTTGAAAGTTTAAACTCACTTAGATGGTTAAAGCACTAGTCTAGCAAGCATAAGGCCCTGGGTTAGTTCCCCAGCACCACATAGAATGGGCATGGTGATGCATGCCTGTAATTTCAGCACTCGGGAAACTGAGGCCAAAGAATTGCCCGTGAATCCAAGGCTAACCTAGGCTACATAGTTCAGGACCCAGCTGTGCTACTGAGTGAGACCCTGTCTTAAAAAAAATCGCTTAGAACAGAATAAATAGATAATGTGAGGAGTAAATGTCACTGTAGGATGGTAAAATACATAACTGACTAGCTGTATCAGTTAGCTCTAGCAGTGTAACAACCACCTCCAAATTCAGTAGCATCCAATAGTCAGCATCTGATGTAGGCCAGGACCAATCAGATCAAGCCCCAAATCAAAGTGTGGCTTAGTTCAGATGCTTCACGGTGGAAAAATCATAGCAAAGGTATTTGACTGGGGTCATATTTGGAATCTACATTGTTAGATTATCATTATTTTTTATATCTGCTTTATGTATTTATTGAACTTGAAACAAAGTAGGTATGGTTCATGCATGCTTCATGTTTTAATCATTTCCTCTTGAAATAGCAAGAAAAATGTATCTCCTATGATGGTATATTCAGAGTAGGCTACAGCAGATTTGGAAAATTGATTTAGATGTCTACATATCAACTAGTTGTCGTTCTTCCCCACATTATAGTTATATATAATTAGATGGGAAAATATATTTTAAGTACGAGTTCAGAAGGACCTTGTAATTTCCTCAGACTTCTTCTATAATACTAACTAGTGGTAATTTCACTAAACTTGATTTTTATGGCAGTTTATTTCACCATTTTTAATATAAGAAAGTGTGTAGTGCTCCAAATAGCTCCTTTTTGTCCAAGACAGATGGAATGCTTGAAAATGAAATCTTGAAGCAACATTATGAGAGTGTACCTTGGTAAGTTCAGTAACAAATTATTGGTTCATTTTGGGGTCACTGGCATGGTAGAATAAGGTTGAAGAGCCATTTATCTTGCTGCTTTACATATGTTCTTCCATATGAAAAATACTTGGGAGGAGGACGAGTTCACTTGAATGTTATGGTACCTCCCGTGGGTTTCTTAGGAGAGGCCTAGTGTGGATGTTGTTAAAGCCACCTGCTAGTAGGAGTTTTACTGAAGAGGGGGCTAGAAATGAAGTCCTTGAAAAGCAAAATCCTTGGGCAGAGGTGGAAAGGGCTTTCGGATAATGCATTCTCCTGAGCTTCCTCACTCAAGCAAAGAGCTATTCTTCTGTATTCTGATGAATTAGCTTTCACAGCACTGAGACACAGAACCCAACACTCGCAGCACAAAGGCCAAGAAGTTTAATTCTGCTCACATTTCAGGAGTATTCAGTCCATGATTAGCAGGTTCCAAGACTGAAAATCCAAGTAGAGGACATGAGGGGCAGAGTTCCAGGCTGCTCAGCTCATGGCAGCCAGAAATTATAGGAGGGTGATGGTGCCAGAGAGGAAGAGACAAGGGGCAGGACATAGACCCCAAGGCCATATCTCCATGACCCATCCAGGTGTACTCAGGTGCATGTTTCATCAGTCCCCTGGACAGAGCCCAGAGTCAGCTGAGGCTCCATCCTAACTACCACCTCAGGTTAGGAATGTCTCTAATTCCCTTCTTCAGGTTGAGGCCCCAGAAGTCCCTTGACAGTTAGCCTTTCCCTTCCTGAGTACGTTGCCTTCCTGGTTATTTTTGATAAAGCACTGGTGGTTGTCAAGGTAACAGCACCCCAAATCTTACTGGCTTCATGTAATAAAAATTTATGAACTCTATTTAGATAGCATATTGAGAAATAAAGTGAGAGTTTCAACTGGGAGGTTTTTAATTGGTAAGGCTTAGAAATGGCATACTGACTTCTCACACTGCAATGGATCGAATTCATCACAAAACTGTAGTGTCTTAGTCACTTTCCGGGCACTGAAACACAATACCTGATACCTACAACTTGAGGAAGAGAGGTTTATTTTAGCTCACAATTTTAAGTGTTGGCCCCTTTATATTTGGCCAGACCCAAGGAAGAAAAGGCGTGGTGGAGTGGCCTAATTGGATGACAGCTATTTTTTACATGGTAGCAAGGAAGCAGAGAGTGAAGGAAGCAGGCCAGGAAGAAGATGCACCACCACTCTTCTAAGTCAGGCCTCCAGTGGCCCACCTTCCACCAGACCCTGCCTCCTGACAAGGCATTTAGCTACTAAACTCATTGGTAGATGAACCAATTGAAGAGTATAGTGCCCCCATGATCCAGTCACCTTCCAAACACATGAAACTTTTGCGTATATTTATTATGTATGTGTGTATGTATGTTTTTATGTATTTGTTGGTACTGTAGGTTGAACCCAAGGCTTCACACCGAGTTACATCCCCAGATCCGTTTTTTTTTGTTGTTGTTTTTGTTTTTGTTTTGAGACATGATCTTCCTCATTTGCCGAGGGTGCGTTCTAACCTGTGATTCTCCTCCTGTCTTGTTCCCCCGGAGCAGTGAGATAAGGTAACAGATGTGCCACTATACCTGATGTGCGGGATACTTTTGATTTAAATCATAATACATGCCTAATTTAAAGATAGCTTAAAAACATCCCCTTGCTGCCTGCTCTGGAAGAGGAAGAAGACAGAAATATCATTTAGTTGTAGCAGAACATGGACAAAAAAATTCTGGAGGTGTAAATATTGTTAACACGCAATGGCCATGAACCTCTCATTCTACCTGTACAGGCAGGTGTTGAGTAAAAGAATGGTAGGCTTCATCTCAGAGAACATGAGTTCTATTCTTAGCTTCGCACTCCTGAATAGCTTGAAAGTTTGAGTTTCATTTCTTTATTTATAGTAATCTCGGCACTTTGGAAGGCTGAAGTAGGAGAATGGTAATTTCCAGTCCAGTCTGGGCAACTTAGTGAGACCCTTTCTCAAAATACGAAATGGGCTTGGATGAAGCTCAATATGAAGGGACCTGGGTTCAATCTCCAGCAAGAAACAAAAGTAAAAAAGGATAGTGACCTCTTAGTGTGATATTAAGGATCAAATGGGCTAATTGTTGGGAAATTACTTTGAAAGGATCACAAATCTGTTGTGGCCTACTGTCCAAGGCCAGACTGGGCTGCAGAGCAAGACCCTGTCTCAAAAAACGTCACTGCAAGCTTCACCTTTATAATAAGAATAAAGATCTTTACTTTAAAAATGCTTTCATTTTTCTCTTCTGTCAGTTCTGCTAAATCCTGTGTCTATGTCATATCGTTTCTACTAGCCATGAAATAACACAGTAACAAGGAATTCTTAAATAACATTCTGAAAAGATGATCTACTGTCTTCAAATGCCTATTTTTGAAATGGTTGGTTGGATTCTCCTGTAACAATATGTCTACAAGGGATGGTCAAAAGATACAGTGTATGTTTAAATTAAAAAAAACTTATTGCAGCTAAAGATATATTGCCAAGAATGACGGGATAAGTGTGTTTTATGTTAGAGGGGGAGTATTTCGAGAGGAATTAGTGGCAGTGTGTCCCTCATGTAGTAATTTTTAATTTACTCATTCAACCATATTTTATAATCACTTCTCATTGCTTAACAGTTTTGGGCAATTTCTGTCAAAGAAAAACATGATGCTTTGTTCTCATGTACCTTATTTGTGGAAACTGCCATTGTATGACTTCTGACTCCTGTCTAAATTTGAAATGACGGTGAAAAGTAAAAGTTTTTTTAATGGATTTGGTACTTGAAGACAGCCACAACAATGTTGCTAAAGACTCAAGAAAGAATTCCAGGACTGCTTCAGGAAGTGGTCGGAATGATAAGTGTGTTTGAAATGCAGGGAACTATTTTGAGAGGGATTAACGTTTTACTGTAATAGTCCTTATTTTTCCTTCAAAATTATTCTTTGTGTTAGTGTGTATTTGTCATGCACAATAATTGCATTCAACTTGAGGAATTGGTGTACATGCATATCCTGTTTTCATCAATTTTACTTCACTTCTCCCTTCCCAGTCTCTCATCCCTCTTCCCTAAATTCTCTTTTCCTGTCCACAAACTCTGTCTTCCTGTTCACTATCATCACCCTTTTGTCTTGCTCTTTTACTTACTTATACTTTGGTTTTATCATATTAGAGACACCACATAATATTTAACCTTCATGTCTCATTCATTTCGCTATGAATAGTGCTCTCAAGGTGCATCCTTTTTGCTTCAAATGTCTTGAATTTATCTTTATAGCAGAGTAGTACTCCTCAGTTTATGTATAGCACATTTTCAAATTTCAAATTCACACAGTCATCGTGTTTTTGAATTGTACCTTATATTTAGATTCTTTGAGATTCTGCTACCATTTCCACATTTATCCCTTATGTTGGTTCCCAGTGTGGAAGGCTAGAGTTCTGCCTGTGTATGACATAACAAATAATCTACAGCCTACTAATAAGATTAGAAATCCTGAGTTACATGAATAAATGTTAGGAAAAGCGAAGGAGGCAACACAGGTTATGGATGTTAGCACTAGATGACAAACCACACACCTTAGCTTGCTTGCTGAGTGTGGGAACAGCCTTTTGTCCTTAGGGCACCTCAGGTTTCCTGTCAGTAAAAATCAAAAAGTCATCTTCAAAGCTTTTTTAGAAATCTTGTGGTTATAAGCACTGTTTTGTACATTGACTAGCAAGATTGGGAAATGTTTTTAAAGCTGGAATGCAAACTTAGAACGTATTTAGGATCCACTTACATCATTGGTAGGTCCAATTTCTAGCTGTGAATTATCATTAAAGGGATCATGTTTTTATTGGAAAACACATCTAAATAAAATCATCATAATGATGATGACCATTTGTACATCTCCTCCCAGAGGACATTTTGTAACGTCTTGAGCCAATTTTGATCGTCACAATCGAAATGGGAAGAGTGCTCTTGACATCTAGTAGGTGGGGGGCGAGGATGTTACTAACATATTCTACAGTGCCCAGGTCATCCTACCTCTTCCATACCCCCAAATTGCCCAGAGTTACTTGTCTTCAAAAGTCAATGCATATTCAGTATTTCTGGGGCTGAAAAAAATCTACTTCTGTACAGAATGTTGGGACTCAAAGACTCTGCAACTTTGTGTCATTGGATTGAGAAGATGCATCTTCAGGAAGAAATTGGCATTTAAACTATGCTTGTTTAGTTTGGCATACATGAGGATGATGAGAAATACGGAAAAAAGTGATAAGATGGCTTCAAAATTCATGTCCTAGTGTACAGGTATCTTTCTGAAAGGCTTAAAGATATCATATGACAGTGATACATGCATACTCAGGTTTACAGTAACATAACTGGAAACAGCTAAATCTGGGAAGCAGCCTATATGTCCATCAAGAGATGTATAGATAAAGTGTGGTGTGTATATATATATATATGTACACATACACAGTGGAAAACCACTCTGCCATAAAGAAGGATATATTTAATTCATTTGTACCAGAGTGGATTTATCTCATGTCCATAATGCTAAATGAAATAAATCAGACCCAGAATGTTAAATATTCCATGATTTCACTTATATCACCCCCCTTGTGGTTTTTTTTTTTTTTTTTTTTTTGAGACATGATCTTGTACAGTCTAGGCTGGTCCTGATTTAACTAGGTAGCCCAGGATGGACTTGAATTTACGTAAAACCTTCTGCCTCAGCCTCCTGAATGTTGAGATTACAGGTGTGCACCACCACGCCCAGTTTATGTGAGACTGGGGAGTAGAACCAAGGGCCTAGAACTTGCTAGGCAAGTGCTTAACTGCTGAGCTACGGCCTCAGCCCCCAAAATACAATTTAAAGAGAAAAATTAAGGAGAGATGGTACGAAAGCTGGAGGTAGGCTTTTTGGTATGGGAAGAAGATCAGTGGATTGGGGGATACTGGAGGACAGGTTGGGGAAGGGAAAGTAAAAATAATTAAAATTTGATATGCATATGCACTAGTTCTCAAATAGTATGCAATTTCTCTATCACAGGATTAATAAAAATAATGATTATGGGGAAAATAAAATATCAAAAATAAAATAAAGACATATCCTTGGATCTGGTGACATTTAATTCTAAAAGGTCTAGTACATTAATAGGAAATGGTTTCTGGTGGCAGAAGTTCTGATTACTGGATCCCCAGATTTTCCACATGCACCAATATCCACGTGCTTATTATATGAAATACTGTCTACTGGCTATGGAGCACCTGTAGAGTTGCTTTTCTTGCTTTAGTTTTTAATTTTTTAGCATATTTTTCCCATAGTGAGTCTTTATAATGTCATTCTGATGAGGAATATTAGTTAGCATGCCAAACGCCACTGTCTTTTTTTTTTTTAAATGCTCTTAAAATACCTTCTTTAATTTGTCTTGGACAAACTCCTTAATTGAGCCATGTGTCAAATGATTTTCTATTCTCTTAAAACTCCCTGACCATCTGGTTGATTTGTAGCTCCTGAAAACTATAATCAGTTTTTAAATTTTCCTTGAGGAGTTGGAAGAGTGTAGAAGACAGAGAATTCTCCTGATACTGCAGTTAGGTAACTGGTAGAACTGAATGATTATGATTGTGTTATGCGACAGTGTCATGAATAGAAGAAGGTGATTGGCCGGTTGATCTAATGACTGTTATACTCTTCAGTTTCAGATATACACAAACAGCTGTAGACATATATGCTGGCGTATGTAGATTTACATCTGAATGCCATATATCCTCATGTATCGATATGTAGTTCCTGGAGGAGATAAGGACTAGCAAACAGTTAATAGCTAATGAACATATTGCATTCATTTATTCACAGTCGTTTCATTTGTAAATCTATGAAGAGGGCCACAAGTTTTGAAATTTGCAGCAAAGATAGAATATTTTTAATGGAGACATCTCGGTAGAGTCTATAGTTAACCATATGGTGCCAGTGCCAATTTCTTGGTTTTGTTATTATAGTGTGGTTATAGAAGATTGAGTTCTCATTAAAATCAGGGTGTAGGGTACATATTTACTTTCTCTATAATTTTCACAATTTCTTATGTATCTAAAGTGCAAATCAAGGTAGTTCGGGTGGTCTTCCTGTTTCCAACAGTACTGTCTCGTAAATAGTTCTGTAAAAGAAGTACGCCCTGTGCTTTTGTTGGAAAATGTAACAATGCTCCTTAGATGCACCATGCAGTTCCTCCCACTCAGGTACAAAATGCTAGTAATATTAATATTATATTGCACATCTGTTAATTCATGAGGATATTGTGTAGAAAGGGTAACATCTTTTATGCCAACTTTTATCTATCTTATCTATGTGACTGCCTGTCTATGTATGAAACATGCGTGCAGAATAATGTGGAAATAGCAAGTCTATGGCTTGAACACACTTAGGACAGCAGCACCCGGGTCAGGAATCAGAATATGACTGCCATTCACAACTTCTCACCCTTCCCATCCCTGCCTTTTCGAATCCCTACCTGGACCCCAACTCTCCCAAAAGTAAGAATAGTTGACCTTCTATTAGCTTCTCACAGATTAGATTAGCAATGACTGTTTCTAACTCTGGCATGGTGAAATTGCAAATGCTCCTTGTGTTCTGCATGGTGAATGGTACTGGATCGGCTCTTCTGTGCTATAATGCTCAAGAGGCTTCCAAATCCAAACTGTGTGCCAGAGAGTCTCTGGTGAGTTCTTTTCCGCTCACCTGTGCCAGGTAAGCTAAACTAAAGCAGAGCTGATTACCCCAGATTTTATTTAATTTTTTAACTTGTGTTTGTGACTTCGCCTGGTCAACAGAAGCTAAAAGTAGTAGCTTTTATTCAGAGAGAAGTGAGAGCTTTTTTCATGATGATCGAAAAATCAGTACTCTACTTTTCATCATTAAGTTCCATAGGCAGTCACATCTCAAAACTGGGAATATCAGACTCCCCTGACTATCTGTTAAATATTCAGGTTCTGATGCAGCATGAATGGTGTGTTTTGCTCACAGATTATGTATTTCTTCCAAGCTCCTGATAATGCTGAACTTGTTGGCACAAGGACTACATATTGAGTCGCACTAATATGGACATTATTTTTATTATTATTGGGGCAGCATTATGTGGTGGCTGATGACAGAGATTATGGAGCTAGATTGTCAAGACTAAATCCTGATTTTTCATGTATCTGTGGACTTGGAATCAATTAACTAATCTTTCTCTGCTTCCGTTGACAAATCTAGCGGACAGGGAAAGTAATAGGATTTTGTGAAGATATAAAGTTCTTCAAACTGTGTCTAGCACATGGTAATTACTCAAAAAGTGTCACTTAATCACTATCCAGTGATTGGTCATTGGTAATACTCTTTCTCAGTCATTGACATCATAATTACTACCCCTTGGCCTTCCAAGTATGTGTTTCCTCCTGGGAGTGTGGAAGATAGAGTTTTTGTGTTTGTACCTAGGTGAAAGAAGTTGGAGTCAAGTGAGTGGTAGAGGGGGATTGGAATCCTTCAAGGGGTGACAGAGTATAAGCTATGAGATTTGAGCAGCATCTAGCAAAAAGACTTGTGGTGGAAGGTAAGATGAATTACAGGAGAAGCAGTTGTACAACACTGATTGATTTACTGAATGATTACTTAATGGAAATATGGAGGATTGAACTCATGCAGAGCTACATCACAGGCATTTTTAAACATACATACTTTTTACTTTTTATCTTGTTCAATTTGAGACAGGTTGTAACTAATTTACTGAGTTACCCAAGCTGAATTGAGCTATTGGCCCTCTTAACTCAGCTTGCTAGAGTCCTGGAATTGCAGATGTGCCCCACCATATGCACTTGGGCAACTTTTTGTTAACTGGGCGTTTCTTTACTCAAGAAATAATCTGAAAGATTTAAAGTTGAACCTTCACCTCTTTGGAAGTCTGTAGCAGTTCTTAACTAAGACTGATTTGCTGGTATATGGGGAAGTAACTCAAGGTGAAAAATTAATAGCACAATTTGAGGTAGTTTTTAAAGAAAATGCAATTCTTATTTGAAACCACTGTTTAGTTAAAGAAAAGTAACTGTCATGTTAGCTACTAGTGTGACTGGCACACCACTCTGTCGTTGAGCGAAACTCTGCTCCTACCCAGTACCAATTTTAGTCTTTTTATTTTAAGTAAGGATGATTTAATGAGATAGCATTTTTGGCTTTATTTTGTTCTACAAAACAAAAAGTATTAGAAAAGTGCTAATAAACATAGAATTTTGGAAGTATTATCAAGTAAATATGTAAAAATGTTGAAGAAGAGGATTGCTGTCCATTTTAGTCAATTTTCTGGTATTTTATATTTTCTGCCCAAGTACAGTATGATGTTTTTTAGAACTTATGGTAATTTGGCTTTCAAATCAGACACAAAGACACTAGAATTTTTTTTGCAAGCACAAAAGTTGACATATCTTATTTTCCAAGTACAGATTGTTCCAGGAATAAAAGATACGAAAATGACACAAATAATATTCTATGTAAATGTGGTATACAATCATATGCTATGCCAAGATGACAGCAGCATCTTAGATTATCGAAACTTCTGGTCCCTTGAAGTGCCAGTCTCATTAGTGCCACACTAAAATATATAGTGCCAGTTATTAAGAATATTTTTCATGGTTTTCTCTTAAGTGCCCATGCCTCACTGAGAACAGAAAAGTGTGTGTGTGTGTGTGTGTGTGTGTGTGTGTGTGTGTGTTTCTTTTTTGCTTCATGAACAAGGAAGTATTTTGGGAAGACTTCCCTCTTTATAATGAGTCTACATGTCTGGTGATCAAAAATGCATATGATGTATTTTGTCTCCTTGGTGGATCTGTGTCTTTTTCATGTTGTCAGCTTCACTTTGTTTCCTTCCACAGAGATGACTGTATTGCCATGCCACTATGCCATTTTAAAAAAGTTTCCATTTCCTCACTATGCAAAGCTATGACATCATAGCATTTCATTCCTGTATTTATTCACTCATATGTTCATTTACTGAGTCATTGTTTCAGTGAGTTTTATAAGTTTTTCGTAGACAGAAAGGAGATTATGGAGCTAGATTGTCAAGACTAAGTCCTGATTTTTCATATATCTGTAGACTTGGAATCAGTTAACTGATCTTCCTCTGCCTCAATTGACCCATCCAGCTGATAGGGAAAATAATAGAGTTTTAAGAAGATATAAAGTTCTTCAGACTGTGTCTGGCACATATTAATTACTCAAAATCCTGCTAGGACGCAGGATGTGGATTCACATTCCCATGGATCTGGGGACCCAGAAATGCCTCTAGGATGTATTTTTCTAGGCTGACAAGATGGAGTTAGGTCTTTACTCTCATCGATGAATGAGAACTGAAATTAGGCACCGGTTCAGGCTTTAAGGAACTTGAAACTTTTTTACATTTTGAGACTCTTTCTTTGGGAAGAATACAAATTCCTGAATACAAGTTGCCAGAACCCGACTTGGAGCCTTGGAAGGGGCCTGCAATTAGGGCCCTTCAAGGGGACTGTCATTAGCCTCCCAATCAGCCCACTTAGGAATCAAAATGAGCAGCTTGCTCTCAACAAATGCATGTTCACTCTTCAGTTCTGTAGGAAAGAGATAGTGTTGACAGAACAATAAAGCAAAGAAACGGTATGATGGAGTTTTACGGCTTATATAAGCAGCCAAGTGATTCATGGAACACAGCTGCCTTTCGTTTCGTGGCCACGCTCACCCAACGACGGTTTGTTCTGCAGAGTTGCTGCAAGAAAGACTCGAGGAGGTGGAGGGGCCCAGCTTGTGGCCCTGTGGCTCCACTTTTCAGATCACACATGTACATAAATAACTTTAGCCCCAAATAGGGTGCCTTTCCTTTCTAGGAGGCAGGTAGACATGATGTTAATGAAACTAAGAAGGGGTAAGGCTATTGTCAATAAGAAATTCCCCCGGGAAAGGTCACTTTCCAGTGTGGATTTTATTGATGGGTGACATCTGGAGTTACGCGGCTGCAGTGAAATGGGATTTCAAACAGAAGACTTGAAGAGAACCAAGGAAGAAGGCTGGACAGAAGGACAAAGCTGTGTGACAGAAACCAGGGCCTGCACAGATCATGGAAGTGGGAACAGAGAAGAGGGCATGGCTTGGTGAAGTTTTCCTTTCTGTTCGGCGTATAATGAAGAACCCAGAAAGAGTTTTGAGTTGGAGTGACAGGACCTTTGAGAAAGATTGACGGCCAGCGTTAGGATGATGTGGAGACCAGTGCGGTTTAGCCTCTCGGTTTATGGACGAATAAACTGGGCTCCAGATGAGATAGTAGTTTGTTGAGATCAGAATGCAAGGTGGGGACTCAACTGAGATCTCTCGGACCCAACTGAGATCTCCAAATAGACAATTTCCTACATCCAGTGGGTGGGATGGGATAAAATAAAACTGATTAATAGTCTGCTAAAATATTGGATATTTATTTCATCAGAAGTGCCAATTTCCAGATCCTTTGTTTTATATAAAGCCACTCAAATCAATAGAAATATGTGAGGCACATGAGGAATTTAACTCTTCCAGTAGCTACATAAAAAGTTTCAATGAGGATAAATTAATTTAATAGCATATTTTATTTACCCAGTAAATCCAAAGCATTTGCATTTCAACATGTAGTTGTAGGGAAGAAAAAAATCCTTCTCCTTTTATGCTTCAGAGTTCTTAGCCAAGGCCCCTTTAAGGAGATAGATTAAGGAGAGAAAAGCATACAAATTTATTTATGTTTTGATATGACACAGGAACCTTCACAAGGAAATGAAGACCCAAAACACAGTTAGAGTTGAACACTTATGTAATGAATTGGACAAAGAGGAGTGAATTATGAAAGCATGATGAGACAAAGGGGCTTGGGCTCAGGCAGTTCATGGTGGAAAAGCAATTAGGAAGATAAGGGTTAGTTTAACAAGGTTTATTTGTATAGATTTTTCTCAGCCTTGACTTCCTGTCTCTGGTGATAAGAATGTTACTTTCGGTCTGGTTCCGGGAGGACATCTCTCATAAGGGAGTTTATCTCCTGCTTTTAGGAAGAAAAGATGGTCAGAGTTTCCTTCCTGAACCTGCTGTGTTTTTCAGTGCCTTTAGTTCAAAATAATCTATATGCCAAAGTCGCATATTTTAAGGTGACATATTTTGCCACCCTGCACAATCGATATAAAAAGAGCCATTAAGGTATTTCGCACAAATATTTTTACTAAACCTTCGTCAACTTTCCATTGTTATGATTAAAATACTTGATAATATCAACTTAAAGGAAGAAAAACTTATTCTGGCCCACGGTTTCAGAGGTTTCAGTTTATGGTTTGTTGGCTCCCCTGTTGAGATCCCCAGGTGAGGCAGAGGGAGTGGCAAAGCAAATATGCTCACTTCCTGACAGGAAGTGGAGAGGAAGTGGGGAGAGAGAGCGAGAGCGAGAGAAATACCAAGACTGAGAGCTGAAAAGAGCCCAAGAGAAAACAACCAAGGATAAGATATTGTCCCCAGGGCCACACCCCCATGCCTCACTTTTTTCGGATAGACCCCACCTTCTATATTTCCTTTACCTTTTAATAATGTTATCAAACTATGGTCTCATCAAGGGCTTACTCCACTGGTGAATCTAGAGCTCTCGTGATCCAATCACCTTCCAAAAGCCCCACCCCTGAGCATCTGAGACTTTTGGGGAGCGTTTCAAACCTAAACTGTAACACTAAGTTATCATAACTTTATGGTACGTATCTTTAGGTTAACCACATTATAACAACTCAATAGCCATGTGGGGCTGGTGGCAACCGTATTTGACAACACAGATATAAAGCTTTATACTAAGGATTAAAACAGGGAGATTTCTGCATTTCTAGTGTGGCCTTTTATAATTTAATTGGTCATGTTAACCTGTGTCCAATAGTGCTAGTGCAGAAATAGAATAAATATCAGTGAAGTCAGACATCTATGTGAAAAGTGGAAATTCATTTTTTATTGTCTAATCAAAAGTCTAAGTTGAACGTTCTGCCTAGATCTCCAGTCCACAGCCATTATTTTCCTTGGCTCACTGATGTCAAGTGTCTGTTCTTTAGTGGCGGTTGTAAATAAGGGAAGACCATCTAAAACATGTTTATTTGATTCATTTACATATATTTATATTTCTTTAATCTCATTGAAAATCTTAGCCTTAAATAAATTGCTTTAACTTCTGCTTAGTGCTGAATAAAATGTGAATGGCAAAATAGCTGTTGTGCACCTTGCTTTACCCCAATCCATATGACCACAGATTTCTCAGGTAAATACAGTTCTTACCAGTGATGTTCTACAGTGCCCAAAATACTCTTAGTAATTAAAAATTCACTGTGCTCATTTTTTATTTCCTTGCTTATTTTTGTGTTTATTCATCCATCTATACTTAACATAAATGGATTGATTTTAATGGTTTTTACTGTGACTGTTCGAAATCTCAGAAAACCAACCAATAAACAGATTGTTCATTTGTCCTGGAAAGTTTCTCAGTACCTTTCTTTCATCTCAAATTCTGGGTTCAATGGTAACAAGACACTCCAAGAATGTACCAAGCTTGTTCTTTCATCGGAAATGCCAGGGAATGTTTTTCTAGTTCCTGCTTGATTTTCACCAATTTCAGTTGCTTCTTTTGGTCACAGATGCTCCCGGCCACCTGTTCTCAATATATTCTTTTCCCAACTGCCTTCCCCATTTGTTTCAATACTGAGCAAAGCAGAGTCCAGATATCACTTATTCTGCTTAATCATTTATTAAGCCCATTCAAATGTCTGAGGTTTGCCTTCACTTAGACAGAAAAACAGTCATGGGCAACGTTTCCAGATGTACGTAATTCTAATACCTCAAAAATTCCCTCAATAGGTCTAGCTTGAAGATTACCCTTTGAAGGAAAAGTAGAGACAGGGGAAAGATGTGGGAGTCAGAGCCGAGGCAAGAGGTCAGGCAAGAGTATGGGATGGCTTGAATGTGTCTTGGTCCCTCCCGTCTCCTCCCCTCCCTTCCCCTCGTCTCTTGTCCTCTCCTCTCTCTTCATTTCTGCTTTCCTCTGCTCTGGTTCTCTCTGTCTTCTCCCTTTCTCTCCTCTCCCCCCTCTCTCTGTCTCTCTCTGTCTCTCTCTGTCTCTCTCTCCTCTCTTCCTCCTCCTCCTCCTCCTCCTCCTCCTCCTCCTCCTCCTCCTCCTCCTCTTCCTTCTTCTTCCTTGCTGTGCTGGAGATTGAACCCAAGGCTTTCACACTGAGTTACACTCCCAGCACTTTATATTTTTATTTGGAGACAGAGTCTCGCTCAGTTGCCCAAGCTGAGCTCAAACTCAATTCCCTTGTCTCAGCATCTTGAATGCCGAGATTACATGTGCGCTTCACTATGCCTGTGTTGGTTTTTCTGTTACTCAGATGCTTAGTTCAGCAAATACTTCCAGGTTTGACTCAAAAGTCTTCGTTCGCCTCCATATTGGGACACGTAGATGACCCTCATCCCCACCTCCACAGGTACATGGAACCCTTGAAAGAGCAGTGCTTTCTATGGTCCGCCTTCCCATGGGGCAGGCCAGAAGGGCTGGGGAGTCGATATCTGAAGTATCAGTTGATCTCTCAGCTGATGACAGAGACAGTTGAAGAGTAAATTCTGCAGCTCCCTCATGCCTCTGCTGGAGCGTTTCTGAAGCATGTTCTTCAGGGTCTCTAGGAGGCCCAGCATGATGAGCTCCAGTTGTTCACATCAGTAACTTACTAACCCTCCTTTTCTTGTGGTTCTAGATCCAACCCAGAGCCTTCACACTGAGCTATTTCCTGAGCCTTTTTTTTTTTAAATTTTGAGTTTGAGGCAGAGTCTCACAAAGGTGCTTAGTTGCTCAGGGTGGACTAGAACTGGCTGTCCTCCTCCCTCAGTCTCCCAGCGTGCTGAGGTGACGGAGCTGGGCCACCAGCCTAGCTATTAACATTCCTTTCAGTGCTGCCTCTCCCGTGTATCACTCCCCACCCTGCCTATCAGAGTTCCCTGTATCTTCTCCCAGAGAAACTATTTTTGCTCAACTCTTCTGCCTTGGTTCCGCTTCCAGGGAACCCAGCCTAAGAAGTCTGTCCCCTCCCGCATTTCTTAGGAGTCAGTTGTGTTCATAACTATTGCAAGGTGACAGTGTGTGCTCCAAACACCCCCAACGTAACTTTCAGAGTTGATGGTCTATTATTTTAGTTCCTTCTACTCTCAGCAGGACCCAAGGGTGATCTCAGCGTTCTGCTCTTGGCCCTAACTCCCTCCACTCTGCTGCCATCTCTGCCACTTCAGGCTCATGGAAGCCCAGTGCTTGCTACCTTCCCATTGACTTGGGCACTCTTCTTTTGCCTAGGATGAGAAGGGTTTTTTTTTTTTTAAGGCTGTCAAAGAGGATGACCTTGGTGTTTGTTTCATAGTGACCTTCCAGTACTGGGCAATAATAGCCAAGCCTACCATATTCCTAATCCACAGAAAAACTCAACTGCCTGTGTTGAAACCATGGTAGGCACGAGGATGATCACTCTGACTCTATACCCTGAAGCCCCAAGTGTCTGAGAAGTAGCACCAGGCCACTAAGAGAGGGGGCGCTTGGGTCTAGATCTCTGACTCCCTCCTATAAGGCTTTTCCTGTGCTTCTCTTTTTTATTATTTAAAAAGAAAGGAATCTCCAAACATTCTTGAGGGAAAAGTAAACCAAACACACCACCCCACACACACTCACCCCCAACACCCCCTCCCCGTCCCCCCCCTTCCCACATACACACTGGGAAACCCAGCAATCACCGCGCTCTTGCTTTCAATCTGAGTGCTCATCACCTGTTCCAGGGAATAGAGATATTTGTTTGGTGAAAATCTAGCTTCCTACTTCCTAGTGTCTGCAGGACGGGCACCAAAATTAGGATGAAAAACAGTGTTCTTTCTTCTGAAACACCACCTCTCATACCAAGAAACTATACAAAAGCATCTGCCACCATGGTGATAAGCTACTTCTTAAAGCTCATATTTCCAAGTGAGCTAAAATTTTAAATAAATTCTCTTCCAGTCCAATAATCTTCGTTTTTTTTTTTTGGTTAGTTTTATGTTAGCAATGGATTTACTCTGTGAAACACATTATTATACTTTGCAGACATTATCTTACTGTTTTTCTAGTCTGGAGAGATAGCTTTTTTAAAAATTTCAGTTCTTTAAAAATTGGGATTTAGCCGGGCATAGAGATATATGCCTGTAATCCCAGCTACTCAAGAGGTGGAGGCAGGAGGATTGCAAGTTCAAGGCCAATCTGGGACAACGTGGGAGAATTTAAAGGACTATGGCTATATAGTTCAGTGGTACAGTGGTCGTCTGGTATGTGTGAGTCCCAGGGTTTAATCTCCACTACTCGAAGGAAAAAGAAAAGAAAAGAAAAGGAAAAGAGAGGGAAAGGAAAATAAAAGTTCAAAGGTGTTAAGTAACATTCCTGACATCACAGAGTTTGTTAGTGGTAGAATTATGATTTGGTTCTGAGTTAATGGGATTCTGAATGATTTTGGCTTGAGTTTTTCTTTACACCTGCCACAAATTCTGGAAACTGATTAATACATATCATATTGACCCAGAAGCATGTATTAATAGACTGCTGGTACAGATTTGATCATAACTTAGGAGGCCCAAGGGATCTACTCTATATTCTTAATTGTGAGTTTAAGTAGCTTAAAACAATTGAACTGAGGTGATACTAATTCGGATTTTATTTTACAAACTAATTATTTATATCATGTTTCTCCCATCCTGAAGACCCTCACTCTCCATCTCACCCTTCATGCTGCCTGCCTGAGGGCCCAGGAAGCTGGTCGCAGGAAACTGGAGACTCAGGCCTGGGTGCGGGGTCAGAGCAGGTAGCCAACTCCAGCTTCCGTGTCAGACACAGGGCTGATGGCCCCTGTACTTTCGATTCTTTTAAGTACTAAAGAAAAAGCTGACTTTTTTAGCTAAAAGTGAACTTTTAATAAAAAACAATGTGTTTGTCATCTTATTTCAATGTTGTTTTAAATATAATTTTAATGTTTTTTGTGGATGCAGGGTGTCTTAGTTACTTTTTCATTGCTGTGACTCAATACCCAATATTCACAAACTTAGGGAAGGAAAGCTTTATTTTAGCTCACAGTTTCAGAATCAGGGACAGCTGGAAACAGTGGAAGTACATGGCAGAGGCAGAGGTGAAGGCAGCTCTTCGAGACATTACAAACAGGAAGCCAAGTTCTGTCAAATCCAATCTAATCTCAGAGGAAGATAGCAGCATATATATGCTTCCAGGTCCTGTCTTAGTGATCCGCCCCTTCTGGGTGCAGCCTCAGTGTTCCACCTGTTCCAAGTGCGAAAGGTGTGGTTAGCCCCCACTACAAACCTGTAATATTGTCTACCAGCTGGCAATCCACTCCTCCAAACCAGGCCCCAATCTCCTAACAGTACATGATTCCATAGACAATCCATAATATCCAAATGCATGAGACCTTTGGGGGACCTTCCACGTGTAAACTACAGTGAAAAGGTGCACAAAGGCCAAAGTGCCTTGGGCTCACAGAAGACGTTGGGTGACATGTGGCAGGTCAAACCAAAGGTTGACTTTAAAATTGGTTATAAATCAACACTATTTTTTTTATGTGCTTACAGGTATTTTAACTGTCTGGGTGTGGGAGAAGGGATTGGGTTAGTTCAAGAACATGCACATGTGGTGCAGGATTCCGCCGTGAAAGTGCTTTCAGCAAAACTGAAGGATCATCCACGAGGCAGGGTATATTCATGTTACAGCTTCTCCGTGGGCTATATCTCCTTGCCATTGGGTAGGCCGGTTGCCTAAACAGCCGCTGTGCTGGAGTACTACAAATCAAATGTGTCCTCAACTCAGGATACGCCTGGACCAAGGAAGCCCAGAAATTTCCAAACAAGTCATTATCCATACCTGCGCTGTTCATAGCCATTAGCTACAAGTGGCTATTGAATTTAAATATAACTTAATTAAAATTGAATGCAATTAAAACTATGTTCATGAGCTATACTAGCCACGTTTCAAGTGCTGAATAGCTGTTACTGCAGAAAGTTCCACTGTACAGCACTGGTCTATACTCTATTAAAAGCTTGTTTAAGATTATTGGTTTTGTGGTTTCCCAGGAGCAAAATCTTAAATTACAGATCTCTCAGTGAAGACTTAACTGGGCTTTCACATCTTATTCGGCTAGTGGCAAGGCTGCCCTGACAAAGTAATGTCTGATGCTGTGAGGACTAAGTATTTGGAGAGAAGGCCGAGTGGAGACCCCCGTGAGACCCCAGTGAGTGGGCCTGCTCAATGAAAAGATAAGAATGTGTAATTAGTTCCGTAGCTATTTCTCACTGATTATTTTTCAACTCCTTGAGATGAGTTTGTTCCTGTGAGCACATTAAACATGTCTTGAGAAATCTTGTTTTTGCTATTGAAGTGATGAACACCTAATTCCTGGTCTAGATGTAAATAGAAGGTTAAACAAGGTGACATATAAATTGATGGGCTCTTAATTAATGAAGTTTTAGTGTAACCATTATTTTCTCTAATTTCTTTTACTTACATTTTCAGAGTCTGAATTGCCTGTGACTAATTAAAATGTAAGACATTGGATGTGTCTGTAACCATGTGAACCATTTTCTTTGTTTCTTTGCTAAGATTTCTTGTCCCTCTAATTGACCAGACTACTACAAAGAAGTGGTGAATACTCTCCTAGAGAGGCCCTCGGGCTCACATTAAAATTTGTGTGGCTTTAAAACTTTTCTTTGTGGCATTTCCTTAACATCAATTTAAGAAATTATGAAAACCAATCTGTTTGGAAACAAATGATTAGCGACCTATATGGCATGGTCACCGCAGAAACTCTATGTTCATTGCACCACAACAGATTTCTCGGAATTGTGGTCTGAGCTAGCCTACCCAGGGTTCCAGTGTGACCGATGTTCAGTGAAAAAATTCCCACAAACAAGAGGTGTGTAGCAAATACGAGCCTAATACTTGTTCTGATAATTACTTCAGGAAATTAGTCTGTGGAAGATGGTCTTGGTATTTCTCACATTTTACTATCGTTGTTGTGGTTTTAGATCATCACTCTTCACAGTTTTTTTTAAATGTTTGTCCATTTTTTCTGCTTTGCTGAACAGCTATTACCATTGAACACTATGTTAATGGGATTTCTTCAAACTTTGGGGGAATATAATAAGGGCCTCAACAGAAATGGATGTACCCCCTCCTGTTTCCTAGCTCCCCAAAGAAAGGATCCTTCAACTTGAAAACTTTTACATAAAGGATTCCTGCTTCCCAGTATACAGTCCGTACACAACCTTGCTGCCCTGCCATCCTCCTCCTTGTCTCTACTGCTCTGTCCTAAGTTCCCGGGATTCCCTGAGTACGTGATGGTTCAGTGGTTTCTTGTAACAAGAGGAATTCCTTTTGTAACTTGACCAGAGCAGGGGAGAAATGTGTTGGAGGCTGGTAAAACCCAAATTGCAGACAAGAACATGATTTCTGAGAGGGCTGTAGGCAAGGGTTGGGAAAACTGAAATACCCATGCACACTATGACCCACATGCTGAAACTTCTAGGGCAGAGCCTCAGCTTACCACAGTAGGACCCAAGCAATTAGTGTTTGCTTTAGAGTCCTTCTGTATGCCTGTGGATTGTCAACATTTTCCGCAGTTTTGCACACCTCTCCTGTCTTCCGCTCCCCACCCAACCCCTTCATTATGCGTGTAAAGAAAACTTCAGGTATCTGCGTGCAGGATGTTGCGTGTGTCTTTCAATGTAATGTTTAACCTTGCTGGATTTTAGGTGAGCCTCCCTAGCTCCTTAAATCCGCAGAATCCTTAATGGCAGCTTAGGGAAAGACCTCTGGAGGTGTGGTGCATTTTCTAATTCTGGCTCTGCCTCTTGTGACCTGCAAGAACTCAGTAAATTTAAAAATTCCTCTATGTCTCAGTTTGCTTACCTGTGAAATGGGAGAATAGTGTGACCTGTCTCATGGGGTTGTTGGGAACCCTACAAAAGCTGTTTTGTGTCAAGCATTGAGAAATATGCCTCGTGTGGATTAAGTTGTGGCGTCTTCGACGGGCAAAGACACCTCACGGACTCTCACCATTGTGGAACGTTGACTGGACTCCACTCGACTCTCTTTATTCCGCAGAGCCCAAGCTTAAATACCCTTCCATACCCACATTAACATACAAGCAATCTAATAGGCTACACATTAGTGTACAAGCAATCTAATAGGCTAACATTAGCATACAAGCAATCTAATAGGCTAACAAACTCTCCAGACCCATCACCCCACCTTGGGACTTCCTCTTTAGAACAGTCCCGTGGTTCAACACCTGATCCAAATTTCAAGCAGAACACCTGACTTAAATTCCAGACAAACGCTTCTTCGTGGAAGGGAACGTGGCCAAGGTCTGCAATGCTGAGGCTCTCGGGCCCTGAGAGCCCCAACATTAGGTCATGAGTAGTACCAGCTGTTAGCATTTCAAGCTCCACCTTCAGTGTGTTACTCGTCTCTTCCAGCCTTGTAACCTGGGTAACTTGATCAGGTTTCTACCATCACCTGTGTCCCAGTCATCACCAGAAGCAGGAAGTGGAGAACAGCTATTTGGCATGCCGCTCAGGAATTCTTCCCAGGGGCAGGGGTGTAGCTCCATGTTAGAATGCTTGCCTCATATACAGAAGGCCTAGGGTTCCAGCTGTGGCACCGCAAAAACCAACCAGAAACCAAAAATCAAAATCCCTCCTAGGTGATGGAGATAGATGTATTGCACAACACTGTCTGAGCGTGGCCGTTCATTAATTCTGAAATTATTTCACAGTTTTGTTGTTGTTGTTGTTGTTGTTGTGCTGGGCCTGTGCACTGAGCAACATCTCATCTCCAGCCTTCTAAAAATTATAACTATTTTTTGAGATAGGGTCTTCCTCAGTTGCCCATCCTGGGCTTGAAGTTGGGGTTCTCCTGTCTTAATCTTCCAGGATAATGGGATCAACTCTACATCGCAACTACATTTTTCTAGTCAGTGGCTCTTCTGGTGGGTAAGGTTGGTTGTCAGAATGATCTGGGAAGATTTTGGGTCCATTTTATCACTTAATGTTTTGAAATATAGAAAAGCGTAAGAGAGTGAAGGAATAATATGGCCAAATACATAGAAACATCCATGAGAAGTTAGGGAAGGTCAAACAACTAATTTGATGTGTATATGCATGCATGTGTGTGTGAGCTTGTGTGCTTGTAGCTTAGGTGTTCCTTGTGGGCGGGAATAGAGAAGAAGGATGAGCACATGAGAAAGTGCAGAGGAATGTGGGCTGGCCCAAACCAGGCAGGTCGCTGGAGGCTTGCTTAAGTCATACTGTAGGCTATTGGTGACCCGAATCTTTTAAGCAAGGAATGCTCTAATAAAATTTTGGAGAATGATTGTAGAAAAGTATTGGAATCCCCACTTGCTTTTTGTTTCTCTACTCTGAAGTGTTTTATTCTGACATGCTTCTTACAGGAGTCCAGTAGTATTGAGCAGCCAAAGTGGCAGGTGTATCTGAAGACTAACCGTACACCAAATACACTAACAAAAGTTCATTCTCAGGTACTCATATTTAGGACAATTCTGTGGACAAATAATTCTGGCCCAGGAAATTCCTGGCTTGACCTTTCTATTTAATAATAATGTAGATAGATAAGCAAGTAATTTTCCTTCTAGCCAAGCATATTGCGACATTTCCCATTTCTACTAACTCAACCATTGGTAGGGAACAATAGCCCCGCTTTTGTATTTATGGTTATTTTTACAATTTTACATGGAAAAATGCATTTTAAATACATGCAAGTGCTAAGTAAAGAAGCCAGAGTAGTTGAATTTTTTTTTTTTTTTTCGGATACGGGTCTCGCCCCGCCACCTGGGTTGATTGTGAGCTCCCTATGCAGCCCAGGCAGGCCTCAAACAATCAGCAGTGCTCCTCCCTCAACATCCTGACTGCTGGGATTACAGGTGTGCACCACCGTTGTTACAGTTTGGATTAGCAATGTCCCCCCAAAAGCCTCATGTATTTGGAACCGTGTGTTACTGGTTGGTGGGGCCTGCCTTGGAAGGGGCAAGTGTCTAAGGTTTGACCTGAAGGACTGGGGCAATGTGTTGAGATTGGGGATTGCCTAAGGCAGAGAATTCAGGTGTTGGTTATTGACTTGTGGGCAGGAAGTGAGAGAGACGCAACTGGCAGCTGAAAGTACTTACAGAAGAAAGAAGAAACATTGTTGCAGCGTCTGCTTCCTCCGACTTTGCCTGCCTTCTGTTTGTAATGGGGTGAGCAGTTGTTCAGCCTCTACCATGTGCCTTCACCACGGCGGGCTGCCCTATCAATGGACTGTGTGTGAGAGAGGCCTGAAACCATGAGCCAAATAAATCTTTCCTTCCCTTTAATTGTGGATGTTGACTATTACGTCACAGCAACAAAATAGAGTAAGACAACCATGTTGAGTGCATGTGGTGCTGGAAGAGTTGAACTGCGGGCCTTGTGCTCTGTAGGCAAGTGCTGTAGCTGCTACACACCATTCTCGTCCTTAAAAGTGAAACTTTAATTGTAAAGGGCGAGAGAGAAGGAGAGAGAGAGAGAGAGAGATCTATATTCAGATATTTAACTGTCCCTGTCAGATATATCTGGAGATGATTTGCATTCTAGAAAGATTCGGGTTTTTATGCATAAATCTTGCCATCATTTTCCTTTGGATTTTGTACTCTCCCAGTATATATAAAAATACTCATTGTAAATGCAACCAAGTTTTCTCATCTATAATATTAACAGGGCCCCATTATGATGTAAATGGTTTTGGCCAATGCACAGTTGGCCCAGAAAATGAGGCACTGTATTTAATGATCTGAAAGACCCCCACGAACTTTCCAATTTCTATGGTGCCTTAATGAAATTTATAACACACAAGCTTAAGCTTTGCAGGAAACCTCATGTATTCTACTGCCAGTTGTGACTGACAGAACTTTGGATGCATACAAGAACTCCCTCTGCTTTATTCTTCTGCGCCTTTTGAGAGATTTCATTTTGTTCTGGCTTTGGTAAAAACTCAGGGATTGATTGTTACCTTTTGATAATGGTAAACTAGAGAGTTTATTGGTTTTTGTGTAGATACTGTCTAGAGTGAGTTGGTCAGAAAGCTGAAGCGTGTGGAGATGTAAGAAAGCCCCGTACGTGAATACTTGGTGTCCTCTAAAGAATGAAAACAATGGTGCACTATTTTTAATTAAAGCAAATACAGAAAGGTGAGGCCATTTGTCACATTACAAAGCTGGAATATGCCTGGGTTTTTGGGACTCTTCCACTTACGTGGCAAATACCCTGTCTGGAAGCATCTATTCTGACTTGTCTCAGATCTAGAACACTTGAGAAAATGAACCAGTTCCATGTGTTTTCTCTTTGATCACAGCTGAGCCAGGATTTGAGAGAAAGGCCACCTTTTCACTTGGCTGTTGTAACGTCATTTACCCAGTGTCTGGTACGTTCGCCACGCTGTGTGGGTACTAAGGGTGAAGTGATGAGCAAGGCAAGACCACAGATTTATCCTTAACGAGATGATTGTGTTAAGGCTGGAGAAACTGGACCAATTGAGAGAAGACATGTAAATAGACAATTTTAAGATGAAAGTAAGAACTGTGGAAGCCTTTAAGAGGTTCAGCTAGCCAGGTTAGTGAATCAAGAAGGCTTCCTTCCGGGAACGATGAGTGACAAAGGTGAATCCCAGCATCCTAGAAGTGTTGTGCTCCGTGGCAGTGGGTTTGGGTATTAGGGGCAGAGTCAGTCTCCCGAATGTAGAGAAAACCGAAGGGATGGTAACAATCGAAGGCAAAAGTGAACATGGTCCATTTGGATGCCTTCTCAGAACGCAGTGACAGCAGCAAGAGTTGTGGCTGGAGGCTATCACGGGCCAATCAGGGAAGATTTGTAGGCATGTTAAGTCTGGATAAAACTTGGAAAGCAGAGGGTACCACGGTGTGGGCGGGAGCTTAAAGCATAAATACCATTATTAGGCTTGTAACTAAGGCTTGGAAACAGCTGGCCAAGTGCTTAGTTTGTCGAGTGGTTGCTGTAATCTGGGATAGATATGGCAGTGATCTAAGGATTTTTGATATCAGGAAATGAGAAAGGTACATTTAAGAACTTCTAAAGTATTGAATTTGGATGAAGGCTTAACATAATATCTTATTATTAAAGAGTGATAGATACTGCATCATTTCAGATAGTTTAGCTACTTGTAAAGAGTACTCAGTTACTGGTGGCTGAATGTTAAATGGATTAATTATCTCAAGTGTTGAGAAATGTGAATGTCGATAGTGGTGGTACTTAGTGATGTCAGGGCTCTGGCTTCTCAGCAATATGTTTAATTTCTACCACAGGAGGGCGGGTGGCTTTCCTCCATTGAAGAACATTATCATCGGTGATGACATCCAAAGACAGATAAAAAACGGGAGTGGGTTTCTCCTTCCTCATTTCTCTTCTCATAGAATTAATCTTCCCCTCACATCTCTTGAGACTTCTAGCATCTCATTGGTCATTACAAAGTCACATATTCATGGCAGGAGGAGTGGTGTTACTATGAGTGCCTTAGACTATTCATAATATACACCCCTAGCATAATGTCATTCAAATGCTGAGCAAAATCGAATTCTTGTTAAGAAAGAGATCCTTTCCATGAAAGTCTTGCCTGTTCGTCTTTGAAGCTACAAACATCCTCACCCGAATTGTTCTTTATTATAACAGAAGTCCTTGGGTGTGTTGGCTGGGGTTTTGATGTGCCTATCTTAGATGACTGTGATTTTGTACAACTGTGCAATGTAAATTCCCTGGTGCCCAAAGAAGAGTGAGAAAGTTCCACTGCCGTGGAAAACTTGTACTATTTTCCAAGTTCACCCTGGTGTTTCAGTTGTGTGCAGGCTGTCTCTGCCTTGTTTCTTTGTAACTTCTCTCTGCTAAGATGTAGCAACTCCATTTTATACCAGACCAGTCTTCCTTAGGAGAGGAACAATACAATCCTACGTAGAATATCCTTTGACTTGGAAAAGTGTTAGTTTCTAACGGAATCAAGTAAAGGAGTTGAGTAGATCAGGCATGTAAGAGACAGTCAGTGGTTTGCACTTTATCACATCTTAATATGTTTACATTATATTTTTTATTTTATTGATATATGTTTGCAATACATTATAATTAAATTCATCATGGAGGATTAGCACACATGTCATACCTTAATTTTTACTTCCCCTTCCTCTTTCCATTTTCCCTGTTTTCTTTATCCGCACATTCCCCGTCCATCTTCACGTGTTTTTTTCTCCCTGTTTCTATCATCTCTGTCCCATTGTGTTGTTTTTGGTGGTGATGGTGGCACTGAGGATCAAGCCCAGGGCCTTTGCACTGAGCTACATTGCTAGCCATTACCCCTTTTTTTTTGTGGTACTGGGGACTGAACATAGGGCCTTTGCCCTGAGCTACATCCTCAGCCCCTTTTCATTGTTTATTGGAGACAAGATCTTGCCATGTTCCCATGCTGGGCTCAAACTTGGAATCCTCTTGCCTCAACCTTCTAGAGTGCAAGGGTTACAGGACTGCATCATCATGTCCAACTCTGCTTTCTTCTATAAAGTGTTTATATTTCAGGTTGTGTCCTAATCTTTAGACCTGTGTTGCTTAATGTAATCTGCACTAGATCACACATAGCTAGCAAAGTGAAATTTTAATTAACAACCTTAAATAGGATTTAAATTCCATTCCTTTTGTGCCCCTAGTCACCTCTCAGAACTCAAGACCCATCCACAGCTAGTGGCCATCACACTGCAGGAAGAACACTTCTTCCCTTGCTGGGAAAAGCATTGTTCTAGTCACTTGCTAGTCTTTTTGAGTAAGAACCGGAAAAAGTGTGAGATTATTTCTGACCTGACCCATCCTAACCTCCAAGACTACACTTCATGGGCTCCAATATCAGAGCAGAAAGGAAGCAAAGCCCCAGCACATCAGAAGTCTCAAGTTTACACTGTGTGAGATTAGTGCCTTCTTGCAAGTATGGGAACCCATACCCAGCTGTTAACATCCACACAAAGAAAAAGTTTCCTGAGAGAGTTCTAGATAAGGAAGCCCTGCCAATTGTTGGGAGTTGTGCAGAGTGAGGAGGTCAGAGGAATTTCGGGAGCCAGCACATCAAGATGGCCTCCTTACTTTGTTATGGTTTTGGAAGAAAGAATCTGTCCCCTGCAGTGCCAGCCCTTCCAGAGCGCTGGATTTTCTTTCACTTTAGTTATCCCTTTCTTCCCAATTGTGTAGTCATTCTACCTTCCCAACTGTGTCCCCATGGTCAAGTCAGATTTCTGGCTGCTGGGATAGAATACCCAACATCCATAACTTATATGAGAACGTTTTGTTCAGCTCACAGTTTCGGTGGATTTGGCCCATGGTTGGCTGGCTCCAAGGAAGAGTGGCATGGTAGTGGACATGGTGGAGGAAAGCTGTTGAGTGCATGCTAGCTAGCAAACAGAGAAAAGAGAGAGACTGGGGCTCAGCTTACACCCTTCCAGATTACCCCTAGGGACCCACCTTTTGGACCAAGCCCCACCTTCTAACAGCATAGTCCTCTATGAACCCATCAGTGGACTAACCCTCTGATGAATATAGCTCCACCGTGATCAAGTCGCCTTCAAAAGCGCCACCTCTGGACGTGAGACTTCGGGGGACACTTGAGACCAAAACTGTAACAACAAGTAACATGCTCAAATTCTCCCTCAGATTAAAGGAAGTAAATAAAAAGACTTTTATACTGTTCTGTTTCTCTTGCTACACGTCTCTCTTCCAAATGTTTTCCCTTCGAGGCTATGTCATCAAATCCACAGCCCAGTTTTTGATCTTTATCTTCCTGGAACTACTTTGTAACATTTGTTGAATCTCTTCTTTTGGTTTCTAGTTCTTCACTTTATCTTAATTTTCCTTTGACTCCTGTTATCATTCTTTGCTGGGTCTTCTATTTCTATTAAACGTGATGATTCTCAAGGATCCTTCTTGCCTCTCCAGGTAGGGCCTCACAGTACTTTTTATTTTTTATTTTTTTGCTGTTCTTGTACTGGGCAGTGACCCCAGGTCTTTTCTACTGGGCTACCCAGCCCATTTTTTTTTTTCCTTTGCGCTTTGAGACAGAGTCGCACTACGTCACTAAATTTCCCAGGCTAGGCTCAAATTTTCTGTCTCCCTGTTTCAACCTACCAGAGTGCTGGGATTACAGGCCGGTGCTACTGGGCCTAGCCCTCACAGCACATTTTATCCCTGGATAATTTTACATGTGCTCATGTCTTCAAATGTCGTTTATATGCAAATCACCTTCAAATTTTGGTAATTTTTTTTCGGTGTAAATATCTTCCAAATATGAGCTATGGTCTACATGGATATCCTACAGTAATAACAGCTTTATAATTGCAAAATGTTACCGTTAATTTTTCCCCAAACTGCATCCTGTTTTCTTGTATTCCTAACTCAGTCTGTGGTAGCACATTTCACCAACTTTCCTCCATAGATACCAACTCATTCTCACTGCCAAGCAACTCCTGAACTTTCATAGTCCGGTCACTGCTTAGTTCCACCTTGGACATAGCTCACAAATCCCCAAGTACGTCCCCTTTCCTCATGATGGCATTCTCTGCTTTGCTTACGCCCCCTTCCTTCTTGTAGGGCTTTCCGCTTCCTAGCCAGTCTTAATACCATAAGCGTCTTCCTTGTTCAGTTTATTGCTACATTACTCTAAGAGTTATTTTCCGAAGCAACGATGCTAGTTATTTCAATTTTCTTCCTGAAAACCACGAGTTGCCATTTTTTGTTTAGGGAGTAAGAATTCATGGAACTTTGCTTGGCAAAAGGAAAAAAAAAAAATGTTTTTTAATGCTTTCCAGACAGTGACTAGAGGTGCACCTGGAGTTGGACAGGTTGGCTTTATTGCTTATGGGGAATGGGGGTGCCTCAGAAAGGGAATGGTAGAACAAAGATTAATAGATTTTGACCTAGTGTTAGGTGATTTGGGAGACAGGACTTCGCCCTGGATTGGGTACTTTAGGAAGTAGCAGCAATTCTGCAATTATACATAAGGCTAACAAATCGGATCTGTGAATCTTATGTAAGGAGGAAGAATAATTACTTAGTAAGGACGTGGCAGTTACTTCAGTCAGGCTGGTGAAACGTTTGGCCATTTTTATGGTTTGGCTGATGTTGTTTGTCTGTGTTCAGACGAGATTATCCTGTGGAAACAGAGTGGCCCTGCCTGGCGTTCATGTTCAGTACACGTGCTGGTGCTGCCCTGAACGTTCAGGTCTCGCTGGGAGTCCCGCAGCTCCTGGGTATTCGGGTCCCTTTATTCTTCACTCACTTTGCTAGCTGGTTCCGCTGGACCCCGCCAGCCTTTGCATTTGCCTCTGCAATGCTTTCTCCCACTCTCTTCTGTCCTTGTGTTGTCTCCGAAATCCTGTATCATCGGCATACTGAAAGCATGGCGGTGTTGTTTTAACCACAATAAGATATTTTTGTCTTTGGTTCTTTTTGCAAAACCATCTTCATTTTCATATCTTTGTTTCTGGATGGGAAATGAAATCAGCAAGTGTCTCTTTCGCAGCCTAGTTACGGTTCGTCACTTTCTGTCTCGCGGTGTGTTTGTTTTCCCCACTTGATTTTGACCTTCCGCAGTCAATAATTTCCTACCTTTACCACTTTGAACCAGTCACTTAAACTGTATCGACTTCAGTTTGCCTATCGGTAAAATGGGAACAATAGTACCAACCTAAGTGTTGCTGTGAGGGTTATTATATACAAATATAGAACAATACCTAAGACTTTATCAGTAATAAGTGCATATTATCTGTTATTGACGGCATAGGGCACTGTTGCCTTTTATTATTACTGCTTTGTTTCTAAAGTGTCAACAATGAATTCAGTTATTGACCCATAGAACAATGGTAGAATAAATATTTTGTATGTTGTGTTTCCGTTGTAAGATATTTGTGTATTCAGAATTTGGCCTGGATTTGGTACAACATTGTAAGTTACATTTCATTTCCAGGTTGGGATTGAGAAAACAGTCATTACCTAGCCTGCTCATGGTCACATAAAAAGCAAATTGAATTTTCCAACTTGAACCAGGGTCTTCTCATTCTGAATCAACGTTTTTCAAACTGATTTTGCCAATGTCAATGGCGACTTTTTCATATGTGTGATTATATGTGTGTTTATATGTGTGATTATATGTGTGATTATATGTGTGATTATATGTGTGTTTCCTAGGTTGTGAAGTCTCTTGACATACGTTAAAGGTAATCATTGAATTCTCTCAGTCATTTTAGTATATTAGAGAATAATTGAGAAAATGGAGCAAAATATTGACTCACTCTAAGGAATACAACTTGAGGATAAGGAAAGCATTCTGTTGTGCATGTGAACGCCATGCTGCAACCCTAATATTCTGCTGTGCAATTTAGCATGTGTAGTTTTGAATATATGTTTTAAAAATGAAGATTTAATAGGTGGACTTGCAATTTTTCCCTATCACTTTTTGTGTTATTAACATTTAATAAATGATCTGTTAATAGGAAAATTTCAACTATATTTTTAGCTAATTTTAGTGTAGACTTCTACATCTTTGCAACTAGAAGGCTAAGCAAGCAGATTGCAGTAATAGGAATATAAGAGTGTGAGAATAGAGAGGTGGTTAAGGGAAAATGCTAAGATTGATGCAAATAGATTTACTTTTAGGGAGTCGATTTGCAATGTTGCAATTGGTATCCGACGTACATTACTGCCTGGAGAAGAGGAATGTTTTAAATCCAACTTGTCTGGGACAACAGAGCATAAATATGCAAATTGTTCCATTCTTTGAAATGGCAGGAAAGAATTATACCTTAATTCACTTGTGGTGTCACTGTCCATTTTAATACGCACAGAAACACTGGATCCTTTCTGCATTTAATTTATTTCTTGCCTTTCTTTAAATTATTCCTGTTGTCATGGTTGGCCACTGTTACACAACAAGAAAAAACTAAAGAATTAAGATTGACTGCTGTGTATTGCATAAGCCAATGCTGCTGACTTCAGAATTAATATTTGGTAATTTTGCTTGAATTTAGTACAAGCCAGCTGTTGTAGTACTGAAGTATTTTAACTTTCAGAATACTTATAATAATACTGTAAATGCATGTAATATTTTGTATTTAATTATGCAGGGAATTAAATATTTCTACTTTAGTCTGTCTTTCATTTGCACGCATACTACTATGAGCACACACGCACGCACACACGCACACACACACTCATAAAAATGGGGTTGTTTTATAAACCTGGTTGTTTTCGATGCATATAATTAAACATTTGATGCATTTGTCAATACAGTTCATTTTCCTTGAAGGTTATCAGACTAAGAATGATAGAGAGGTCCTCAGAGCGGTATGTTATGTTTGTAGAAAGGATAGCCTGGGAAATGAGAAAGGATTTATTATACATTCACTAATCGGAGGTGGTGGTTAAATGTTGAAGCAGAGCAGAAGATGGAGTCCTTTGGACTCTAAAGATTTATGCTCTATGCCAGTGTTTTGTAAATCCCCTCCCTCACTTTATTCTTTCCTTTAGGCCCAGGATTCTTTTATTCAAACAATCTGTTACCCAGGGAGGCAAGGGCCAGGGATGAGGAAAGCACTGAGTTTACCCTTGAAAGATGTCCTTGGAAGTCTGGGGTTGTCTAGAGTAAAGCCTGAGGACCATTGCTCTACATGATGAAATATTTTAAGACAATCTAATGGCCTAGCAAGCATTAGAAAAATAACTATGGGATCTAAGTAAATTTGTTCATCAGTAAAGTGATTGAAACTTTATATAGATATCAAACACTTTAGAAAAAATATGGCCAAACCTCACAAATACAGCATTGATATGGGGGTTTCTTGCATTTGGTATGTAGCAGTTAAGCAAAGTGTATTTGACAAAAATTTTATCACATCTATAATGTGTATAAGTCACAGGGCTTTCACTAAGCTCTTAATCGTCATTCTGTTTTGATCTAATTTGTAAAATGTCAGTACTAAGTTTGAGGGCTGCTTAGTCATGCCTGGTGGTGCAAGCTTGTAATCCCAGTGTGCTGGGAGGCTCAGGCAGAGGGATCACAAATTCAAGCCCAGCTTGGGCAACTTAAGTATTTAGCAAGGCTCTTTCAAAATCAAAACTAAAAAATGGTCCGGGCATATACCTCAGTGCAAAAGGCCCAGTACTGCAACAACAAGCAACAAGAGGATAGTGGAGATCAGGGGCCTCTCACTAGAGCGCTAGAGAGGGTCCCTCCACCAGAGAAGCGCCACAGCACCCTACTCCTTGTTGTGTCCTCACAGCCCGAGGCGGTGCCTGACAAATAGCTCTTTTAATGAGTAAGTGAATACAAAACCCCCGATCAAAGAACTGGTCTTCAGATGCCTAGTGTTGGAATCATGTTTTTGCTTTCTGAGACTGAGTTTAAATTGTCTTCCATAGGAGGGAAACCTATTAATCAATTTCATCGAACTGAAGTAGAATTTACGGATCTCATTTATTTATGTAAGCACAGAAAATATTTATACAGCTTCCTATTGGAGTGTCCCCGTATGACTCTACCATGAAAAATACAGTCATCAGCCAGACTGAGATGTTCACTTTCTTATATCAATACCGATTTTCCCTATAGGTAAGTTATGCAATAAGCCAAATTATAATCAGACTTTCAGTTTATGAAAGTATAATGAGAACTCTCAAATCAACTGGAGGTTCATATCGGCTTGACCTGTTCACTGTTTCCCTGCAGAGAACCTGCAAGAGAAACCAAATTATCGGAATGCTTCTTTGGGGAGCCTGGAGTCAAAATAAGGGCTATTTACAGTTATCAGTTGACTGTTCAATTGCATTAGATTTTCTAGCTGTGGATACACTGGTCCAGAACCGAGCTTTGTTTTGTGTAAAAGGACCCCATTTCTTTTAGCCAGCATGAAGGTTGCTGTGGTCTGCCACTGAGAGAGTGGTGTGATAACAGCCTGGATCAAAGCACATGAGCTTTGTGAGGAACTTAGTGACAATTCAATAAATATTTATTGTTTGTGTAATGTATATTCACTGTTCCTTCTCTTTACCCTCCTAATTGTGGTTTTTCCCTAGTTTTTCAACAGTCCTTTGGACGACTAGTGCTTCTTTCTTGAAAAACATCTTCATTCTCTTCAGAGATTAGCATCTGTTTCTTGAGGAGTCTTTTGGCCCCTTTGAGGATTTCTGCATTTCTGTGTTCTAGTTTATTATTTACATATATCAAAGTTTAATTCTCAAGCATTGAAGTTTCTCGTTTCCAAGTTTGTGAGTTTTGGGGGGACTGTTACTATAGCATCTGGATAGAAACATTTTTTTTGTCATTTACTGGATAGATCTGGCAGTACCTGATACAGTGGTGACCTCTGGTAAACAGTAAATACAGATTGAATTAACTGTAGCAGTTAATAACCCTTTCCTTTAGAGCAGACCATATTTACATTCAGTGTTGGATAGTTCTTTGTCATGAGACTGTGCTGTGTGCGTTGTGGGATGTTTAGCAGTTTCCTTACCAACTCTACCCACTAAATGCCCTTAGCATAACCTTGAACTGGGAAATCAAAAATATTGCATGATTTGGCCACATGTCTCTGTGCGGAGGCAAGACCATGCCTAATTGAGGACTACTGATTTAAAGCAAAAGGCTATACACGAGCGTTGTACATTCCTGTATTTTCTCTCTCTACTTATGAAGAATTCCCTGCAAAACAGCCAAGGGAACTGTCATTAATATTAATGAGTTCCCACTAACCTAGGGGCAGCAGCATTTAATGGTAAATGTCACAAAGAGTTGTAGTCACCAACTATGTCTCTATCACTCAGGTTCTTCTCTTACATCTCTGGGGCAGGAGATAAGAGAAAAAGACCCAGAGGAATTGAAGAATGAAAGTTTGCTGAGTCTACATGACACAGCTGTGATATTGATCCTCTGCTTCAGCAGTATCTGCGACTTGGGCCATACTCCTGGGATAGTGGAGGCTGCCAGGATCAGGAATGCAGGACCGGGTCAATTCCAACTTGCTGTGCTTTGAAAGTGTTCGGGAATTACAGCTTCAGATTCATAACCCTTTCTTGGATCTCTAACTGGGTCACAACAGATCAGTTTTCTTGAGTTACCTAGATTCAACCGATCTTGACAGTACCTGTTCCTAAGGACTTCTTAACCCCCGGACTCCCAGAATCTCTGAGGTAGCTGTTCACTCTTCATATGCATAAAACTCAAAAGATTTAGTCTTCTGTTGACCCCACTGTGGAAGAAGCTAGGATGGAAGAGAGCATGTCTTCTAAGCACCCCTCAGTCCTCCAGTGGCCTAGCCATCCTGGAGACAAAAAGAAGCCTTGCGGCAGAGTAAGTGGACATAGAATAGTCCCTGACGCACTCCTTGCTAGCTGTGCTCCGCTCTGTACTGTGCTGTGCTTGACTGAGGCCCTTGCGTGAACATTTTCTCCAGAATGCTAACCTTGATGCTTACTTCTGACGAGCAAGTTAATGAAACCTTCATCCCTTCAGGGGCTGTCCATTGTATATCAGGAACTAAGGTAACTGATATAGGACAGTGTCACTATTCTAAACTGAAATAGTAAGCTTCTTCTAAGGGGCTGGAGGAATAACACAATGGTTAGAATGCTTGCCGAGCAAGTGCAATGCCCAGAGCTCCATTCCCCAGCAGTACCTAAGCCAGGCGTGGTGGTGCATGCCTGTAATTCCAGTACTCAGGGGACTGAGGCAGGATGGTTACTGTCAGTTCAAGGCCAGCCTGGGCTATGTAGTGAGTTCAGAACTACCTGGACTATTGAGCAAGACCTTGCCTCAAAAAAAGAAGCTTGTTGTAGAATGCAAAACTGCTAGTGTATTACTAAACACCATATTTAATTGAGATAGGGGGACTTCCTGTAAAATAAAAGAAATAATGCTTTTTAATGAGGTCATTGTAGACTAAAAAGGGTATATGAAATGACCCCGAGTAGAAGCACACAATTTGAGTAGCAATGATGGATAGAATTGAAAACTTAGTAAGATATATTTTCAACTTCAGAAATTCTCTTATACAGGTAATACAAATATACATTTACAGTTATAATTGCGGGAAGTAATAGAAATTGTAATAGAAAACCATTTGGGTACATGAGTAACAATTTTACTTAAAAAAGGAAGGATTGTGAGAGAGTGGTGGGAGGGATGGGAATTGTGGGAATAGTAAGGGATTATGGGAAAAATGAAGAATTCTTGGAGAAAACGGTTGTTGTGAGAACAGGAATTTTGAGAGCAAATAAAAAGATTAGGAGAAATAACTTAAAATTGTGGGAGCAGTAGAGAACTCTGAGAGACACAAGCAATTCTGAAGGTGAGCAGGTAATTATGGGATAGAAAGGATGTATGGAAGATGATGGAGAATTGCAGGATGGAAGAAATTGTGGGAGTGAATAAGATGAGGATTGTGGGAAATAACAGATAATTATGGGATAGAAAGGATGTATGGAAGATGATGGAGAATTGCAGGATGGAAGAAATTATGGGAGTGAATAAGATGAGGATTGTGGGAAATAACAGAATTGGGGAATGCTAAAGGAATTGTAGGAAATGCAAGGAAGCGTAGGAGAGGACAAATTATTGCGGAATCAAACGAGATATGGGAGAGAATACAGAATTGTGAACAAAAATAGGATATTGAGAGAGACAGTAGAAAATTGTAGGACTAAAAACGAAGTTGTGGGACAGGGTGTAGAATTCTGGGAAATAACGGAACAGTGTGGAACTCAAAGAATTGTGGGAGAATCATGAAATTGTTGGAGAGAATGAAGGATTATGGGAGAGAGCAAGAGATTATGCCTGCCTTTTCTTCATGCCTTCCCACTCAGGCCCTCTTCTGCTACAGCGACTGCCACGTAGGCCATCCCCCATTCCTTTCCTGTACCTAGCACCAGACCTCAATGGCCTTGTTTTCCTTTAGCTATGCCCCTCATGATGATGTAGAACCTCATGATTGGCCTGGTTTCAGGGAAGTCAAAACCTATATACAAGGACCTCCTAGATATCCTGAGAAGCCCACCCAACATGGGAAGTGGGGGCTAGTATTAAAGGAAACTGCATGTGTAGACTCTTCATCTAAGAATATTTCCTGATTTCTTTCTCATCCATGCACTTTCTTGGTGAGTTAAGAGTGGCTGTGTTGAGAGAGAAACCTGGTGAAAGAGTGGAGAAAGCATATTCCTTCCAGCTAGTTTTCTCGTCCCAGAACATGAACTGTGAGCTAATTCCTTCCAGCCAGTTTCCATTGTCCTTTCATGTGACATGGGAGCATGTTTTCTTTCCAGCGTCTCAACTAGACTTAAAAATGCACGGCAGGTGTTCAGACTAAGCACGCTACTTGCTGATCCCCCCATGATCTTTCCCGAGCATTCAGTGTCCTCTTGATCTTTTGAGCCATCTTTGCGATACTCTTCATAGTCTAGTCCATAGTTGTGGCCTCACGCTCAGAGATCAGTCTTCTATCCTTAGTCCTGTTCTCAATTCTTGGTCCCCAAGAAAATCAGTAGAGATTATAACCAGCTTTCTTCTCCTGTAGAAAAATCTTGGAATGGGGATTTCCTGGGGAAGGTTACTCTCTATGAGCTACTCATTCACCTAAATCATATTTATCAAGCCCTTTATTCCAGTGACAGATACGATAATCCTCAAAGGAGTCGGATCCTTGTGTTTGGAAGGAACAAGAATTTGTAAGTAGGTTAAAGAAGGTTTGGTAACAGGTAGATAGGTGGAAAGAAGCTTAGTAAGTGCAAATCTCCTTGATTCCTTAAACAAGAATAATTTGGCCTGTAAATAAGGCTGCTTATATATACTTAGACTGTAGTCTTTTATATAATAAATTCTCTTTCGGTCTTCAATACGGATATTCCTCCTTCACTTGTGTACAGAACAACATTTTCCCTCTTGATTTCCATAAGATTTATTATACATACAGGTTTTCATATTATAATGTTAGGTTTTTGACCTGGAATGTTCCCCCAAGACCCTTGTGTAAAAGACTTGGTCCTCAGCTTGGAACGGTTGAAAAGTGGAGCAACCCTTAGGAAGTGGAGTCTAGTGGAAGGTCTCAGGTTACTGGGGGCATAGCTTGGATGGGATTGTGGAGCAGTGGTCTCTCCTTTTTCCTTTTGGTTTCCTTATCATCATGAAGTGACGGTCGCTTTCTCCTGCCTTTATGTACTGCATTGCCAAAAGCAACAGGGCCAACTGACCGTGGACTGAAGCTTGTGAAACCATTCGATGTTTATCCCAGGTATTTTGCCACCATAACAGAAAGGTGACTGAGAGTGTCAGCAGTGAAGGTTTTATGAGAATATATTAGCTCCTATCTCATCCTATTTACCCTTACTGCATTTCAGATTTGAAGGGCTAGAGAACATTCAGTGTTGAACCTTCTCATGAAGAGAAAAGAACAATTTTTAACAAAACATTTTTGTTAAGCTCAAACTAAACTTGAAAACTGTCTCACTTACATAAAATATTTCAAGTGTTATTCAGCCTCTATTTCTTGCTTGACAAAAATAAATTGTTAGGAAAAGGGGCAAAATAAAGCATCTGCAATGACTATGTTTTTATGTGGTTAGTAATATGTCACCTTCTTCCAAAAATGATTTGGGATGGTTTTATAAAATATAGGCAACATTGAAGAAAAATACTTAAGCAAATCAGGGAAATGGGAATTTAATGGAAGAAAATGTCACCAATGGTATAATTAATAATTATGTACGCATGTCATCAGATCCTAAATTTTTTTTCCTTCTGAGCACAAAGGAAAGTCTCTTTGTTAAGGTGGACCTGGAATTCAGTCTAAGATTTTTCTGTGTTTAGAAAATGAAAATTAACTATATTGTGTTATTGTCATTCTCATTTGTTTGTTTTTGAGAATCAGAGTTTTCTTAACTTAGTATTTAATTTCATGATTTAACACTTGATTTCTTGATTTTTAGAATTCCTAATTGCTCATACAGATGACGTTTTTGAGCTAAAAAGGAAATACGTGTTGTATGTAATTATGTGCAGGTACCCTCAGTGTAAGCTATTGTCATATTCACAATACACAGTGCATTAAATCATTTCTGCAAACCATCAAAACTTCTGTGCAACAGAGTATGTAAGTTCTCAATAATCCATTTAGAATTTTCCCCAAAATAACAAAGTATTAACTTGCGTATCACCTGTCAGTTACTCATGGTAGGTACTCCAGTAACTATTTTGGGTAAGTTTTGTATCTGAGTCCAGGCACAGAAGGAAAACATTTTGTGACTGATTAGCAGTGTCTGTCATGGATACAGGAAGTACATCTCTTGTTTGAGAGAGTCAGAGTCTTATTTGTAGGTCTTCAAGATAGTCCTACAAGAGCATTTTTTCATTACTAATCTCCGGATAATTAGACAGTAGAGGGTTCAAAGTGATTGCTTTTGGACAAAATCTATGGGCAGAAACTCTGAGGCATTAATTTTATGCTTTGAATACCAACAAAAATGAAGGTGGGTTGGAGGTCTTTTTGTGAAAGTGAAAGCACCTGACCCAGATGGCACAGGGCACGATGTCCCCGCCACCTTTTTTATAGAAATTTGGAGAAGAGGTACGTACGCAAAAGCTAAACACTTCTGGGTTTCTTTCCACTGAAGGCTAAGGGCTGGTTAGGTATCGAAAATCTTACTGCACAGAACATAGCAGTAACTGTAGCATTGATAAACAAGCATGGTCTTCTAAAACCACGGGAATATTTTCAGTGCAGCATTCAAGCAACCATCGAAAAACAAATGTTAGAAGGCTGAGTACAGTGCGCCTTTTACTAGGTGGGACTCATTATGACATATTTGTCTTGATAGGAGTAGACACTCAGGCATACATGCATTTTATGCACGAATCTGTAAATTTGTACTTGCAGAATATAACCTGGCAAAATCGCATCGTTTAAGTTCATCTAACTTAGCTTTTACTTCCAAGAAGTAGTGATGAACATCTCAGGATACAAGTAAAATTTTGGATGTTTATGGCTGTTAGCTAACCTAGAAAATTTGGTTAGCCTTCAAATGTAAAATTTTCTTGTTTTATAATAATTTCTCTTTTTTGAGAAAGAGTCTTCCTCTGTAGTGCAGGCTGGTGCTGAACTCACTGTGTAGCACAGGATAGCTTCAAACACACAACAGTCCCAAGTGCCAGGTTTACAGGCATGTGTTATCACTTCTTGCTAACGTGGTTCTAGGGGATCGAACCCAGGGCCTTGTGTTTACAAGGAAAGCACTTTAACCACTGAGATGTGCCCCTAGCCTCAACCTTTTCTCATTTTAAAAGAGTGCATAGGATGAGAAGGTAAAGACAAAAATATCCCAAAGCCCAGAGTTCTTTGTTTCTGATCAACCCTGGAAGTCCCCACCCCCACCCCGCCGCCTTGGTATGACAAAAAAAAAATTGTGATGTATCCTTGTATCTCAGCAGATTCCTGGGGATCCTTAGTGTTTGTTTTGGTCCTTCCTGTCCTGCTTTAAGACAATATCTGAGACTGGATAATTCTAATAAACAGCTTTTTATTTTGGCTCAAGATTCTGGAAGCTGTAAATTTCAAGGTGGGGGAGTCACATGTGGCCAAAGTCATCTTGCTGCATTACCCCATGGTAGGAGGGTGGAAGGGTGAGAGAAAAGAAATGGGACTGAACTCATCCTTTCTTAGCAACCCACTGTCGTGATAATGGTGTTAATCCATTCATGGTTTAGTGTTTGTCTCCAACGTTTTTGACAACATGGGCTGGTTTAGTTGAAGACTGTTCTCCCAAGAATGGGGGTTGGTGATGGGAGGGTACTTGTTGTACAGTAGGTTGTTGGGGGATAGGTTTGAAAGAGTGAGCAGCAGAAGGAAAGGAGTTAGGAGCAAAGCTCTGCTTCCTGTCAATCAGCACTTTACGAGAACCTAATGAGAGGGTGCCAACAGGAGGCGGAACTTCTCTGGCTACGCATCTCCTACACCCAGCTCATCTGTCCAGTGGACTGGCCCCTCTAAGGCCAGTCTGGTACTTGTCTGCATTCCGAAGTTGGAGGACATCTGGCTTAATGAATTTAATCACCTTAAATTTCCAAAACTTTGAAGGGCACATTCAAACATAGCAGTCCTCCAAATTGTGACCAAGATTAGTCGTTTCAGATTTATTAAAAAACCAAATACTATTAGGCCATAAGAGATGCAAAAAAAGTGAACCAAATATAGTCCTTACCCTCCAGGAAGTTTCAATTTTTTTAGGACACAAAAATAAATAATGTGGACAATAGATTCATGTAAGAATGTGAATAAAAATGCAGCAGGGACATAGACAAAGGGGAGAACCAAAAGCTAGTGGATTTGACAAGTCAGTTATAAAAATCTACAAAAAAAGAAAGGAAATATTTCTCAAGTGACATGACAGTAATGATAGACCTTGAACCATCGCTAAGATGTTTAAAGGTCACAGGATTCAAGTTAAGGAACTAATGTGAAAACACACACAAAGGATTCACGTGTAGGATCGGGCCAACTATTAGTGCAGGATTAACCCATAATTTGATCCTCTGATAACCTCTTGGAAAGAGAAGGTTGCCAGTCCTCTGGGTTCTGGCAGGAGCACTTTGCCTGTAGTGGAATGAGGGGTATGCTGTTTCGGGATCACTGTGCCCTAGGCTAGTTTCCTTACACATGTCCACATCTGTACTCCGTGAACTTCCTTCCTAGTTTACGTGCTGGTTGGAAATTTTTACTTGACCGTTTCGTCTATGAATTCTGTTCCTCACCCGCATTTGCTCCTTTTTGCTCCCAACTAGATGTTTTATTGTATAAATATTAGATGTTAAAATATATGATTATTTTAGTGTTTCTCGCTTGCCTGATGTGTCAGGCACTATTTAAGCACATGCATACAATACCTATTTCACATATCTTACGTAACTGACAAAATTCTTAGAGGAAATGTAAGCCCTCGTTACAGGCAAATAAATATAAGCAAAATATACCAGAGGCGCTTGTCCTGCTCTCCCCTCCTGCATTAACAAAAACAACCTCAGGCAGGGATAGAAGTTTTAAAATGGAACAAGTAGAAATTTAGAAATTGGTGGGTTATCCTGATGGTGGCAGTGTAACTGGAAACCTTGATGAAAAAACAATTAGAGCCTTAACAGCCAAAATGTTTCCATCATTCAGACGCATTGCCCAACACCTACAACCTAAAGGTAGCGAGGTTCATTTTGGCTCATGATTTTAGTCGACTCAGTCCATCGTTGGTTGGCTCTGAGTCACAAAAGCCATGGCAGAGGAAATGCTGTTTAATCTATGGCAGCCAGGGAGCAGAGAGAAGGAAGGATCCAGAGACAAGAATTCACTCTTCTAGTTCACACCCTTGGTGACCCACATCCAACCAGGACCCACCTCCTAGCAGCATAGATGCCTATGAACTCATCAATGGATTAATCCCCTGCTGAGTACGGTGCCCTTCACAATCCAGTCACCTTGCCAAAGGCCCACCTATGGATATATGAGATTTTTGGAAGGCATTTTAGATCTAAACCGTAACACCCAGCTATGGAGCAAAATGTATTTTTAGAAATGAAGGACGATTCAGGCCAAAATAAAACTCCAATTTCTGCAAGTTGTGTGAAAGGTTAAAAACAAACTCTATATTTTATTTGATATAAGACATATGAGTCCAAGTTGAGAACGGCTCATGGTAGATTGTGCAGTGTGCTTTACATACAAGACTTAAGTTTGATTATTGGTACCTAACTAGGTATAGCAAAATCTCATGATATCTGCTGCTCAAGGTTTCTTCTCAGACTATAGCATTTGATTTATTTATCCATGTAAATGATAGAGTAATGACGCCAATTTACCGAAGTGTCAGTACTGTACATTGTCTTTAACATACTAAGTCCTAGGGTATATTTTAGTGATGATCTACTAAGAATGAATGTGAGAGTCATTACTCAAGATTTGCTCCATTAAAGTGGTAACATTAGGTCAAAATAAGGTCGCTCAACATCAACATTACTGACGTGAGAAACCTGGTAACGGGTTGCTGTTGAGAGCCGTCTGTCCTATACATTGTATTACAGGAAATGTAGCAGCGTATCTGGCCTTTACGTTTCAGATGCCAGTTCCTTCCTGTCTCAGTTACTCATTCATTGCTGGGACAAAACACTCAGTAGCCACAACTTAAGGGAGGAAAGATTTATTTTATCTCACAGTTTCAGAAGGTCACACACAGTTCGTTCATGGAAGGCCATCAGTGGTGGAAGCACATGGTGGAAATCGAGTCAGAGGAAAGCTTTTCACAGCAAGGCAGACAGAATGCCAAGTGAAGGAAGAGACAGTTAGTATCTGGAAAATAAGGCAAAGGCCAGAGCCTTCCCAGGAAGAAGCTGTGACAGTGTTTCTTCTTCCTTCCTTTTATTTAGTACAAGCTGCCAGTTGGGCCGTCTGAGTGCCCCTCCCTCGCTTCCTGGCTCACAAATCAATAGCACACACCTAAAACCTCTGCTTTGGGTCAGGTAGCCCCCCCCCCCCAACACACACCAATCTCAACAGGTTGACACAATCCCTCCAGGTCAAGTGCTAAGCATTCCCTCCTTCTAGCCAGATCTCACCTCCCAGAAACACATGGTTCCACAGGTATCCCCCTACATCCAAATACATGGGGTTTTTGTGGGACACTTCAGATCCAAACCATAATACCTTCTCACCCCACAGTTGTCTCTAGACATTGCTTAATGTCATGTGGAAGCAGAATAACGCGTGGTAGAGAATCACTGCTTCATAAGAAGCCTGTAGCAATACGACTCACATCCTTCTAGAATCTGTCAGTGGTGGTAGGAGGGTTTAAATTTCCTGTCACTGTTCCTTATCAGTAAAGACAGAGCAGCCCATCGCTTGCTTCTGCTCAGTGGAGCTGTTTTCAGGCAGCCTGTCCTGTCACTCATTCAGTTGAGGCAGAAGCCACCCTGGGAATATTTTTTTTTTACAATCACATATAAAATATAGATGCCTGGTGCACAGTTTTGAATTTTGACTTGATATGTGTCATATGAAATGAATTATTCATGTTGAGAACATGATATAATCTATTGTAGAACAATATGCCACAGCGAACCTTATTAATTGGGTAGTTATCAATAAAATATGAACATTGCAGGTCAGGTCTTGCTCTGTCATTTTACCAATTAGCTGCAGCCTGCTGCAAAATTATGTGTAGAAGAGATTAGAAATTGAAAATTAGGAAGCATGATGAATGGGAAAAGATTTTGTGTACTTTGATTTAAATATAATTTCCAAATTTGAAAACAGTTTTTATGAGGACTTTCCTTGTTCCAAGTTAGCTTTATGTAGTGAGGAGTTGGGTAGGTAGATGAGGATTTCCACGGTCTCGGGCATCCTGCTACCCAGCTTTCCACACAGTTGCCCTCTGCCTATGGGCAGGTAAGGAGGCACAATCAAAATCCTCCTGGAAGTTGGTAAAGCCCCCGGAAAGAATGTTTGAGTGACATGAAGCTCCTCCACCATTGACAGTGAAGTAGAGCACATTCTCACGTGACAGAATGGTGGCATATAGATGGGAAGGAGGAAGAGGAGTCTTGAGATCATTACCAGAGGACCAAAGACAGGCGAAGGTCGGATGTGCAAATCTTCGTAGAGGTGCTGACATGTCCAAGCAGCAAAATACTTAAATGCTTAAAATATTTCTTTAATTTTTAATGTATATAATATTCTCTATATGATTGGTTATTGTACCAAAAACGAAAAATTATATTTCCTGGCTAACTTCAAGAAAATTAGAATGACAAGACCCTCATTACGACCTCAACTGAATCTCCAAATTTATACTTTACCAAAAGATTGTGGTCATTAATGTTACAAATTTATTGTGTAAAAAGGGCTTCACCCAGCAGCCATTAGGTAGTAATGTATCTAGTGGGTTTACATTGACAGAGGCTATTTTAATAGAAAATCTTCCCACAGATAAAAAGCTGATCGTATTTCTTATTCATCTCTAGAAAATTATCTTACTTTTCTCAGAGTATTTACATTGGTTAATGTTATCTTCCTTTTTTTCCCCAGTGGACTGTGAGATCATTGAGCATAAGATCCCTGGAGGGATCCTTGAGGAATTTTACAATCTCCTGGTACCTGACATCCTATATACTTCCCAAGACAGAAACTTGCAGTGAGCAGCACTTAGAAAAAGACCAAAGTGAATTATTTATTATGAAAATGCAGGGTAAATGTAACCAGTGATCCTTTCTTATTAGTCCTTTTGTTTCTCTTATTAAGCCCACAAAAGTCCACATCTCTTAAATCCTTGGTTTATTAAAATTAACCCAAAACTGACAATCAGCCAACTAGTTTACTTTCACTGAATTTGCGAGAATCTCCCACTGCTTTAGCGATTAAACGATTAATCAAAAACAGTGTTTACTTTCCAAGTGAAATTCCGGTAACCAAAACATGGGTTGTTCTTAGGAACATGGTACAAGTCACAGTGGAAGTTTGAGAATACCAGCCAGCTCGGCTTCATTTAAATCTCTAAGTAATTCTCATGAAAAAAAAAAAATCATAGTGGTCAGCACTACCGTGCTGCAAGAAAGTGGCAAAATCTTCCATTGTAATGGAATTCAAAGATAGGAAAGACAAAGCCTTCTTAAAACCTGGAGGAACAGGCATTTGTAGATGAGCATAGACGGTGTATATTTTTCGTAGACATAAATAAAGATGTTAAGGAAGGGGAATCCAGGGCCAAAGCTGTGGCAAAGCCAAATTGTCGCAAGCGTTTACTTGAATGGAGTATGCTGGAGAAATCTGCCCCTTCAGGGGTCTAATTTGGCTGAATTGGCACAAATGGAAGATGATAAGGTATGGCTAGATTATGAATTGAGTGGAGTAGCAGAAACTCGTAAATGTTGGAACCAGGAAATGAGTTTTATTTAGAAAGTGAGTGAGAATTTATTGGAACTATACTAGCTGTGGAGTCTGATAATGGGAGCTGTAGAGATAGTAATTTGGTGGTTTGTACAAGGAACAGTGATGGAGAGAGAGATTGAAAGGCATGGTCCTTTTAGTTAGAGGCTAAAAGTGCTCTGTGTAGGGATTATCCATCATAGAATCAAACTGCAAACGATTTAGCCATTCAGTGTTCCGTAGCATTCCATTACACGACTATGGTACAATGAAAAAAGAATGGACCACCCATCTCTCCCTGAAAGGGAAGCTGAGTGAATCTCACAAATCAATGATGAGCACAAGTCCAACATGAATATAGTGGTTTATATGAAGTTCAGGACACGTATTATTAGTTTACAGAAAGTTCAAAAACAGGCAAAAGTAGTAATAGAGTTAGTCTCCCGAATGATGATTATTTTGGAGGTGTATTGGCTGAAGAGGCCTAAAGGGAACTGTCCGAGGTGTTGGTGTTTCCAGGAGTCAAGTTGCGCCTCTGTTGTATGGATGTTGTAAGGAAGGAAGAAAGGAAGGAAAGAAGGAAGAAAGAATGGGAGGATGGAAATAAATGGAAGTAAAAAATGAAAGCTAAACATCTAGTGCAGTAGTTCTATGGAAGAGAAGAAGGCCAGCACTAGAGACACTAGAGACCAGTGATTGTAAGCCAGCGACATCTGTGACAGCACATAAGGGGTAGATTGAAGCCAGGGCTTGGCACATGTTGGCTCAGGAGTTGGAAGAAGGAGAGAAGTTAGAACATAGAGATTTTAAGTGCTAATAAATGAGAGAGGAAGAGAGGAGAGAGAGAGAGAGAGAGGGAGAGAGAGAGAGAGAGAGAGAGAGAGAGAGAGAGAGAGAGAGAGAGAGAGTTGCTGTAGTAACTAAGGGAAGAGGATGATCACAGTGTGTTGGGGCCATATAGTTAGGGCAGCCGTTTGATTTTCAGAGCCATCCAAAGCCTCAGCCATGACGTCCTGGAATATTTCACATGCTTCTGCTTCCTTTGTTGACACCCACAGAATACAAGGGCTCACTGGCTGTACTTCGCATTCTGTGATCCTCTGTGACTCATTAACATCCACCTTGTATTCTACACAGAGCCAGTCTCCACTTTAAGAAAGTTAAATAACTACATTCTCACCAAGGTCGTTGCAGAGCTTACACAAAAATGGTTTCTGTACCCAGAAGACTCTGTAGCTTATAGTATAAGAAGTTCATTTTTGTCTTTTCAGGGTCATTATGATGAAGGAATCTTAGTATTTGATCATTAATTTTCCAAAGATGCTTGGATTCTGTCACTGCTTCCATGCAAAAAGATCCCGAGTACTCTCAGGGGGCTGTTTTCAGGACCCCTGATGATTCTAAAATCTATGAATGCCCTAAGTTCCTTATAAAAGGTGTCGTAGTATTTTAATATAACCTATGCGTATCTTCCTATATACTTTAAAACATTTCTGGATGATGTATAATACCTCATGCAATGCATATGCTAAGAAAATAGTTGTCATGCTGTATTGTTTAGGGGAATTTTTCAAGAAAAAAACCCTGTGAGTGTTGAGGACAGGAATATTTTTCCCCTGAATATTTTCTATGTCCAGAAGATAGCTTTTGTGATGGCAGAACCCACAGATGCAGAAGGGCCCACAGTATGGGTTACCTAGGTCCGTCTCTCACCTCTGTGTGCAAGCAGGCTCTAGGGAAATAGGCTTACGGATTCTCACAGGGCCTCTTTGCTGAGCTCAGGACCTGCACATCTGAGTTAAACTGCAAGTTTTTAAAGAGGTGGTTACATTGGCAGTAGTTGGGGCTTTATAAAGAACTAGCAGAGTGCAATGACAGACAATGTAGGCGGGAGGGTGACAGAGACTAGGCTTGTGCTGAAAGGCAGCAGGCTCTTGAAGAGACGTTTGGGAACAGCATGCACTCTGAGAGCAGTGCTCCTGGCTCACCAAGGCAGTGGATGTGGCCCAGGAGCCACTTTGATATTTATTAAGGACAAAAGTAAGAGTGGACTAATTATATAAACATACAGGATTTGTTTTAATAGAACAACTCTTTGCTAGATTACTGCCTAACCAATTCTTGGAAGCCACCTTGGTGTTTATCAAATACTGAAACTATATTCCTCCCTCTCACCCTGTTCACAGGTTGATATGTGACTGCTTTTTCTGCTTATAGAAGCTTGAACCATTTCACTTAGAGCTGGGCTGGTCTGTCTCTAAATTTCCTCTAGAAGAGCAAACGTTTTGAAAGAACCAATGAGTAAAAATGTTCTGCTTTGTAGGGTAGAGTGTCCCTGGGACGGTAACTCAGCTTTGTGGCTGTAGCATGATCCCTGCCATGGAGTAGATGATCCAGAAACAAGTGAGCATGGCTGTGTTCCAGAAAACTTGATTTACAAAAACAGGTGGCTGTGAATAATGACTGGAAAGTCTTGAGACCTAAGGTTTTGTTGTTCGTTTTCTTTAGCCTCTTTGAAGAGTGATATCACATGGCTTAAACATCGTTGAACATCTATTTTCATTCTTAATAGTGAAGTTGTTTGTGAAGTGAAATCTTGGCATATAAAAATAAGCTGATCTGAGGACTTGACCCCTTACGAGGCTCTACATTCCCATGATAGTTGAGACATTCTTTTGGCTAACCACTGTATATGGAGCTCCTCCTCAGAGGTGCACAGTAAATAACTGGTGACTCAATTAAGGAAGAGAACAAACAGATACTGTAACCTGACATCTGAGAGTGTTTATTTTGGAAACAAAGCACTGTGGTGTAGTTCCAGTGCCCATATCGTGCGGTCCTCCTCGTATGTATCTTGGAGCAGCCTTGGAGCAGGACGTGTGTGCGTGTGTCCTGTTGTTCCAGATCTGCTTGGCTCTGTTGACACAGTCCTGCTGACCCCCTTGGTGTAAGAGTTGCTGATTGGATCATAAAGGACATCTGTGCTTGCGCAGGAGGAAAGCTAAGTGGTCCCTGCAGATTGAATTTTGCCTGTTTGCATTCACTGTCCTTCCAGTCTAATGAGGTGAACAATGTCAACATAATTCCTGACTGGTCTTGGGCCTGGTGAGTCCTCTCAGTAGAAATGAAAGAATGTGCTCAAATAAAATTCAGAAAGCATTACCAGCTCAGTTTCTCACTTTCCCTCCTATGAATAAATAACATTGTCATAAACTGAAATCAATAGTTTATCTTGAGATACATCCAGCATTGAATAGCATTCATATGGAGCAAAGAACGAGCAAGTACTCGTGCAGCTGCATTATCCCCAGCCCTCTGCAGCCCGCTAACTCAATTTGAGAAGCTGATCACACTGGGTGACTGTTTGCAACTTGAATAGTACCTTAATACAATCAGGAATCTTTATCTTCTCAGCAGGCAAGAAGATCAATGATCAGTTTAAAATTTTCACTCTATTTCTGCTGCTGGCTAGATGGTCCTCTCTAGATTTTCTTATACTTTATCTTTTACCTTTTTTTCTATAGCCTTACAAATAGCATATGCCTTATACAGAAACGTAGTTAGAAATTTAAAATTGATTTTATCTTTTGCCTGGGGCACCCCTGTCACATTTGAAGTAACTATAGATATTGATATACATAGATTTAAGTCTGCCATCTTGTTTTGTGCTTTGTGCTTCTCTGAGCGATTTCATGTTCTGTCTCTGTTTTTGTTGTTGTTGCCTTATGTTTTGGGGGATAAGATATAGGGGAAAACTAGGAGTACCAGGTGAGGACTTTGCTATTTTCGCCTTGTACATCTACTGCCACTGATGGCTGGGTGTGGATGTGATGCTAAGGTGCCGTTTGTTTTCACTGTTGGTTGACTTACCCTGGTTCTGTATGTTGGATGGTTACCACAGGGGGAAATAAAACATGAATTTTTACTTTCAAAATCTAAATTTAGGGTCAGGGATGTAGCTCGATGTAGGGTACTCGCCTAGCATACGTGAGGACCTGGGTTTATTCCACCTTATCTTGAAATCTCAATTGCATTACTACTTTCAACCTTCTCCTACGAAATGAATATAGATTTATGTGTGTGCATGCATGCAGTGGTACAGGAAATTGAACTTGAACCTGGGGCCTTTGCACTAAGTTATTCACCCAGCCCTTTTCATGTATTTTTTTTCCATGTGTTCTGTTTTAAGGCAAAATCTAAGTCTTTAATTGTCCCAACGGGGCTAGACCTTGTGATCCTCCTGCCTCAGCCTCCGAGAGTGCTGTGATTATAGGCATGTATCATCAATCCAGACTGAAATTAAAAAGAAGTATTTAACTGCCACTTACGTCCTTTCTTATGAAATTATATACTTATTGAATATTTTAGTTTATTCCACAGGATAGGATCAATTTTGCTTGATGAAAATCCCCAGAAATATTGATTACTTTCTGAGCTCTTCTGTTCCTTCCTGGACCTTACAATATCCTCTTTTTCCTTTATGAAACACTTAATATATATAGATAGATAGATAGATATGCTTTTGAATTTCATTTAGATTGCCTCTGTTGGTAATGAACTATATTTTAAATTGATTTAAATTGTCCTTTACACGGTTTGTGTGTGTGGGGGGGGGGGTGGTTCATATGGAAGTCATGGGCTTTCACATGCTAGGCAGGTGCTCTACCACTGAGCTACATTTCTGCAGCCTCTTTATAACCCTTGAAAGGTATTCTATTGATTATGCTGTTCTAGAATGGCAGTTTTCCCTGAGCTCATAAGGAAAAGCACTTATGATGTGCATTGCTGTGTAGAAGTTAGCTTTAAATCTAGCTGTAATTCCTTTGAAGATAGTATCTGTTTTGCTCTGGCTATTTTTAAGACAGTATACATTTCCAGGTACACATTTCACTTATACACTTTAGTGTATTCTTTTATTTATGCAGATTGAGGCTTCCTATCTGAAAATCCAGAATCTGAGATGCTCCAAAATTTAAACCTATTTGTGTGCTGAAAGTGCACTCCAAGTGGAAAATTCCACACTATAAAACTTTATTTTGGGCTGGAGAAATGGCTCAGCGGTTAAAGCGCTTGAGCAAGCCCTAAGCCAAGCACTAAGTACCCGATTTCGATTCCCCAGCACCACATAAGCTGGGTGTGGTGGCACACGCCTGTAATCCCAGCACTGGGGAGGCTGAGACAGGAGGATTGCCATGAGCCCAAGGCCAGCCTGGGCTCTGAAGTGAATTCTGGAGCAGCCTGCACCACAGAGCAAGACCCTGTCTCCAAAAAAAAAAAAAAAGAAAAAAATCTTTATTTTATTTTCAAAGTTATTTAAAATACAGTATAAAATTACCTCTAAGCTGTAGGTATAAGGCAAGTATAAAATATAAATGAGCCAGGTGAAGTGGTGCAAGCCTGGAATCCAGCCCTCTGGGAGGCCACCGAGGCAGGAAGATAGCAGTTCAAACCCAGCCTCAGCAACTTAGCAAGACCTTATCTCAAAATAAAACATAAATACAGGGGTCTGGGGATTTAGTTCTGTGTGAAGGCTCGGTGTTCAATCCCTAGTATCACCAAGAAAAAAAGAAAAGAGGGAAGAAAAAGAAAGAATGAAGAAATAGAGATAATTTTTGTCATTAGGATTGGGTCTTCTCTCTATGCTTATAATGAATATGCAAATATTCTAGAAGCCGAAAATCGATTTTGAAATCTAAAAAAACGGAGACTAGAAGGAGTTACAACCTGTTCTTTGTTTATACTTCTTGAAAGTGTGAGCTCATGTATTTAATCAGGGTAAAATATTTTGATCAAATATTGCCTCTGCTGAGTACTCTTTAGTAAATATAGGGTGATCCTTTCACCAGACTTTCTAAATTTTTTACCAACTCTTCTCTATTTCTCAACGTGTTGTCTGTCTGCTACATTCTGGATAATTTCTTCTACTTTACCTTTCAATTCACTGGTTGTTCGCTACGCTCGTTTTCTGATAAATCTGCCCATTGTGTTTCTAAATTTAGTTTTAATATTTTCACTTATGTAATTTCCATTGGATTCCTTTTCAAATATGCTCTATTACTTTTTGTAGCTCCCGTTACTTACTGATTTAAGATGATACTTTTGATCATTTGTTTCCACTTATTTTCATTGAGGGGGATGACACAAATAATTGGATTTGTCATTATTGCAAATTGCAAGCCCTGTACTTGTGCAGCCTACAGGGTGTCCCAAAAGTATGTTCATTTTTCTTAGGTATGGAGACTTTGGGGACACCTTGTATATTGAATTTAGTGATTGCGTAATTTTCCATAGCAGAAGTTTTATTTTAAGTATTATGACAAATTTGAGAAAAGAGAATTTTAAATGACATTATATTTTATATTTTAAATGTTTTTATATATATATGGTAACCTTTGGAACACCCTGTATTCTTTTATTTGGAAGAAAGTATCCTGATTTTTGATTGGTTTTCTGAACAGATCACTTGCTTTTGAGAATTCCTGCTTTTACCAGCACATGTATTTTGCCATGGTGGCTCTCCTGGGTAAATTCTCACCATCCCTATCCTCTCTCCAGCATAAAATAGCAGACCAACGAGCCATCTATCTGCGACAACTCATTATGTATTCAGGGTGTAGTGGGAGAAGAAGGAAGCCCAGTACTTTGGCAGAGGATGTCAGGGAAGGTTCTGTGGAGCAGCCAGGGGTGGAGTATTGATGAGGTCACCCAGTAGAGCATATCCATAAAAGAAAGGGAAACGCTAAGTCCTGAAAATGCTTTTGTTTTATGGGAGTGGCGGACAAGGAAGACCCAAATGGGCAATTGGGAAGCTAATAGTTAAAAATGAGAAACATGGTTGAGCTTGCGTACTGGAACCAATGAAGGGGCACATTTCATTCTTGAGCAGATGAAGTCTGAAACAGGTAATATGATTAGGCAGCTCAGTAGTGAACTTCAAGAGGATAATTGTCAAAGTGTAAGTAGGAGTCAGGACTCCAGAGTTACGGAGTTGTGACAAAATGGAGGCCCTGTAGACCGTGGGATGGACCAGTGGAATGAAAGCTTGATGAGATTGTACTAAAGGTTGGCAAGCCATGACCTGAAAGCCAAATTAATCTCTTGACTGTTTTGTAAATATTTATTGGCACGCAACCTGTTACCTATGAAAAGGTTAGGTGGTTGTGCTAGAGACACTATGACATGCAAAACAATTATTTGAAAATACGGACTATCTAGCCTGTTTGTTGATCCTGGAACTAGATGGACCTTCAGTTCTGTCTTTTTTTTCCCCAGTAGTACAGAGGATCCAGTTTGAGGCCAATTAGAAGGGAGGAGAGGTGAAGAAACGCCTGTGGTCTAAGTGGGAAATGGCTAATTGATCAGGATGGTTTTGAAGGAGAGGGGTCTGGGAAGCCTGCGGAAAGACCAGCTTCTGCAAGTTGGGCCTTGCTCTGACCAGACAGATGAGAGAGAAGAGAGGAGGAAGAAATCTACAACGACTTTGAATTGAGAAGAAAGAAATCTAAGAGAGCTCTTGACCAAAGTATAAGAGATCTTTTCTTCTTTGTAATGTAAATATCTAGAGAGTTGAAAAACCCGAAAGCTTTAAAAGGTGAGGCTTTGTGAGTGCTTTCCCCCATTTCTTTCATCTTTATAACCAGCTTCTTAAAATTTCCTAAGAGGCGGATGGTTTCATTTTTATTGTACAAACCTTATTCCTGACTTGGAATGTCCACCATTTTTTATTTCTGTTTTTTCCTTCCAGTGAGACTGACTGTTCCCTCCTTCATAAATTTTTCACAATTCTCCAGTTTTCAACAGTTAAAATGGAGCTTCTCCAAATGTTAGTGTAATGTATGTGGTGTAATGTAATGTAATGTAAATGTATTGAACTAGGAAATGGAAATCAGGACCAAGGAATGAAAGGCGTCCGTAAATATTGTATCTGAAAGTGATGTTAAAGCTACTTTGGGTTTCAGACTTGGTGAATACTTCTGGAATCCAGGGCAAAAGATAAGACATGAAAATTTACCTAACTCACCAGAAAATAGTGTTTGCTTACTCAACTAATGACTAATTGCCTTCTGTCACATATCAAGAAGAAACGTATAAATCAAAGACAACTGAGTCACTTCCACTGTGGCAGTAAGGGCAGAAAAGCAAAAACAAACAAAACCCTCAGTCTGCAGGTTCACGTTTATTGTCCCAGCACTCTGGGAGACTGAAGTAGGAAGATCAAAAATTTGTAGCCTGGGCGAATGAGCAACTTAGTGAGTCCATGCCTCAAGAATGAAAGGAAAAAGAAAAAGAAAGTACACTGGCACTATAGTTGAGTGCGACAGCCCTGTGCTCGTTTCCTACTAATGCACATATACAGACACACACAGACGTACACACACGAAACCTCAGTATACCTTGGGCACACAAAAGATGGGCATTTACAGAGATTGGAATTACTAGGCATGTTTCCAAGAGGAGACGTCCTTAATTTGTCTTAAGGCTGTGGTTTGCACACTTTAGTGTTCCTAAGAATCACGTGGAGATCTTGTAAATGATATGAATTCTCAGGCTTATCCTCTCACAGCTTCCAAATCCATTTTAGGAATGAGGCTGAGGATGCTGTGCAGCTAGTCTGTTGGTTGTGGACCTTACGCCGAGCAACTGGGCTGTGAAGGATGCATAGGGATTATCCAGTGGTAATCAAGATCATATCCCACTGAGATGCTTGGAACATAAAAATCTCCATTTCAAATGTGACTATAGTTGCTTTGGGAAAATCTGAAGTTATGAACATTGAGTGCTTACGGGTTTTTATGACGTTTTCTTTTCACTGGGTAATGGACCTGTTAGACCTGTGTGCGCCTCTCTGGCTCCTAAATGTGTAGGTGGTCCACTTAAGAGAAAAGTGACTGGAGGACAGCGTGATTAAAGAGGGACTCTAATTAGCGACACAGAGAACACTGCAAAAGCAGAGGCATCTGCTACAGTTGCTAAATATAATTGCTAGAGAAAAGTGTATAAATATTCATTTAAATGTATTTCTCAGAGGCTCATGTTTGGAACCACAGCTGCTGGGTTGCCTCCAGAACCATAAATGCGCCACAATTAATGCATTCTTAAAGAAAGAAAAAAAGCTTTATCTTGAACATGCAGGCATTTGAGTAAATACCATGGATCAGCGGTTTCTATAGCTAACGTTTTGCGTGTCATACTTATTAGATGGTGTTACTACTTATACTTTGGAAATTCGGTAGTTTCTCTGATTATGGCTTTCTAGATTTAACAGTTATAAATTTAACTTGTGCCGAGTGACTAATACACTATTTAATGTCTTGTGTGATTAAGTTTTGAGTTTGCTTGCCAGAAAATTTGGCTAAAGACCGTTAAAATGAATTAAATTTTCTTTTCAAACAGAAATTTGGAACCTTATTTTAAAATTCCAAATAAATGCATTTTTGTTTGATTAAAAAGAGTATGGGGTTAATTCTCCATTTTCTTTATCTTGAGATAAATGTGGCAATAACTATTCACTGACTGTTGGTTCTGCAAGATGAGTCTGAGTATGAATTCAAGGACATATTCCCATGATAATTTCATATTGCCTCATACCTTCAGTTTAGTGAGTGGGTTCATGGGAGAGGACATAGCAAAGACCAGGAACAGTGATAAGCCTGGGATCAGCAGTGTGCAGGTGCCTGAGAATAAGATAGACAAGACATAGGTAGGTTAAAGATGCAGGTTCTCAATGGTGAAGAGGGCAAGACACATCAATGAGCTCATTGCCAGAGGCCAGAGCAAGGCACAAGGCAGAACACAAGATGCAGAGAAGAGAATGACAGGGCATCAGTAAACAAAACGTTGGAATTGACCTTGCTTCTCAGGCAAGCTTTGGCTGGAATTTTCAGCCTTGAGAGGACCTAAAACTAACGAACTAGTTTTCAGCCCAAGGAGGGAGTAATATCCCTCAGAGGATATTTGGCGATGCCTGGAGACATTTTAGGCTGTCACAGTTTAAGGTGGGGAATAAGAATACTGCTGAACATCTTATCCATCCAAGGGGAGAAAAGGAGGAAATCTGTTTCCTGCCAACTATTACGAGTTCATGGTGGACATGCCTGTAATAAGCATTAAGTTGAGAAGACAAATGTATAACACATCGTTTGATCATGGTTTTGTGTGCCGTGGAAGCCCTCTCGTTGAAGATCCCAAGACCCGGAGTGAAAGTCATCTTTCAACTATCTATTGAACCATGTATGCTTAGGTTCAGTGAAGCAGAGGCAGCTGCGTAGACATCTGATTGGACAAAAAGGGTCTGAGCTAATGATGATAGGCTGAGTAGGAGACCGGGCAAGGCCCATCTCTGCAGCTTCTTCTGGCCTCTCTCCGCAGCGTTCCTTTCTTCCAGACCCGGGGCAGGTTCCTTTCTGAAATAGAAATCTTATGACCTACAATCAAAGAAAATAGGTCAGACAATTTCATAATAGCCATCTCTTACACAGAAAGATGGGGAAAAGTTAGAGTAATGCTTGCAGATTTTATGGCTGGCTTTGGAGCTCATGTATTCTGGTTTCTATAACCCACCTCGAAGAAGAGAAATTCTAGTTGCTAGGACTTGCCCTGGGGGAGGATGAGGTGTGAGACAGGAGGTCTGGAAAGAGCAGAGAGAAATGTGCCTAGGAGAATGCTTTGAGCCTTTCACTCCGGGGCATTGTTCTCCAGGTCCCACACATTGGCACATGGCGGCTCCATAACCAAGAATTGTCTAACGCCAGATACCAGTTTGCCCAGGGTTAGAAACCAACCTCATAGCCAAAAGGCTCATGAGAGGAAAAGGCAGAATAGAATCCACGCCTTGACTACAAATGACATCTTTTAGGTTTAGTAACCTGTGTGAATTGCTACAATTTGTGTTCATTTTCACATTTCTTCAAAAGAAATTATCTTACTTGGTAGTTGGATGATCTAAATTCTCAAGACAAATGTAAAATTAAAAATATTCTCAGCCATTATATGTTTGAAGATGACATGATAGTTCTTATTAAATTCAACCGAAAGCTTGCTTGTTTTATCTTTGACTAAATCTGTTAAGCTTTGTTGATGCTCTTCACATTTCCGTCATTTTTCTATTATTTTTCATCCACTTCTAAAATGTCTTCTATCACAAGGGTACCCAAGTAAGTCCCCTGTGTATGATGCGCTTGAGTCTGGTGTTACAAAGAGTGCCGTAAAAACCCTTCAGGATTATGGCATGTTTCCTTTTTATGCTACAAAGGTTGGTGAAAAGCCACACACATAGCTCCTAGGATTCAGTGATCACACTATCTGGTTTAGAAGGAAAATCTTGTATAGTTATAACAATCATCATTGAAAATGGCATGCACAGCTTAGCATTTTTAATGTTACTAAAATCGTTAAAATTTATATGCAGTGAAGAATGTTTAGTTCTGAATTAATGAAGTTCCCATTGCCATTTTAGGATTTGAATACTGAAGCCATTTGAATTTTAAGGTCTTTGATGGTTGCATAATTTGGATTTCAAGTAAATGGCAAAGAACGTGTATGTCTTGTCTCGTCACTATTAAATAGGTTTTCTTTCTTCTAGTTTGTACTAATAAGAACATAGGAGGAAGTGTCCAGAATGGTTAGGTAAAATGATAGACGACTTCAAAGTTGCAATTGTGTGCATGTCTTTTGATTGTATTTTCTGGGAGCGTCTGAGTTGTTGGGGATGAGAGTGTGATGATTCTGTTTGCTCAGTTAGCTTTCCAAATATCAGCGGAAGTTTTTCCCGAAGTAAATCGTGCCTAGTTAGAACAGAGGCAAAATGAAAGATGGACTTCTTCTCCTGGCTGTGACTTTTTGGTTAGCCGCCACCTTAGTTTCCCGGAGGCTGAACAACATCATCTACCCCGGGCATGGAAAGAATGATGCGGGGCCGATTACTGTGTATCTGTCCTTGCTAGGTTCTTATCAGCGAGCTCCAAAACCGAGGGGACGTCATGTTGTCTAGTATAGGGTCTTCTGTTTGCATTTGATATTTTAAAAAAGAGAAAATATATTAAAAATTTTGTAACAAATGTAATATATGGAATGATGTTGAAATGCTCATTTTACATCATGCTGTGTGTTCACGTCTCGCATTTGATCACTAGTGCAGAGAAAAATGGGAGACTTAGGTAGGCACGGGTTGTCAGAAGTGCCGTTAGCAATCTCTCCTTTTATTCTGCCTCCAAAGCTTCACAATATTTATCATTTTCCTCCTGTAGGATGTCAGGATCGCGCCTACCTTAGTTAAATGTTATTTAAAATGGAATAAAGCACTAAACAACAGAATCCTCACCGAATTTTGTAGCAAGGTGGGATGTGACCATGCAGAGTTTTGTTTCGTGCACAGGCTTGCTCCTTACTTCTTGCTCTTTTATCAATGCGTTTTCAAAATTTTAAACCGTTACTTTTTATTTTATAAAAGCTCTTATGTGAAAAGAATGTTAATTCTACTTTCCAGTGCACCATTTTCATACATAGACAAGTTTAATTCGTTATTTCAAGGTAGAATGGAAACAATGAACAAGCAGGTAACTGCTTTTCAAGAGAACCATGTTTTAAAATTCCAGACCATTTTGAAAATGGATTTTGTCGGAGTTTTCATTGTTGTATATTCTGAAATACAGAGTTGATGAAAAATGATAGATGTTACCTGTCAGAACTCTCATAGTTGCAAGCTCAGAGACCTTGGAAACAGAATTTTAGAACCTGTTTAAAACGTTGACAGGTATAAGGTTTCAGTGGATTCTGAACTTACTTATTAAAACTATGAAAATTAACAAATTCCAATCAGTTTCCAGGACAACTGATTGTTGCCAGGGAAAATGGACACTTACTCAATTCAGTGATTCAGAAAACATAAAAAAAAAAAAAAATAACTGGTGAGCGTGGGTTGAAAACTGAGGTTCTTGAGTTGGAAAATTCAGCCAGTCAACATGTGGGCCGGCGTATCCCCAAGTTTGTCTTTCAGTCTGAGAACCACAGATCCGTGCTCAGTTAGAGCCAGCCCTGCAGACTGCTGGATCATAGAATGTGAAACAAGGTTTCCGATTAATTAAGCATATTAAAACAAAGTGTGTTCCTGTAAAAAAAAAATAATAGGATGGTTCCACAGAAGCACATTCTGTACTATTAAGAAAACACATAAATATACATTTCCTGCATCAATTTAAATACCCATTTGTATGTGTTTTATAACATATGGAACATATTAGTGTAGCAACACAGGTAAATAACGTAGCAGGGTCTAAATCAGCAGTACCCAAACTAGGGCTCTGGGAACAAATCCGGTCTCTTGTTTCCTCATTTGCCTATTGATTATGGTTGTATTTATGCCGCAAAAGCAGTGAGAAGCAGTTGTGAAAGAGATTATGTGCTTCAGAAAGTTGCCAAGAACTTACACTCTTTTCTGTTATAGATAAAGGTTGCTGATCGCAGAAGGCAGCAGTGGAAAAATGACTTTCCAATCTTTCATAGTGGTAGTAGTGGTTTTTAGAATGCATCATGAGACTGGTTCTCATAATGGAGAGAATTTCTTAAAATGCTGATGCCTGGACTCCCAGAGATTTGAATGTATTTAGCAAGGAGTTACCTCTGGGGCTGGAGGCTGGACACATCCGTTGAGGAAGATCAGTTTCCCTCTGCAGGCAGGAGAAGCTCCTAAGTAGCATTGCAGAACCTTTCTTGCCCACATGTCCTTGTTTAAAAAGGAATCAAAACAAAACAAAAAACAACAGGTTTGAGGAGTGCTGGGCCCAGATTACTGGGAAGAGGCCGGACTTGGGAATAGCAGCCCATTGTCAAACCTTACACTTCCGTCAACATCCTCATGGATGTGACATGAAGAAATGCTGCTGTAGTACACGTTGATTCCCCAGAGTCGGATGAAATGAAAACCCCAAGGGCTTCTATTGTCTGTGTTTTCAGTGCTTTTCTTGGCTCCCTGGTGCCTGTTTTTATCGGTGAACAATGAAAATCTATTGGCAGCAGTCCTGGTAGTTATCTTCCATTCAAATGTCAACTGAAGATGACCTGCAACTTCTAGAAGTTTGGCCTTAGTCTGTTTCTTTTCCTGCCTGGCTTAGGAACTAGGGATTATTTTAGTAATAATCCGATTTCTGAAAACCTGGCACATCATGTTACTTTGCAGCTCTGTGCATGGCTGTCGTTGTAAACACTGTTTATAGAACCTTTATCAGCATTTGCCTCAGGAATTTATAAAGCACTTAGTATAATTTGCTGTGAAACCACTGGTGTTTTTTTAGCTTAATAGAGCCAGCACATATGGAGTATTCGGAAGATAGCAGTTTACATCCTATAAAATGACTTTTGAATCTAAAGCCCTTTTATCTCAGCCATTTAAAATGATTGATTAGTTAATTCACACAGCCAGGTACTGTTCTTCTCACTTTACAAATGAGGGAAATGAGGTAAAAAGAGGACAGGGGACTTCTTCAAGGCCACCCAGCAAGGTAGGGGCAATTGAGAACTGATGCTCAAGGTTTCCAGCTCCCCAGGCCGAGCTTTTCCATCAAACACTTCCCTCTACTGCACAGCAGTTAAGAGTAAACGCCCCCTTGGTCGACATCCTCCCTGAATATGAAGCATCCCCAGCAGGTGCTTGTAGTAAAACAGAGGCCAAATCATTGTTCCTTCCTGGAGGAAAACGTCTTCAAACTTTATTATGGTATTTCTCTTGAAATGGCAAAAATACAAATAGATCCATAGAGAAACAGATGTTTTTGCTTTTTAGAATTAAGCAGGAATGTACATCCATAGAGCAGTTGGGAATGGTTTTCCTGATGTTCCACGGAGGCCCGTGATAATCAGCCGTGTGCTTCCTTAATGGTGTGATGTCCCATGTGGTTGTGTCACTTACTCGATTTAGAAGGCTTTTAAAAGGACTACGGTAACACCTTAGCTAGCCGAAGACAAGAGAAGCAGAAATGTTCCCAACTTAATCAACTCTACTTGAAAAAAACTAAATTCTTTTTGTGAAGTCCCTGTTAAGAGTTTATTAAGAATTTTAATTTCCAGACTAAGTACTGACAGAGAACCTCTTCCTGTATTAATCATGTGTCATACTTCTGACAGTGACCCTGAAGCAAAGCAAGACACTCAATTATCAACAAGATTCATTTCTCTCTGTATATTTTCTAAGGCAGCAGTTTAAAAATACGAAATTGCAGAAAATATGTCATAACCATGACTAACCCAAATCTATTCATCAGCATCTCCAGCTAATTGAGTTTATTGTTTTGATGGTTTAAATCTGTGGAGACTTTGAGATAACACATAGCACTGTATATCCTGGAGAAGAGATTTTTATAAAATGAAAGCCCTTTCTCCCACTTATTAGTTGGTTAGGTGTTTCTGTAGTCTAGATATATCTGGGTGAAGAAGGGAATTACACAGTTATACACTATAAACCTCATAGGTAGCAGAGATGTTTATATCCATCACGTTCTGTTCTCATAAGGCTTGTAGTCTGCAAGAGCTGATCAAAAAGTAAACTGTGCGTTGAAATTAAAAAAAAATATTCTGGTAAAAGAAACTTTGAGCCCAGCCTGGGTAATTTAGTTACTATGGCTTAGGTTCAATCTCCAGTCTCATACACTCCCACGTATGTGTGCACACATACTCATGGCTATACACACACAGATATATAACGTAAGTTATCTGAATAGTGTCAGGGAAATACGAGCCTGACCTCAGAGCTGATTTCAGAAGACAGGAAGAAACCTGGCCCTAGGCACAGAGGGTGGGCTCTACGTGAGGTGGATCACGCACTTGGTATGTTCAAGGGATGCCACGAGCATCAACGTTTCAGAAGCTTCCTGGGCGAGCAGGAAGGTGGCCAGGGCAAGCTGATCAGGGCTCCAGAGCCAGGTCGCTCAGGGCTTAGTGGTTTGAGTTGGGAGTTTATCCAAGAGTGGTGGGAAACTTGTGCCAGTCTCTAGGGATGAACGACCTGTATGTTCAAGACATAATAGATTAAGTGAATCAGTTTAACTGGTCACCAAGCAACATTGCTTTTGCAAATAAAGAAGTAGAATAGGATATACGATATTGGAATGCCTTACATGTGGGTGTCATTTCGTGAAACTTGTTTGCTGTCCAGTTTCATTCATATTAGCCTGCACATTTTTTTCGATTTTGTTACCCCTCCTAAAGCCAAGTCAGGCTCACAATCAATGCTGTCCATGATTTGATGAAATACGGCATGAATGTTTTATATATGCTTGGCAAAATGGATTGTTATGCCATATGTATTTCTGCCTGTAGCTTAGTGTTAGTATGTTTACCTCTAGAGGCCTAGTTAGTGGTGGTAGTAGTGAGGTTGGAGCAGCCTAAGTCAGGTGAAATACTGCCTAAAATTGGATGTTTCCGTTCTGGATGGGGTGATTTAGAGGAGACATAAGTATTCTAGCACTGTAGGAGTGCACACAGTTGTTACGCTGGCCATCTACCTTAGTGTAATCAAGCCAACAGACTCCAGCATTGACAATGAAATGTAGTAGGATGGGCAGTCTGCCCCGGTCACTTTCTCATTGCAGGAACACTATACCTGGCACCCACAAGTTATGGGCAGAGAGGTTTATTTTACCTCGCAGTTGAGAGGTACGTGGTCATGGCCTGGCCGAGGACAGCTGCTCCAGGCATCATAACAGGAATCAGAGAGGGTTTGGGAAGAAGGCAGGCAGGAGTCTTTGCCTCCAGGACGCACCTTCAGTGACCATCCCCTCCTGACCAGGCTTGTGAAGTCAGCAAGCTAATCTGCTTCATCCCTTGCGCTCCCCTGCCCATCACCTTTCCAAATACTTGAGGCTTTTAGGGGACATGCCAGATCCAAAACATAACAATGCCCAGTGAACAAGGGGATCCCACCGTGTGACGAGGCCCAGAGCTCCTCACAGTGTGTTTCTGGACTGGCTAACCCAGCAGAAAGAAAGCTTCCGTCTTCAGTGGTGTGCAGGTACTAGGGTGTACGAAAGACTGTGGTAGGGAAAAAAAAAAAAAAAAACCCAGGCCCTGAGCACCAAGAGGCCATCAGGCTGACTCTGAGAAGCCTCTGGACACAAACTGCATTTTAAAGTGATAGCTCCTTTGACCACTTTTCTACTAGACTGATCATTTTTCTGGCTTACTGCTTTCTCTTGTGTTACAGTGTTTGTTCCTTCTACACAGGGGATACTTGTGGAGCACGTGTGCATAGAGTGCCTACCTGACTTTGCTGTGGGATTTAAAGATGGGAAGTCAGGCCAAGGCCCCTAGTAGCAAGAGATTGGGGATCTCAGAGTGTTGGATTGGGTTAATGTAATCCCATCTAAATGAACCTAGGTAAAATTCCTTATGGAGCAAGGCTTAGCTTCTGGTCAGGATCTCTGGTATAGGGAAGAGGAGGGATGCTGTGCTGCAGTCCTGGGGTGCCTTACACATGAGACCATCGTGCTTACTGAGGTGAGTCAGAAGCAAAAAGTAAAAAAAAAATCAAATGGTTTCTCTGTTATGAGAAACCCAGAACACAATTATTTCATGGAACTTATTGTGGGAAATAATGGGAACTTGGGGGTGGGTGGGGGGAAGGTCAAAAGGAAAGAGGGGAAGGATCTATAACTTTGCCATGATATGTATGTGCACAAAATGCTCAAGATCAATGTGAACTTTAAATTTTTCACTTATACAAATCAATAAAATGGAAAAAAAGAAATATGGCCACATTGTTCTTCCTGTGAAGATGGAAGTAACTTAGGGGCCTCCAAATGCCCACAGTGGTGGTGTGCCAACAGATGAAAGGAAGACCCCAGAATCTGAGTCATGGCTTTGAAGTGAAACTTGGAACCGTTTCCTTCTCCAAGGTCTTTGTCTTTGCCAAAATCCTACTTCCTCTCCCCAGTGTGGACAGAAAGAGGAACCTGTCTTTCTGGCCTGGAGGTGGGGCTGCAGCCTCTCCCTCACTACCTCCATCTTTTCAGCTTGGTAATGATGTTAGTTCAAGTTGTGTAACCTTGTATCTGCGAACCAAATTTAGTCATAACATAGCATTTGCCAACACACACTTGACAATATGCCCTTTATTAATTGTAAGCATATTATGACTAAAATTAATGAAATCACAGGAGGCTGCCCACTACAAGTAAATAAGCATGTGATAATTTGTTGTTTACCTAATTCAGTGTTCAAACCGTAGCTTCTGCACTTATATGTGGGCGTTATACTATCAGAAAGCATTTCTCGAGCTTGACAAGTCGACACATTTTGCTTATTCGTTAATTGTTTTCAAGAATAATTGTTAGACTTTTAAGGTCATTTTAGGTATTGTGTAACAATTTGAAAATAAGCATGATATGGAGAAATTTTCCTAATTTTCTTGTTATTTTGGTTTATCTGTAGCACACTGAGTGCTTTATGTTCTGAAATAGTAAGTTTCTAGGTTATTTCATTTACATTTTTAGTAACATGAGGCTATATTCATAAATATATGTACATGCATCCAAATTAATCAGTATTTCCTTAGTCAATATAATTAGAAAGAAATTGTTATTACTAATATATTTGCTTTTTAATTAGGATGATGGATATAGACACACCCACCCCCACACACCCACACACCCACACACACATACTCTAGACTTTTTACCAAGCACAAGCTGGTGTTTTATGGTCTTTCGATGTTCATATAACAAGAAATATTGTACTGGTTCAATGAAATTCTGTGAGGGCTGAAAACAATTTTCTTTGATGCTTTATCAAGGCTGTAAACTCTTTAATACGATCTCCATTGGGTTTGTTTTATTTCTATGATGTTTTCTTCACCCGAAACACAAATTAAAATATGCCAGGAGAGGAAAATATTTTAAATGAATCCAATCTGCTTTCCCTTTTCTATTGGTGAACTATATTATTTGTTGTAAAAAATATATGAAATTGTTTCATGTACTATTTTATATTTTTTATTGGACTCGTGTGTAATGTGTCTTTTTGAAAAATCTTGTTGAACACTGAAGGCAGAGTTGAAATTTTTTGAATCTTGGGGATTGAAACCTATCTGAGCTAAGTAACTCAGTTTCACTTAGACGTAAGTTGAACACGGAAGAGAATACTTCGAGCAGACAGAGATCAGGCAGCACTGAAAAACAAACAAAAAATCGCTATCTGGCCTTTGCCAGGAAATGTAATTCAGCTGCACTGTTTGAATTTTTGGGGAACTATTTGAATTCATGTAAAGTAGTCCTTAAGTTTGAGAGTTTCGCATTACTGCCCTGGAATGTTAGTCATTGGAGTGACGGTATTTGCGGATTGTAGGGTCTCTGTCACAAATGCGGAACTTGCCGTGTAGCGTGAGAGCGTCCACATGCAGCATGTAAACAAATGAGTGTGGCTGTGTGCCAGTAAAATTTATTTGCCAAAAAAGCTCCAGCTGAATCTGCCCAAGAATAATTTGCCAACTCCTAAGACATTTTATTATTTAAAAGATAGACTGCACAAGAGGAGTATCAGCATTTCCCAGGGCTCCTTAAAGGTGCAGGATCTTCAGGTCCCACTTTTGCCTTCCTGAATTAGAATCTACATTTTAGCAAGATCTTTAGGAAATTTATATACTGTTGTGTTTTGGGTCGGGAATATCCCCCCAGAGTTTCATGTGTCTGGAAAGTGATTTGGAAAGACATATACTGGGGGTGGGTAAGCAAATGGACTTACAGTATTAAAATCTTCTTTCAAATTAGAAGATTGCTATTGTTTAGTTCACATTATTTGATACATGGTGTACTTTATAAAAATCACCTTCAAATGACTTGATTTGTATAGTTGATTTTTGTGACTGACACATCCTAAATCATGATTATTAATATGATTGTCCTCTGTGAGGAAGAGACCTGGCATTTGCTCATTTTTGTGTGAATAATGATGTCTCTTGCTCTCTTTCCAATCTTACCAAACAGAATCCATTTACAATCCCATTAAAATATCACTTTATATTGTGCAGTAATTAAAATACGTTTTGAAATATCGAACTTATTTTCCATTTGCTTATTTCCTGAGTATGTGGTATGCAAGTTTCCAGTTTATTCAATTGACAGTAATAACTGTTGCCAGAGCAAGTAGTCAGGGTCAGCCAGAGAATTGACTGTGGGATCTACACCCTAAGATGAAAGTGCTGCATGACAAACCTAATTTATAATTTCATTTGGATATTTCATCATTTTCCAAAGAGAAAAAAAAAAAAAAGATCGCATCCAGCCTGGAACTCCTGCTAGCACGTACTGTGCCTTAACGAGCGTCACAGATTGTCTACAAAATCGACCTGGTTCTTCATCTTTGTCTAGTCTGAGTTCTTTGCGCTGTGACTTTCGTGCCTGGTTTTGGCCAGTAGGATGCAGGAGCAGTGAATAGGTCCTCAGGAGGACCTGCGTTCCTCTGCTCTCTGTTTAGGAGTGCTCCTCAGCCCCCATGAGGTAAAGTCCAAGCTGGACTGCTGGAGGATGGTAGACCATGTGGGGCAGAGAAGAGCCGTCACCGCTGAAGCCACTGTACAGCACCAGTTTCAACCCCTAACATCTGCCTAGTTGTGTGAATGAGCTTAGCTGAGACTAGAACTCACCTGCCTAGTCAAGACCAGCCCAGCTGCCAAATGCAGAGTTATAAGCCAAATAAAGGGAATAAAACATGATTCTTTTAAACCAGTAAATTTTGAGATGAATTTATCATATGGCAAAAGCTAACTATCTTGGCCCAGTGACACAGGCCTATCCTCACAGCGTTGTGGAAGGCTGAGGCAGGACGATCACGGGTTTCCTGGGCAACTTAGTGACTTACGGAAATCCTGTCTCAAAGTCAAAAATAAAAATGTGCTGGAGATGTAGCACATGTGAAGGCCTGGGGCTTGATCCCTAGTACCACACAGGCAAGCACACACACAGCTAACTAAAATAGAACTGAAAACGGGTACATCTTTGGGTGGCTGAATTGGGTTAGAGGACTAATAGGACCTCTTATTCTGGTATAAACCTTTCCAGAATGCTCACTGTTCCTCTCTTTGAGCATCCTTATGCAGGCCACGACATTCATGGTTGTAAGCAGTTACCATGAAGTCTGGAGTCAGATGAGAGGTCTTCCTCTCTAGACACAGCCACATAGGTCCCACGTGATCTTCAAGAGGAAACTGCAGGATCCTGAGTAATTTCCCCAAGTTCAGGTATTCGAAGGAGCTTGTGAGACATCAGAGCACAAGCTTTGTTTAAAGACAAAAGCTTTTGTTTAAAGACAAAGGATATGGTGCTGAAAGAAAAAAGTCATGCTGTGGAGCCTGAGCAATCTGACAGGCAGTCCAGCAACCCAGGAGGGTTTCCTCTGAGCACACTGGGCCAGGTGGAGCTGGAAGCAGCGAGGAGTCTGGTCCCGGGGAAAGCTCATGGAAGCGCTGTCCTCAGAGCATTCCCAGATCTGGTGTGAATCAAGCCAGGGCTGCAGAACAACCACTTAGGGCAGTTGCAGATCCTCAGTAAAGAAAACGACCTGGGTTGAGGAGAAAGCGCCCAGAAAGTTTCTAAACCACCCCCCCCCCCCATAAAAAGAAAAACAAAAATTATAAAAAAAAAACGACAACAAAACATGCACCTTGAATCTTAGTGCCCCATGGCCACAGGTCTATAACCTGACTTCCAGCAGCATCCATACACATAAAAGTTGGGCTTCTCCTACTCTAGGTGCAAATCAGTTACATTGTTACAGCCCTGGTTTTCTAATTTGTAAAGTGGATACATTTATTTTAGTAAGATTTTGATGAGGATTGTTTGAGTTGTTTCATGCAGAACACTTGTTACTCATATTGGAAATTAGTAAATACTCAGAAAATCTGCTACTATTATTAATTAAACAAAGAATAGCCAACTGGAAGTAAGGAGTCAAAATTTATCTGTGTCCTTGAAAGTAATGTCTCAGCTACCTGGGCCTCAGTTTCCTGAGATGAAATTTAGGAAGTAATGTTATGTTAGTCCCAGCCTATGTAATGTCATGAACACATTCATTTGAAGTAATAACCCTAAACTCAACTACAAGTGTCCTTTTATTATCATTCCATCATTCAGGCTAGCATCTAGTAAGTGAAAAAGTTAGAAAAGCTGTTTAACTCCAAGAGGGTAGTGCATAATTACGTACAAAATCCAGTAAGCAAACTTCAGAACATAAGTGAGCAGAAGGAGACGCTAGGGTTAGAGAAAAGCTATTGAGAAACAATTTTGAGAAACTTGTCTTAGCATTGAGAATCATTTCAGTTGTAGAACTACACTGTGGTGCAGGTGCCACTGGTGATCAAGGGCTTTTCACTCGTGGTCAGGGAAATGATGAAGATCTTGTGATGTGATGCCCTCTGCTAGACACCCAAGAAGGGAGTGAAAGGCTTGGTTTGTCACAGTGCCTTTCTAAGTTAATGCTTAACTTTCCCTCTAAAACAACTTTGACACCTTCATGACATCACTAATGGCTTAATTTCCGTTATTCTGGAGTACAGACTTGTCCACCCTTCCTGCTCTGCATCCACAATTGCTGGCCGCTGAGTGGGTGTGGAACCTCCCTGCATGAGTAGCTGCAGGGCTGAGAGCAGAACCAACAATTTACAGCAGGGATTGGCAAGTGTTTTTCATAAGGGGTCAAACAATAATGGTTTAAGGTTTTACCAACAACACTTTTGTCATCACTACTCGACGCTGCCATTGGTTAATAGCATCAAAGTAGACACAGGCGATATGTAAATTAGTGGACAACTGTGATCCAATAAAACTTTATAAAGCAGGTTGTAACAGGTTTGCCCTTCAAACTAGTTTGCCGACCCTTGACTTGGCCGATTACTGTTTCTGACATAAACACAGGACAGAATTACTCATTTTGTGCTTGAAAATGACGTAACACTGTAGAGATCCTGAAAGGTTAGTCTCCATTGAACGGTATCCTGGAAACACATTTTGGAAAATGACAATAGTGTTCCAATGAACAGCTTTTCTGGGTTCTAAAGGTTGTATTTGTTTACAGTGCAAAGCTAGCAAGACTCTCAAAGAGGGAGTGTTAAGAACTTAAACGGAAGCTCCTATTTGATTTAGAACTCTGACTTAGAGAATGACATATCCGTACATGCAGGAATACTTGAATGCAAAGCAACAGTGAAACTCATCTCATTTCCTTGTCTTTTTCAATATGTATTAGTATAATTTTTTAAACTTCAACAATGAACTCAAGGCAGTGAACAGCATTTAACAAATTTAATGTTTCAACATTTAAAAAAGGCAAGAAAAAGTTGGGGTTGGAAAGGTTGACATTTTGATATTTGAAAGAGTACTTTTATTGGGGAAGAAGTTCAAATGATTTATGGTACTATTTGATTTTACTTGTTTTCAAGGCAGCCAAAATATTTTTAAAAACCATGAAATCTAAAGAAATCAATGAGTCGATCAAGTGTGTCTCACTGGGTACAGGATAGATGAAATACCAAGACTTACCATATAATATAGGTATGCTCATAGTGTTCTTCAGTTCATTTTAGTATTTATATCCAAATTAATTTTTGTTGGGAAATGAGTCGATAAATTTCAGTTTACTTACTTCCACCCAAATTTGAATTGCAATTGATTTTAAAACATAAAATCTTGGATAACTGAGTTAATTAGGAATCCTGAAAATATTTTCTGTGGAAGTTTTAAAAAAAAATCTTTAAAAAAATTGCTTAGCAACGTATTTTAACATTTCAAAGTAAAAATAAAATCCACAAATAACCCCTCTATTGTTTATTTTTCCTTCATAAGGAGTTCACTCCTAAAATACCACATCATAAAGCAAGGTGCCCTTGTCGTCAGAAAGCAACATATGGACAGAGTAAATACAATCCCGATTAAGCTCCCTATTTTATATGGAATGGCATTGTAGCCAGACATTTTAAGTACCCGAATCTTGTCAACTCCTAATTTGTGCTTTCCCACAGGACCAAGGAACCATAGTGTATTTTTCCTAAGTACAGATGTTTGCCATTTTTAACAATAATAAATGTACCAAAAGTTTTTAAAGCATTATATATTTCTACCTCATTTAAAGATAAACATCTGTTTGCTTTAAAATTGGAATAAAGCCTATAAATCATAGAAAAAGTGACACATTTTATGGGCCATATGCACACACTCCAGAAATGGGCTAATTTTCAAAAATTGTTATGGACAGGCAATTATGTGCTTGAAATTTTGCAAGCATGTATGATTCATTACACATTGAGCTTTTTTGCATTGAAAATGTTTTTGTAAGAAGGCAGCCTCCTAGGTGTTTCCTCCTTTGGACTTATAGTTGGAGAGGAGGGGCCAAGATGAAAGGCGGCTAAATTAGCATACTTTCATAAAACAGAAATTATGATCCTCAGAAAATGTACCTTTAGCTATAACAGTGCTGACAAAAGAAATATTCAGTCCTACAAGTTAACCAGGAAAAGAGATGTTTCAAGGATGCTGTGTATCCTAGGCTGTAGCCTGATCCATGAAAATGAAAATCTAGCCTACAAATAGTATTGTATCATTTCTATAAAATTGGGTTGATATTTTTATGTATACATGTGATACGTATTGTTTACATAGAACTTGTGTATTTTGTGCACATATATATCACGTCAAAATCACAAACCCTTATTCGTTTTTGACCCTTCCACACCCTAACTCCCACTATTCATCCCCCCCCCCATTTGGTTCTCTGAAATGACTGTATTCTGAGTTTCTCATATTAGAGAAGCAATTCAATATTTTAACCTTCTGTATGTACCTCACTTCTCTGAGCATCCATTTATCTACAAGAGCCTCAGAACTATCTGTCTTTATAGACAAGTGGTACTCCATCGCATGCGTATACCACAATTTATGTATCCATTGGTCTGTTGCTGGCTATTTTGGTGTCTTTCACATTTTAGCTATTGTTAGTTGTGCTGCTGTGAACATGGCTAGACATGTGTCTCTGTTACATGATGCTTTTAGCTCTTTTGGAAAGATTCTCAGAAGAAGTATCACTGGATCAAAGGGGATGTTTATTTTCAGCCTTTTGATGAATTACCATACTGTTCTTCATAGTGGTTTTACCAGTTTCCAGTCCCACCAACAGTATAAGGCGGTTCCTTTTCCCCCACAACCTCGTCACCATTGATTGCTGTTTGAATTCTTGCTGTATGCCATTGTCTCTGGGGTTAGACGATACATTTTCATGCCCTGTGTTATCTATGATGTAGAGCAGAGTAAACTTGTAAACATAAGTGTCCAGGAAAGATGGGAATTACAGTCATCCTTTCATATAGTTTAACAAGCCCATTGACCAAAGTTTGTTGGATGATGAAATTTAAATGAGTAGTTTGGTCCAGTGGTACATATCTGTAATTCTAGTGCCCTGGGAGGTTAAGGCAGGAGATATCTCAGGTTTGAGCAACATAGTGAGACCTTGTCTCAAAATTGGGAAGAAAACAGAATAATAGATTGGGGTTGTAGCTCAGGGTGAAGGCTCCAGAAACATATACAGAAACACGCACACACACACATGAAACTTAGATACGTTGGAGAAATCTATCTAATGTTCCATGTAATTTATATGGGAGACATTCGTGTATCTGGTTGTAAGAATTGCTTTCAGATATTTAGGTTTTTGTCATGAAGGTTGTCTCCAAAGTTAAACATTTTTGGCACATAACTGTAATAACTCCCACTGCTTTCTGGAGCGTATGGGCATCTGGTACAGGTGGGGAACGGGTTTCCCCAGATCATAAGATAATGGGGGACTTTTCTGAGGTGTAAGATGCAACTAGCCCTTTATGGTTTTGCGTTGTTCTTTCTCTTTTGATGATCCTTTTTATTTATCAAGAAGTCATGAGCTCTTATGAGGGGGCGTGGAAAGGGCCTTTATTCATGTCCTGGAATCAAAAACTATGATTGTGTTCAACCACCATTCACTGGAAGCTCTGTTTGACAAGAAACCGTGCCTTCATTTTTTGTCATATTTCTTCTTTGAGGGAAAGAATAGTCTTCATTTAAATAGTTTAAATATATGAAGTAACTTTTGTCAATGTCACTGTTTCGTTTGCATGCAAATGGCATCGTCCCCAGCCCTCTAAGTACTACTCTTTCTCAAATTCATGTCAAGGCCAGCCCCTCTATCTTGCGCTGGAAATCACCACCCAGACCTAGCCTGCTCAGCTGTGTCGCAGCATTCCCCAGTGGGGCAGTGCCGAGGCGAGCACTAGGTCAGGCAGTGTGAAGTAATCCCGATCTTAGTGAGTGCGGCGCATTTCTGCATCCTCTAACTTACTGAGCCTCTTTCCACTCCTCTGTATAAATAGGTATGGTGTTTTCTGAACTCATTCATTAGTGAATGAGCCAAGTTATATACAGATAGGTAGCTAGAAGAGGTATTTTGGCTCCTGTGGTTATTAACTAAGAGTTATAATTCTTGCTGTTCAGTTCAACAAACATGTATTGTGCACCTGCTCTGTGCCAGCTGTGCTAAGAGGGTAGAGGAGATGTAGCATCTGCTCCCACGGAGCTCACACTGCAGGGACGGGAGGAAGACACTCAAAGACAGCGCTAGTCCATCCCGTTCATTGTGCTACTCTCTGCTAGGTATTTTGATAAGCTCCTATTATGATAACACATATTATGTTATTCTCAATAACACTATTAGGATTCTTTTTTTCCCACATTTTATTGATATGCATACGTGCAAAATTCAAGGCTTACAATGGAGTTGAGCATTTTGTGCACATACGTATGTCGTCAAGGTGACAAGGGCTTTCCCACTCTCCTTTTGTCCTTCCCTCTACCCACCCCTCCCTCCCTCCCTCATCCCCCACCCTACTCCATCGAATGGTCTCTCTGATATGAGAGACCCAGATCTCAACACCTATGGAACTTAAGACTACTAGGATTCTTAACCCGTACTATAGTTGACTCAATTGAGATGAAGTAACTTCTTGAAAGTCATACAGGTTCATGTGTGTTTCATTTATAAATAAATTGATTCTGCATTTTCCTGGGGAAGATGCTGTATTTGAATGCAGAATTCTGTGATAGGACATGCTGAGTGCTAAGCTTCTTTTAAAATGGATTTCTCTTGCAATGACACATTGGCTCTTTCCCAACACAATGAATGTATTAGAAGCCTCTTTTCCCTTGGAGTCTAGCACACTCCTGTTTTCTGGAGCTATCTCTTTCCCAACCAAGACACTTAGATGATCTCATGTCCAAATTCCAGAACATTCATATCTCACTTTCTACCAGGAACATGAATATTCTACGTACCTGCTGTGATATATTTTGATATTGTCTCCTGTATTCTCAACTTTTTTGTTGGATTAGACTCCAGACCTCATTTTGCATCATCACAAGTTTCCTTCAGGGTTTTCTCATAGCAGAGGAGTAGCTGTCTCTTGCAAGGAGAAGCTTAACTGTCCCCTCAGAGTGATTAGTCTCCGCTGCAGCCAGATTTCCAGCATGATTTTCTTTCATTAGCCACTTCGCTTGTCACTCTGATTTGCACAAAGCCAATGGTTGAATCTTTTCAAAGGGACCAGTGGCTTTTCTTTAATGTGCACTTTTGGTGCCTGAGTCTTTACATGGTTGGGGTTCTAAATAAAAAACTTTGTTATCCTGTGAGTGTCCTAGTTTTAGAAAATGAATTTTTTTTCATCCGCAAAAGTGTTTTCTTTTGTCATAGAGTGGGGATATGAGGCAAACATTAAGAGGTGGCCCATTTCTACCTCAGTCAGCTAGGAAGTCATCTCCAGGGTTGCAGAATGACCCAATAGGAACTCACTTTTTCTCGCATTTTCTTTTCCCCCCACTAAGGTGGCCAATGGTGTGTACAATCCGTGTGTCTGTCTGGTATCAATGGGATAGTCATTAAAGCTCTGTAAATTCTTTGTATCCAGCAGTTGGCATCACTCCAAATGTCGGCACTAGCCACAGCCTTGCTAAAGCTCAGCCTGCCTTTGGGGGCTTATTTCTCTTAGAGGCCCTTGTGAACGAATGATGAGATTTGAGATGCAGAAAGCTGAATTTTGCCTTTGCTGTCTGAGGCACCATTTTGCAATAAGAGGAAAGGTTTGCAGCCCAGTTCCAGGAACTTACATCCCTTCTTAAACTGGGTCCTAGAGCAGTGCCTGGCACATGGCTGAATCTTCTATGGAGCCACATCAGTCACTATCAGGGAAATGTAATGTTGGGCACAGACAGATTTGTCTTGGGAGAAAGGCCAAGTGATCTTTCCTGATAATATCTGTGATGGACTTTTGAGAACTGTGTTACGGATTTAGATGAACAGACTAATCCCATGCTGAGCCTGAAAGGTCATGCAGCTCTAGAGGGAAAATGTCTGAGTTCAAAGCCAAGCCATTCTCTTTTGGTTCAGGGATAAGAGAAGGGAATTGAAAGAGGCAAGCAGAGTGCATGACAGCTCAGAACTTTTTATAGTGAACAGCAGTGGAGTGCACCAAGATAATAAATAATCTGGCTGCGTAGCAGGTCTGGATTGTGCTGCGATGGGAGGTGGGCTGAAAGGCTCAGTGAATACGGATGCTGAAAACATGTATATCTGTATGTGTTAGGAGAAGGCAGATGGGTGAAGGAGAGAAGCAGAATTTGAAGGGATCAGGATGTGCCGAACAGACTGAATGGGTTAACACCTAGAGACACTTTGACTCACAGGAAAACAATCATAGCAATTAAAACACAAATAGCCACAATCATCATTAAGTCCCTGCAATGTACATCCTCTGGATGGATCAAGATTGACGGTAAAATTAAGGATGATCTTTTTGTAGGTAACTATTCATTGACTTTTCTGTTATGTTTATTTATTAGCTCAATATCATTTAATTGCAAAAATAAAATAAAGAATTATCATCAGTGCCTTTGTTCAGGAATATTGGGCAATGCAGTGTGATTAGCTGAGGATGCACAGAGAGAAATCGCATGTACTGGATTAGGAAACCTACAGATAGGATTCCTCAGGGGTACACACCATCCAGGAGTAGCCTGTGTAATACTGTAAGTGTCTAGTTTATGAAATTTGCTTGGAGGTTTGAGGTAGGGAAGGACAATGTGACGGACCACAGCTTATGAGAAAGCAAACCGTCTTGGGCTGGTTTTATTCCAAAGTGGGTGTTCTCATAACCAAATCTGCCTTTGAGCTTAGAGATTGCCACCTCAACTCAGAGCGGTTGAGGAGGTCAACTGTAGCCTTGTATAGTGAAAGTTGGGGAAAGTAAGTGGTTGAAATAGTTTTTGTCCGTGGTTGTGTTGCTTTCCTATTAATATCTGATGGATGTCAGCTCCTAGTTTCATGATGAAAATTGCAGTATAAAGAAAAATACTGCAGTCTGCGTTTGATTTGGCTAAGAAGCGAACAAGTACATGCATTCATTCTACTATACTAATAAACCTTAATTTATAAATAATAGGAGTATATTGCTTCCAGTTGTGGAGGCTGGGAATTCCAAGATCAAGGTACCAGTATGTCAGTGATGGGTAAGGACTTTCTCTCCTTAATGAAGGTGCCCTAGTATTGAGCTCTTATGAGATGGGAGGGGGGAATGTGGTTTCATAAGGTGAAGGGGCCAGCAGCATCCTTCAAGTCCTTTTTTTGTTTGATCTTCTTTAATTTTTGTTAGTGTACAGTTGCAATACTTAATGATTACCTTCGTTCCTATTCCTCCTCCTCCCTCCCTCCATCCCATAGCCCTCCATCCCCAGTTATCCTTTCTATCTCCACAAAGTCCACCCTCTGTTCCCTTTCATCTGTCTTTTATTTTGCTCTTTAAACTATGTTTTGAATTTCTCATATAAGAGAAGCCATGAAATAATTATTTTTAGCATTGAGGTTTCAAAGTATATACATTTTCCTACAAACGATGCAAATTCGTCCTTCTTTATGGCTGAGTAGTACTTCATTGTGTATATATATACTGCATATTTTCATCCATTTATCTGTTGATGAGCATATGGCTGCTAAGGACACACATCCTCTTCCTGAGGGTAGATCTCTCATGGCTAAATTACTTTAAAAAGACCAATTTCTCAAGTTGAGTGTGATCATTGTATCACAGTCATATACTAAAAAAGTTTTGGGAAAAAAAATAAAGAAAATGCTCCATTTCTCTCTACTCCAAGCATGAATTTTTCAGGGACCCATGAGATCAAAGCAGCGCCTGTGTGCAGAAGGTCCTAGTCGCAGATACACACCCAAGGGGAAAGGCCGATAAAGCAGCTTGAAAGAAATTGTTGCAGCATCTCAATTTGCCTATAAATTAGAAACTGAAGAGACTCTGTCCACTGTGTTTATTCAACCATTGGTCACTTGATAAGCATTTACTGATCATCCGTTGTGGGCTTTTATTGAATACCTACTAGGTGCCAATTCATGTGTTTGATGAAAGTCAAAGAAAAGGATGAATAAAGCAGTCTCTTCTCTGGAAAAATTCATCCACGATTGGAGGTTACACACATGATTTTTAAAAATTCAAAGTGTAAGTGTTAGAAATGGCTGAAAAATGTTTTAGAGATTCAGAAATGTTTGCCTGATTCTCCAAGCCAAGGCAATAAAAGGTAAGACACAGCTGTGGCATTTATCACACAGGGAGGCCATGTGGCCAGGCAGTTGGTGATGTAGTTAGCTTTACCATAACTAGCAGGAAGCATCTTTATGCCTTTCTTAAAATAAGGAAATGGAGGCTTCCATCTGAAAAGCGGGTCGCACCACAGCACATGCCTAAGCATGAATAGAGCCAGGAGTTCCTTCTCAGCGTCCTTCATTCCACAGCCTGGCTTCCTGTGCTCCATGTTGGATTTTGAAGGGTTAGCAAACCATTTACCAGTTATCAGAGGAAGGACATCTTAGCCCGAGAACAGACCATGTAGAAAGATTCTTTATTTCTCCTAAGTTACTTTTTTATTATGTGTTTGCAATACAGAATAATTGCATTCACTTTGGGGAGTTGGTACATCCACATCTTCTCTACACAAAATTTGTTTCCTACCATCACTCTTTTATTTTGTTCTTTGGCTTATTTATCCTTTCAATTTCTCGTATTAGAGAAACCATACGATATTAATTTTCTGTGTCTGGTTAATTTCTTTAAACATAAAGTCCTCAAGTTACATTCGTTTTCCTACAAATGATTCAGATTATTTTTTATGGCAGTCATACTCCATTGCATATATGTACCACATTTTCTTCATCTATTCAGTAGTTGATGCACAAAACAGCTGCTTCCAAGATTTAGCTATTATGATTTCTCCTGTTGTAAACATAGATATGTGAGTATCACAATAATATGATGTCTTTAAGTCACTCCGAAAGATACCCAGAAGAGTTATCACTGGCTCAAATGGAACTTCTACTTTCAGTTTTTTTGAGGAATCTCCATACTGATTGCCATAGTGGTTCTATAAGTTGTGTTTCCACCAACAATGTTGGAGGGTTGCTTTTCCACGAAATCTCGCCAACGTTTGTTGTTTGTTTCTTGAGTTCTTATTAACAGCCATACTTACTGGAGTAACATGGGATCTCAATATTATTTTCATTTACATTTCTCTTCTGGCTAAAGATGCCAAACATTTTTATGTATTTATTGCATGTATTTATTGAACATCGTTGTATTTTTATGTATTTATTTGAATATTTCTTTTAAGAAGTACCTATTCATTCACTTACCTTTTTTTGATCAAGTCTTTTGTTTTCAGGAGTTTAGTTTTTTCCTTTGTATATTTTAGTATTAATCATCTTGTTTGTGGAGTAACTAGCAACATTTTTCCCATTCATTCAGTTCCCTCTTCACTGTTGATTAATTCCTTTGCTGTGCAGAAACTTTTTGATTTGGGGTAATTCCATCTGTTGATTCTTGGTAGGTGTTCTGGTGAGAAAGTCCTTGCCTGTGTCTATGTATTGAAGGAGAGAGAGAGAGAGAGAGAGAGAGAGACAGACAGACAGACAGACACGGAGTGTGTGTGTGTGTGTGTGTGTGTGTGTGTGTGTGTGTGTGTGTGTGTGTTACTGGGAACTGAACCCAGGGTCTTCACACTGAGCTACATCTCAAGACCTTTTCATTTTTTTATTTTAAGACAGAGTCTAATTATGTCATTAAATTGCCTAGGCTGTGCTCAAACTTGTGATCCTTTTGCCTCAGCCTCCCAGGGTACTGTGATTGTAGGTCTGGACCACCAGGCCGGGCTGGAACGGCTCTTAAATTTCAAAAAAAAAAAAAATGATGAGTTTAAGCTAAAGCATTTGGAGCAAAGGGCAGCAGGAAGGAAGGAGGTTGGATTTAAAAATTTGTCATTAAAAATTAAAGGTTACAGTCTAGATAGGACAATTCAGGGAAGGGCTCCACAGAACATCCATCTGGACCATACCATTTTAGTTTATCCAGTATTTATAGAGACCTCTTCTAGGGATTTTTCTAAAAAAATATGCAGCACAATTTCAATTTAGACAAAAAATTATTTTGTAGAATCCCAAATCAGGATTTTGAATGCTCTAAGGTACTTGTTTCACATTAGGACAGGATGTATACAATCATTTATAGATACCGGATGTCTGGGTATGGAATGCAGTTTGCATGAAATTTGTTTTTATTTCCTTCTTTGTTTTGCCTTGATCCCATCCCTTCATATTCTTTGCATTTTATGCTTTTAGCCCCGCAGTGACTTTCTCACCATTTCTGGCCTACCTGTGTTACACTTATGTCCATGTACAGGCCCACAGTTGGCAAGTTTATTAATTTCTGGTATATTTCATTCAGGGTATTCCTGGAAACATATAAAACGAGAAATCAGGCATAATACGCCTAATTTTTTGCTGCCATACCACAGTGTCAATGGGAAAAGTTTAATGAGATTATTTAATAAATTTGGACTGCAATCAAGCCACTCAGTGACAATTGGGATTTTCCCCTCCATCCATTTTAAATGGTAATTGCAACTTCCCCTGGAATTCTTCTTTTTTACAGATTGCAATTTTACAGTATTCCCTATGCTGTCCGTGTCAGGCTTGCCATTTGTGGCACTCAAAGCCCCTTCTCAGATTGCCAAATATTGCTTTGGCTGATTATACAATGTTGATTGTGTCTTAAAAATTATTAAAAATTCAATAAATGTCATATTTTTCCAGCGGAAGTGAATATAACATTTCAGTACTGAACTTTTTTCAGACACACCAAATTATTTGCATGTGCACTTAATTGTAAGGAAATTGATCTATAGGCTATAAAGAGTAAAAACGAAAACTGGGTGTGTGGGAAAAATCAGGCTGGATCCAGTGAACACTGATTAGACAGCACTGGTTGTTTTGTGTGGAACAGAGGACAAAGTGGGCATTTTATGTTGTTAGGCCAATTAAGCTTAACAAATAAAATCACCTATATTCTGAATGGTCTCTGGAAAACCTTGAGAAACATCTACGACAAGTCGTCTCTTGAAGTGGGCCAAAGTCCTCTACCTTACGAAGGTGAAATCTACACCATTTCTCAGAGTTGCTCGTATCTTGTAGTTGTTCCAGATATTTATGCGTTTCTTTGGTGAACTTAGTGTCCTGTTATTTCACACATTTAATGATTCTGATTTTGATGTCAACACTGACTTTCAACTGACTCCAAATCCTCTTGGCCAGTGTCAGTTGGACCCCACCTTAAAAATGGACGTTTGCATGTCTGGTGGTCTACCTGGATGGGATGGCCTGTTTCAGTGTGGCAAGTGTCCCATCCCTGGCTTTCTTGTTATTTCACTAAAGTCAGCGGTGCTCTGCTGGTGTCCAGTTAGCTGACCCGCCCTTGCTGCTGTCACCATTCTGGTTTGGGGACTGGGCCACTCTTTACTTACTCTTTACCCTCCAATCCAGAAAAAATCGCAAACTTCAGTTTACAAACTTCAGGCCACCCAGTCTCTCAGCCTGTTATAGTTCTATGGACTTTTTGAGTTTCTTTTTTTTTATGTTTTCAACTGAGTTTTGTTAAATGTGTAAAATTGCTAGGTTCGAGGCTTTGGTATTTCAGGATCTTTCAGCCTTAAATTCTTCGGCTCAGATTATTTTTCAGGAGGATTTGCCTCCCAAGGCATTTCCCTGCGTCTTCAAAGCATGAAATAATATCTCACAATTGGAGCATTTTAGGACATGAATCTGAAACGTTGATCAGAAGGTAATGATGCATAGGTGGGAAACATAATGAAATACTGCCCTATTCTAAACCTTTTTCTTCTTTTTCTTTGTGGCTAAGTTATAAATTCTGTCAGAGCCCAAACTGTCATTGCTCTTCGATTCATGGGGAGTTTTGTAACTTGATTACTGACAGTAAAAGAATGGTCAAGTTTGTTTTTCCTAACTACTATTATTGGTGCTGTCGTTATTGTTATTAACGTACACCATTTACTGAGCGTTTGTTATTTTTCAGGCACTCTGCTGTTTTATGAGACAGGCATTAGTGTCCCCACATACAGTTAAGGAAACTGAGGCACAGAGCAGTTCAGTGGCATGAGGTCACACAGCTGGTAAGTGACAGATCCAAGATTTGAACTCTGACTCTAAACCTTGAACTCTTAAAACTTGACTCCATTTGATTTCTGTTGGTTGACTATTATTTTGACTCTTCCATACAATTCTGTTACTTCATTTACCTCAACAAAATGAGGAAGAAATCTTTGATTCAAGCAATTTTGTGAAAATATCCCTATCAGATACTTTAATGGTTCTTGAAGTTAAAATTCCAAGATTCTAGGATCTCCAGAATTAATCAGAACCGGAAACTCAGATAGAACTGATTCTGCCCTCTTCCTAAAGGAGAAAATAGAAGGCCAAACAGAAAGAAAGTAATTTATTCCCAAAAATTCTGATTGGAAAGTCCGCTTTGTGTTTTAGAATTGATATTCAACTGAATGGATTTCAGATTTATGAACCTGAGCCAAATATTTATTATGCTTCAGCTACTAAGGCAAGAAGGTTGGATGATATACATTCATTCAACAAAGCTCATTCTTGGTGGTGCCTCCTTGGAGCTAGTTCAAGTACAAGACACTCTGAAAGGAATAGACTAGTCATTGTCTTCCCAGTTTCCATAATATGAAAGAGGGAGAGATGGATGAACATAGGCAATTTCAGTGAGCAACTGCTGATACTTCTTGAGTGTTGCTCTGAATCAAACAGTGTTCCATATGCATACTGTCTCATTGAGTTACCAAGACTCTTTAAAAGATAGTATTTTCATTTTCTTTAAGAAACTTGGCAGCCAGATAAGGTGATACATGCCTGTAATCCTAGCACTCTGGAAGGCTACAGCAAGAGGATCACAGATTCAAACCCAACCTATGCAATATAGTGTTTCAAAATGGAAAAAGAAGAAGGAAGGAAGGAGGGAACAGAAAGGGAGAGAGGACATAAGAGGAGAAAAGTGAAGGGAGGAGAGGGGAGGGGAGAGGGGAGGCGAGGAAGAGACTTGCTGCTGTCTACATGAAAGAGTCACTGGTTGTGGTAAGATGGCAGCAGGGAATAGTAATGCGAGGGGAGTCAGATCGATGCAGTAGGGTTGGGATTGGGAGGTAGGAGCTCAGAGTTCACATTCAGACTTTGTCCCTCACTGGTTGCTGAGTGACCTTGGGCTGGTGGGCTAATCTATGTGATCTGGTTTTCTCATTCCCAAGGGGGACATGCTGCAGAGGCGGGACAACAGTGTTCTATTGTGGCCCTGCTCACTGTGAGGTCAGCAGGCCATCCCTCTGGCTGGACCCAGCATGTCAGTTGGAAATCTGGGTGTAGAACTTAGGAAAGGGGTCAGGGCTGTAAGTGGACTCAAGAGGCATCTCCAGGGATGTCAGAGTAGTTGTGCTAACTGGGGCCAAGTAGAGGGAGGAGAAGCAAAATGACAGGACGAGGACTATTAAACCCACCTGCTTGTTCCTGAGAGGTGTCGGGCTTGAGAAAGAGAGAACTGGCGCTTACTGCATTTTTTAGCCCCATCGTCACACAGGTAATGTGTTTTTTGATTTCTGAAGCTGTCTTTGACCACTTTCCTCACGTCAGCATTTTGTACCCAAACATGATTTATCATGAAGTCGAGGTAGTAAGCACTAATGACACGTGTTTATTGGTTTTCCACATTTGCCATGTCTTTGAATGAAATGACTCTAGTGGCAGGACCTCACCTGTGGCCTCATCATTAGCTAAGTTTATCTTCAAAGCCTAAAAACAGGTTTTTCCTTCATTATTTATGACCCCAAATCGTCTTTTTTTTCTTTTCTAAGGGGTGTCATATGTTGTCAGAGAAATTGCAATGCTGTTATTTGGGGAGTTATGCATGCATTCATTCACTCTCTTAGTTTAATTTGGAATTTGAAAATGCAGTTGGCCAGCAAACTTAAGAGTTATTCTTTTTAAATGAACGTAAAATGGCTTGTTAGTCTCTGTTTGCTTTTTCTTAATCTGCATCACTAGCATCTAGCTGTTTGTTTGCTCCTGCCTTCAGACTCATCCCAGCAGCCTGTGCCATTAAAGACTCGCATATAATATACCAAGACGCCTTCTGAAACCAATGTAGGTCCTTGCTAAAGACCTGGAGGATGTTTGCTGCACAGGAATGTGTATGGGAAGTGGAGGGATGTTGCATTTCATTGCTACCCATTCCCACTCTTCTCCAAGTTCCACTTCCTCCAGTTACTGCTCAGATTTTCTCCTTTCATCCTTCTGTACTGTCTCTCTCAGCCAACGCACCTTTGAACACTTTCTCTTTGATGCTACATTTTTCCTCTTCTTGCGTCCTCATTTACAGTCTTTGTCAACACCAACCACTTCGCCTTATTATTCACCATCATTAAAAAGTAGAGGAGGAGGAATTCTTGTGCTTTGTTCTTGTCACAAAAATATTGATTTCCTAATGTTAATTATTGAAATAGAACTGAACCTCATTCAATAAATCAGGTACAGCGGATTCCTAGCCAAAGAGCATGCATTTATCTTTTTATAATTTAGTGTGATTTCACTGACCTTTGCAGACTTACTTTGCAATCCATTTCTGGCTTTTAATATATATGTCATCGTATATGTATTACAAATAAGTATAGTTTATTAATACTTATTACAAATTGTATTGTTAATGAACAAATATATAAATTAATGCAAACTATAAGATTTTTCAATATATTAATATATATAGCATTTTATTTATATATAGATATTTATAGCGTCCTGTAGAAGTTGCCAAGTGCTGAATGGGTCCAAATGTCTGTAGACCAAAGAGATGGCAAATGTGGAAAACCGATAAATAAGTGTCATTGGTGCTCACTACCTTGACTTTATGGTAAATCATGCGTCGGTACATAACGCTGACGGGAGGAAAGTGGTCCAGATCCACCATAATCATAATGGGGAAGGAAGTGAAATCTAACTCTGAAATCCTTCCTTTCCCTAGCCTTTTTCCCCTCCCTAAGCATTTGCAAAACAGGGAAAATTAGGAATCAAAGGCCTTTCAAAGATTTTTCTTTATCTGTATAAAGATATAACTTAAAATTGGTTAAAAAGGAATACAAATATTGCCAGGTGTCATCCCAGTGGGCACTCGTTGGGTGACTGGATGGATGGATCGAGTGTGGGAGAGCAGGTGGCCTTCACCTCTAAAGTACCAGTAGGAGAGAGTGGGTTTACTGCCTGTTGATGTTGTATGTATGCTGATGCTTTTGATCTGTTTTAGCACTAGTTAGGGTGACATTACCTTTTCTTCTAGAAAATGCACCTGTAACCCTTTCCCATCTGAGTAACTTCCCCAGTGACTTCCCCAGTAGTGGCTGCAGTTGGATTTCCATCCAAAGCATCATAAACTTTGCACCAGGGATAGTGGTGGTGAACACCTGAAGGATTGGAGAACTTTTGTTATTTCTCATGTTGCCTGTGTTCATAGCCCATTTCCAATTTCCCAGTTAGAAACCTGCATCTTTTGTTATGTTTTGTGACATTGAGAGACTGAAACAAACGTTAGCAAGTAGGGTTTGGTGCTTATTTAGTCAATTGTGTTCAATTCTGCGCTTCTGTTAATACTGTAGCTAGACCCATCTTATAACACATTAATTTTTCTATCTCTTTAAAATAGAACATGTGGTATGTTTAAAGATTAGACATTGGACAGAGAGCCACCAAATAACTTTTTCTATGGATTTATACGAGCCATTAGTTAAGGGAGAGGGGTGGTAGGATGCTTTCCTGCTCTGAGTGAGGCCCTAGGTTTGTTCATCAATTCTGCAAAAACAAAGCAAAGCAAAATCTACCCCAAACCCACTAGTTAAACTATTCTATGAACAAGAAACATATAAGGAAAAAGAAAATAGCTCTTCTATATCTCTTAAGTTTTTGGCTAAAATTTGCTTTTGAAATACATTCTGCACATGAATTAATAACATCTAAAGTTTTAAAATGTATATTTTAAAAGTAAATGTTTAACAAATTGACTCGAGCTACCTCAAAGTTGGGAGGCAGTTGTAGGAAAACCAGAAAGCAAAAATTGAGTACATTATTGGCATGACAATGTAATGGTTAATGGAAGTTATTGTTAATGAAATAGCACCATGGCATGGAATAAGTGGAAGGTGTTTCTTAGGATGATAAAGCTTTGGAAGAAAAAGATTAAACTGCGTTGCAATTATGCAAATAAAGGAAGCTAGAGTCTGCAACACTTCGCTACTTTTAATCCCCTTTACATATATTTTGGAGTCTGTCACCTAATACCAAAAATGGAATATAATTTAAATTCCCAAACATCCTGTTTTTGCCCCTTTATTTGTTGAGAGAAGGTACCAATTTATGACGTTTTTCTTCCGTTTGTTTAGGGACTTCTTTCAAGAGTTAGGTTTTCATGACTCAGATGGTTTGCTTTTGTTATTCCTTAAATAATATTCACTTCCCTTTACAAAATCATCCTCGGTCTCTAAAAGAGTTTTTTTTTCCATTAATTCGTAACAGTAGATTTGGCATTTACAAATAGGATATGACATTATGTGGGAATCTATTATCCAATATTCTGAGACAAGTTGTTACCATAAGTAATATTTTTCACTGCCACAAAAGTGTGTAATTTTCTTTTCATGTAATTAATTGGGGGTAGTTGTGAGAATACAGTGATTCAGCCTGGTTGGGAATATTCTGTTTAATCGTTTAATCCAGTTGAGGAAGACCTGCTTTCCCTATTGTTTGGGCAAAGGAACGGAAGCTAGGAAACTTTGATATTCGTTCTGGAACATATTTCCTTTCTCTTGAAAATGTGTTTAATATTTTATACGTTTAATGTTTTCCATGGTCATTTGTTATAAGAATCTTGGCAGTATTTGTCAACTTTAAAAGCTTATAATTTTAATACGTACCTTATGTAACTGATGTAAAAAAATGGACCCCAAAATTAGCTTAATTATACGTGTGAAAATATAAATTACTATATTGAGAACTATTAAGAGTAGGTATTAGTAAGATAAATTCTTGCTCTTCCTAACTATTTTAAAGAAGTTTGAAAATACTGACTTTTTTCTTCATAATCTATGCTATCATCGATATGTTTATTATTATTTAAAATATTCATTAAAGTGAAACGTTATTTTAAATTATTATATAGAAATTTGTCAAGTCTTAATTTTCAATTTTGAGTTTATTTACAAGTTCGTTGTATTATAATATATACAGATATTTTATAGTTAGTACAAATTTCCTAAGCCTAATTTTGTAATTTAGCTATTTTCGTTCAAGTTATATTTCTTAATATATACAAATAATATATAAAATACTCCCCCCTGTATTAACACTTTTTTGCAGAAGAAATCATACTTAGGAACTGCTCCTGTTTAGAGGAAAAAGAGCATCTTTTCACTAGATTAAGTTCTATGTGGGGTGATAGCATGTTATTTCTTTATCATTATTTAAAAAATTTTACGGATCCTTTCTTTGTATGCGCAGCAATGGATTTTTAACACTGAACTGAGGTTGAAGTGAAATTGTAGATTGTATACTGCGTTTATGTTTTAATTAGCTGATGACCCCGCTTAGCGGCTCAGTGCTCCCCATGGATTCAAGCCAGTCTTCACGCTCTCTTAGGCCATAGTAAAGGAGCATCTAAGACAAGAATCCTCTGTCCACCTCGCATTTACCAGTGAGAGGGAAAGGAGGAATGAGATGATTTGAGAGGGGTTCTATCTTGCTAGAGGGCTGGATGAAATCGGGGATCCCTGGGAAGTCAGTCATGCCTGAATGTAGGGTACTCTACAGTGAGAACTGGACACACTTGCCTTGGACACACCTGCCTCCCCTTTCTAATAAGCAGAATCTGAACGGAAGTTATGGGGGGGTTACAATTTGAATCAGCCTGTACTGTCTAGAAAACCTTAGAAAGAGAAAGTCATCACAGCTGGGCTGGTGCCACAGGTCTGTAATTCCGGCACTATGGGGGTCTAAGGCAGGACGTTTACAAGTGCGAGCCCAGCCTGGGAAAATTAGTGAGGCCCAGTGTCAAAATGAAAACAAAAAGTGGACTGAGGATGTAGATCAGAATGAAGACCCTGCCCCCCCCACACACACACACAAGCACACGCATGCTTTGATCATAAACTAAGCTACGCAAAAGCCAAGCAAAGCTGGAGAAGTCACTAGTTTAGAGACTGAACCTAAGGCGCTCTTTACTGAGTCCAAGTCTTTTCTAAATGGAATAAAGGAGAAATTAGCATACAATTAGTATGTTTTGACTCTACTTTTCTGTCATGAATGAATGGAAAACAACAAGAAGACAAAATGAAAATGAAATAACCCACTTATTTAATGAAACTAAAGGAGCAAGGACAGGGAAGTTGGTCAAACAACTTCTAAATGATCCACCATGACTTGGAGTCACCAGTCAGTGACAAGTAGTCTCTGGAAAGGGAGCCTCTCCAAAGCAAGTGTGAAAGACTCAGTCAGAGGCCCTGATTCAGGGCCTGGAAAAGAGTGCCTTTGGCCGTTATCCTTACCAGAAAGCAGCCCTGAGATAAGATCTGCAGAAGGCCAGGTCTGGAATGTGGCTGGGTACAGGAAGACAGTGGGTGGCAGTCAGCTACACAGCACTTATCTCAGCCAGAGAAAAATGATTTTTTAAAAGCGCCGAATCACCAGAAACACAAGCACACCTTGTGACACAGGGGGTTTCCTGCAAGCCATATGCAGAGTGTCTGTTTGCATGGAAAATGATTAGGGGGATAAAGAATTCCACAGTCATTTGTGATCTAAAGAAGGGTTCCTGGGGAAGAGGTGGGAGTGGGGACAATGGACGGTGAGGCTCTTTCCAGAATCTTCTAAAGCTAAACTCCCTTCTGAAACAACGAACAACTACAACACCAGAAGAGCACAGTGGCAAGTCTACAAGCTTACATTCACCCAAAGCACCTTTCAGGTATAAAGATAAAAGTGAGACAGTTTTGCACTTCTAAGTGGGTTTCACATCTGCAAGATCTTTGATTTTTCCTTTGCAGTCCTGGGGATTCAACCCAGGACCTTCACATTGAACTACACATCTAACCCTTCTTAATTTTTGATGGTCAGACAGAGCCTAGCCAAGTCCTTAAGTTGCCCGGGATGGGGTCAAACTTGTAATCCTTCTGCCTCAGTCTCCCAGGGAGCATGCCACTTTGCCCTATGAGGTGTTCTTGAAACAAGACTTTTTTTTTTTTTTTGACAGTACTAGGGATTGAACCCAGGCCTCTTACATTCTATGCCAGTGCCTGGTCACTGAGCTATATCCCTAGCCCCAGAACAAAAAACTTAACTGTGAGACCCTTTCAGCCAGAAATTAATAGAGAAGCTTTAGTGAGTAGTATGTTCATTTCAATGTAAGAGTCTAGCCAACAGTGGGATTGAGGGTTACAGTAGGGAATCCAAATATTTTTATGTCTTCCTAATATAGAATAACATGATCAGTCTAGCATACTAACACAAAACAATGGCAGGAGAGGGTGTGGGAGAAGTTTAGGACTAAGGATTGCCTCATGCTGCAGAGCCAGACTAAAAAGGTTCTCCCTAAAATGAATACATTAAACAATAAATTACAAGTGCAGTTTAAAAGTAAAAAACCAATTGAGAAACATAAAATATAGTACGAAAAATAAAAGTTGATACGTATAGTCAGGAGAGGAGGTAAGAGGGAGCGCAGAGTCTAACACTCCCCTGCCTCAGGCATGTAATAAAATTTTGTGTGTTTCTTTCCCTGTTTAAAAAGGAGGAAGCATACATGCATTGATTTTTCTCAGAGTCCAAAGTTAATAGACCTTGTCTAAAATTAATAACGCATGAAAGAGATGTTTGGATATATAACACACTTAATAAACCTAGCCAGTAGATGTACAAAATTGACTATGATCAAATTGTCAGGAGTAAAAGAAAAACAGGCTGTGTCACTGTATGACTTAGCTATGAGTCAAAACAAGGGGAAAGGAAAAGCATTTTTCCCTTTGTTCCTTACTGTACCCTTTGTTGTGTAGGATTTGATCTTTCATTTTTATATACCATGCGCCTATGACGTTTTCATAATTAAAAAAACATGAATAGAGAATTTTTCTTGAAAATCCTCAAACTCCAGTTTGCTGTAATGGCTGTGTCGTTTCCTAAGTGCCAAACAACTGACCTGTTTTCTTTGCCAGATTTCGGAAGATGAGCCACCAGATTCATTTGTAGGACTTCTTCATAGAGGTCTAACGCCTGCCTTGGTCGTCGAGACCTCATCTTTATTGAAAAGGAAAGTTGTTGTAGGACTACAATAATGGGCCGAGATAAACTGTCTCATATTTAATTAGATTTTTGAAATGTTTCGGATTAAAACTACCCTGATATGGACTATATGCTGCAACAGGTTAGACATTTCAAATTAACTTTGGAATAACTTAAAACCAGGTCAAGAGACAGGAAATGAAAACTGGAGATGAGCAAGGAAAATCTCAGAGTAGAAAAAGGGCTCAGAGAAAATTCTTTTACAATGAGTGTTCTTAAATCTGTTGATTAAACCCCTGAAAGGGTAGGTACATCATGACCCAGCAAGATGGGCTCAAAGGAGAAGGTGGCAGGAAATGAGAAAGGGCATTTGGAGAAAATATGTTTACCTCTAATATTTCATAACGCTACAGTTCTTTCTAGAGAGCATTGTGCAAGGGAGAGTCCTCCGAAATGTGTGGATCTTGTGGGTCTTTCTCAAGCCACCATGTCTCATGCCTTACGTGATTGCCCTGTGCTGTATATCTCCCTTAAAGGGATTCCAGTTCTGATTACAGTCAAGCCTGTAATCCCAGAACTTTGGGAGGCTGAGGCAGGAGAGTGGTAAATTGTGGCCCGGTCTGGGCAATTTAGTAAGTTAATGAAAACCTGTCTCCACATAAAAAATGAAAAATTGGCCTGGGAATACGGCTCTGCGTGAATCTGGTTCAGTCGCCGGTACCACAAAATAAATAAATAATCTGAAAAACATGTGACTTACTCATTAATGTCTGAGTTTTTCAGCAGCGTGCAAATAAACAGGTCCCAGACTTGGGGATTTCATGGTCTTGTACATCGTTCTTTGAAGTGTCACTACCATAGTGACAGTCATCACTTTAAAATAAGCTTTTTTCTTCTTGAACTGTAAGACACAGAAAGAAAAACGCTCAAGTTATAAGTGGGCAAGTCAAAGGTTTTCACAGAGTAAGAACAAAGGAGACATGACAACCCCACTTGAAGCTCCTCGTCCTCCCATGAAGCCACTGTCCTGCCGGAGTTTTGCCTTGGTACAACTTCATTTTAATGGAATCACGGCAGGTGTGTGTTTTGTATCTAGTATCTTTCACTCAACATTCTGCTTCTGAGTTTCATTCTTTTAAGAATAAGCGCTATAGTGTTTTTCCCCTCTCACAATTATTATTTTTATTAGTATATTTATAATACCTAATAAGTATATTTGTCTTGAAGAATAGGCACACATAAACATGACATCTTTTTATTAGTATATGTTGGTGATATATAACTCTATTCATCTTAGGGAATTGGTATGTTTACATATTGCACCTTAATCGCTTTGACTTCCCCTTCTCCGCAGCCTCCCGTGACCCCTCATCCCAGTGCCTTCCCCATCTTCACATAGTCTAACTCATTCATTCTAAAAGCTATAGAACTTCCTTGAATGAAAATATCAGAAGTTGCCCAGCTTTTAAACTGCTCATGGACATTTGAGTTGTTTCCAATTATGAGCTATCACAAATAGTGCCCTTATAAGCATTCTACTAACATGCCATTTGGTGAACATCTGTGTATTTATGTCGGGTACATATATAGGAATGTAATTTTTGGGCCAAAATGTGTCTTTTATACTCTGCTTTAGTGTTGACTTCCAGTACCCCAAAGTATTCGTACCGCTCTACTCTTCCAGGCTGTGTGCGAGAGTCCTGATTGCCTCCTCTCCTCTCTTCAGTGCCTGTCATTGTGTGTCTTTTCCAGGGTGGCCAATCTGAGGGACGCACAGAGGTATTCCATTATGGTTTCTAGTTACATCTCTAAACAAGGGAAGTTTTAACAGTAAAATTAGAGTATAAATGCAAGCTGGTCATGATGGTGTATCCAGGAATCCCAACATTCTAGAAGGCTATGGCAAGAGGATCACAAGCTGAGATCTAATAAGATCCTGCCTCAGAATTAAAAAATCAAAACGTTTGTGGTGGCACATGTCTGCAATCCCAGAACTCAGAAGGCTGAAGCAGGAGGACTGCCATAAGCTCAAGGCCAGCCTGGGCTACAGAGTGATACTGCGTCTCAAAAAAAAATTACTGATATCTGATAAATAGTTTCCACTATTTATGACTCAATTTACAGACCTCAGAATCATTTTTTTTTTCCCTCAGAGAGAGTTTCCTAGAAAGGAAAAGTGCAGTTGACCTTTGGTAATTTTGTGTTCTGAAGCTGTGGTCTTTCTTAAAAGTGCAATTTTAAAATTATGAATTTCCTTGTTTCCTTTCTACCTAATTTTTGTCTATCCTATCTCAACTCCCGCTGATAAAATGTCAGCTATTGACCAGCACCAGTGCATAGCCCAACTTGTTAGAAGAAAGGCTCTAGCTGAATGTAGAGGCTATGCTTCCTTAGACTACAAACCTATCATGCTGGACTCATGAGCCAAATCTCCAAGTATCTGGGTTGCTCATCACAAAGTTATACAGAGGCACATTTACTGTCAAGCTAATGACCTTTGAGCTCCTGAGCTTTTTGCTTGCACAGTGCCCTTCTAAAACCCTGTATATAAATTAATTCTTTCAGAATTTTGTGTTCTTTCTCTCAATTAGCTATTCTCCCAAAAATGTATCAACTTCTGGCTTCATTAACACCTGGATAACACCTAACTTCATGATGTCTACCATTCTCATTTGACTGATTTTATTTATTTATACACTTGTGTCTGGAAGAGAATTTGGAAATTGAATGGACTAAGTTCTTTCTGACAGAATGCTGCAGTTGGGTGTGAATTGTATTTTAGTTAATGATAATAGTGACCGCTAGTCATTAGATGATCATTTGCCCGAGGTAGAATCTCAGCAGAATTTCCTTCCACATTCACAAGACCCTTATGACAAAGGCAATATTCTTATTCTTAGTTTACACAGAGGACAAGGGACCTCAGACAGATTAAATAAACTGGTCAAGGTCATATTTCTATATAGTTGGAGAGCCAGTGCAATTTGCTTTTATTGATAATTAACTACTAAAATGATCACCTAATTCAAATCCACTTAAAATATAATGAGGACAGTGTAAAAAGAGAACTGACAGAATGGGGAAAATATTCACCATGAATACCTCAAATAAGAGGCTCATAACGAAAATATACAGGGAACTGAAGAAAAGTAAGTCCCTCAAAATTAATGATCTGATTGAAAAATGGGCCAAGGAAATGAACAGGCAGTTCTCAGACAAAGAAGTTGAAATGACCAATAAATACACGAAAAGATGTTTAACATCCTTAGCCATTAGAGGAATGCAAATCAAAACATCACTAAGATACCATCTGATTCCAGAGAGATTGGCGTATATCAAGAACACAAGCAGCGACCAGTGCTGGCGAGGCTGTGGGGAAAAAGGAACCCTCCCGCACTGCTGGTGGGACTGTAAATTCGTACAACCGCTCTGGAAAGCAGTATGGAGATCTGTCAAAAGACTAGAAATAAATATCCCCTTCAATGCAGCAATACCTCTCCTGAGAAATTTTCCAAAAGATTTAAAAATAACATGTAACAGAGATATACATGTATACCCATGTTCATAACAGCACAACTAACAATAGCTAAAATGTGGAAGACACCGAAATACCCATCCACAGACCAGTGGATACATAAATTGTGGCATCTCTACACAATGGAATATTACTCATCTATAAAGACAGAGAGGTTACAGGCTTTTGTAAGTAAATGGATGCAACCTGAGACCATCATGCTCATTGAAGTGAGTCAGAAGGAAAAGTTCACATTTCAAATGGTTTCTCTAATGGAAACCAAAATCTCAATTATTTCGTAGAATTAATTTAGGGGAATATTGGGAATTGAAGGGGAGGAAGAGAGGTGGGAGTCTTAAAAAGGGGGAGAACAAGGATTTGTAATTTTGCCATGTTGTCTACATACACAAATTACTTAAGATCCATGTAAACATTATGCGTTGCATATATACACGTCAATGAAATGGGAAAAAAAGAAACTTGAAAGGATATTTTAAACTTGTACCATACTGTATACCAAATAGGCCAAACAAATATATTAATAATATTTCACCCAAAAGTATCAAAATAGACATTCTTAAGTGCATAAAAAAATATGAGGACCAATGCTGAAGTATCCTCAATATTAACTTATTTGCAGTTATTATTTATCTTTATTATTAGCAGAGATGTTCTCTGTTTAGAAGGAGTTATGTTTAAGCCTAGTTTGTCTCCTCCCTGCCGTGTTTTCTGATGAATCCTCCAAAACAGGGCCCCATGTGAGCTTCAGGCATTTTTATGTGGAGGACAAAAATTAGGAACAGCTGAGCTGGAATACCTGCCTGCCAGGGTCAGAGAGAATGGCTGTACAGAGCTGCTCCTCCTCCTGCAGCAGCTGGGGACTGGCTTGCCACCTGGTGCAGTGTTGGTGCCATACTCTGGATACAACTCAGCAGACTTCAGGGGCACATGCAAATCTGACAAGCGTGGAAGAGGCGCAAACTTGAACCAAACTGAGGCCTTTTTGTGGTTTCAGTTGCGTTGTCAGTTTATTTTATTCTACAACAACGATTCCATAGCATTGAGCACTATACGGTTAATCTTGAGCTTTGAATTTAGGCCAAGATAATAGTTTTTTCTTACTTAATGAAAAACTTGCCTTGCTTTTTAGATCCAAATAAAACCCTGCTCTTTACAGTTGAAGCATTTTGAAATTTGGTGCGCTGTAATTTTTCCCCATGTAGCTGTATAATCAGTAATATAAATTGTTCTGCTGTAGATCACATTAAGTGATACAAAAGAATTCTGTCCAGAACTAGAAAAGCTATCCAGTAATGTCAAGTGACAGAATAAGATGTCATTGCCTCCCTCCACCCCACGGAAGGAACAGAGATTAAAATGTAGTGTGATAAAAGATGGCTGGGGACAATATGAGCCAGTCTTACTCAGGAGTGTGCAGTTTCTACATATGACAGGCTTCAAAGTTTGCAGTGGTGTTTTCATTGATAAGCGGAAAGGCCATTTCGACAGCTGATAGTGTGAATAGCATGGTATTTTCCTCTAAGGGAGAGGAAATGAGGAAATGGAATGTTTTCTTTCCTTCCTGGGAAGTTAGTATCTGCTTAGCAACTTACTGGTAATGTTTTTTGCTTTCAAATTTGCATCTGCAGCATTCTGACGCTGCCGAGACACTACTTGAAGTATGTATGCAAGCAGTTACACATAAAATATACATGCTGCAAGTTGAACCTGTGGCTTCACATGTGCTGGGCAACAGCTGAGCTGGAATAGCTGCCCGCCAGATCAAATGCTGCAGGTTGAACCTATGGCCTCACACACGCTAGGCCAGTGTGCTACTACTGAGTCATAACCTCAACCCACTTCCAAATATCTTCTGGGTGTTTTTGTTGTTGTTGTTGTTGTTTTGACAGAGGGTCTCGCTTTGTAGCCCAGGCTGAACTCACTATGGAGCCCAGGCTGGCCTTGGACTCAAGGCAATCCTCCTGTCTCAGCCTCCTGAGTGCTGGGATTACAGGCGTGTGCTACTAGCCCAGTTTATGTGGTGCTGGAGAATCGAGCTCGGGTACTTCGCACTTACGTTAGCACTTGCTAGGCAAGCGCTTTAACCACTGAGCCATTCCTCCAGCCCCCAAATATTTTCAAAGTATATTCAATAGCTGAATAAGAGTGTGGCAAATAGTAAATTTATATGTTAGCTACATGGAGAAAGCAGAAAAATGAATGACTTTTCCCAGAATGAGGATTTTTTGTGAGATGAGAGAGCTTGATAAATGGTTTAGATCTTTCTCGCCGGTCTTCTTTTGGAACAGGATTTTAGTTTCCTTTTGTTAGGAAGAAATTCACAACTTCCTTATTAGTTCTGTGTTTCCAAAGTAATAGGCAGCAAAATCAAATCTGCTATAAAAAATAGTGGCATGAGAGAAAGATTTTTGAGTAGTTTACATTTCAATATGGGTTGTATGTGTGCAGTAGACTGAATTTTGTGTCCTCTCAAAATGCGTACGTCAAAACCCTAATTCCAGTGTGGTAGTATTAGGAGGGAGGGCCTTTGGGCGGTGCCTCAGTCTGCAGGCTGAAGCCTTCGCGAGTGGAGTCAGCGAGTACCCTTGCTACGGGGATCCCAGGGGCCATGGGGGGCTGTCTCTGCTTGCTAGGCCCGTACTTTAGCCACTGAGCCATTCCTCCAGCCCCCGAATATTTTCAAAGTATATTTAAAAGCTCTCACAGTGACTATAATGTTTTAATAAAAGTGTGGTAAATAGTAATAGTGTCCTTCCTGGAGGGTACAGTGAGAAGACGGCAAGCCAGAAGGCAGGCTCTCCCCCAGATACTGGATGTGCTGGCGCCTGGGTCTTCGATTTGCTAGCTTCCAGAACTGTGAGGAACAACTGTTACTTAAATCCTCCAGTCTGAGATCATTTGTTGCAGCATTCTAAGCTGACTAAGGCAATGTGTGTCACGTGACGCTAAGGCACTCCTTTTCCGTGTATGGCAATCACAATCAGCCACTGTGAAAGCACTGAGACCTCAACACGTTCTTAGTTTGTATACGAAGAGACATGGCGTTACTTCTATTGTTATGTCTATTATCTCTTAACTTCAAAGGCAAAATTATTTTATGTTTCTACACCTAAAACAAAAGGTTGGCAGGCCACGATAAAAAGTAAGTTGAACTTCTTCAAAGTTGAAAACTTTCGTACATCAAAATACATTATCGACAGAGTGAAAAGGCAGCCCCCGAGCTGGGAGAAAATTCCTGTATATCATATATCTCGTAACAGATTGACGTCCAGAATAATAAAACTCAGCAGCAAAAATAAAGTGAAGAAACAGAAAGCCTAATTAGAGCATGGACAGAAGACTTTTGAAGAGCCTTTTCTCCAGAAATCAGTAAATGGCCACTGGGAATATGAAATGATGCTCAGCGTTACCGCTAGTTAGGAAAATGCAGATCAAAACCTCAACGAGATACCTCTTTATACCCATTACGATGGCAATTGTCAAAAAAGGAGAAATAGTTGCCAGGCATTGTGGTGTATATCTGTAATACTGCCCCACTGGAATCCCTTCCTGGACAACTTACCAACTTTGTGTAGCTTAGTGGGAAGGCCCTGGGTTCAATCCCTAGTGGCACTAAAAGAAACCAAAACAACAGCAGAAAGTAAGTGTTGGTGAGGGTGTGGAGAAATTGGAACCCTCATGCATTTTTGTGGTCATGTGAAGTAACGTAGCCAGGAAAAATGATAAGGCAGCTCCTCAAGTAATTAAGTGCAGAGTTTCTATATGGTCCAGCAATTTCACTTTGTGGTATAATCCCGGAACTGAAGGCAGGGTCTCACAGAGATGTTTCTACACACACATTCTTGGTAGTATTCTTTGGAATAGCAAAAAATGGACATAAGTCAAAAGTTCACCGATAGATGGGAATAAACATAATATGGTCTACATATACAATTGAATTTTATTCAGGCCTATAGAAGGGAATTCTAACTGCACTGCAACATGGATGAATGTTTACGACATGGGGCTAAATGAAACAAGCCAGTCACCAAAGGACAAGTATTGTGTAATTGTGCTACAATCGTCAAATTTATTTGTAATGGAAAAAAAAGCAGAAAGGTGGTTGGTGGACAGAATCTCAGCTTGGGGAAATTAAAAAGTTCTGAAGTTGATCGTACAACATTGTGAATGTCGGTAGTGCCACTGGAGAATATGGTCAAAATTATTTATTAAAATGCTGAAATTTATGTTATGTATATTCTACCATGGTAAATACGAAGAGAGCTTGATATGTTCAATTTAATAGTCATCCCCAACAACTTCATGTTAGCAGGTTGCAGAAAGGCAACACCAAGATTTTAACTCTGGTGAGTTTCTCTTGAAGAGCCCCAGAACCAGGATTGAACAGTAATAACTTTGTCTCGACTAGTTACTGGAAATCTCCAAGGGACATTTTTGCTTTCTATGATTTTTAAACATTAGGGGAATAGAGAAAGAGAATTGAATTATGATTCTTAATGTGGAAAATGTATGGCTTCAGAAATTCCACGCTGGGTATCTGTATAAACAAGTAGGCGACCATCTGTTAGAAAAGTCTAGAATGTAGGTCGCTAGTCCTTGCTGTGTTTTTGGTCACACCCATTATGTCACTTCCAGTGATTTCTGCAACAAGACTTCCAAACACACATGATTTCTGTAACTGCAATAATATTGTAAAATACGCCACAAAGTTTGTCCTTAAGGGAATCATTGCTATATATATATATATATATATATATATATATTTAAACAAGGGTACAGAGTGCCGGAAGCTATCATCAATGCTAGATGGAGGGACAGTGATGTCTGTTTCCATGATGCTGCAAATGTGATTGCTGGGAGATCTATTAATAGCCCAGAGTTGATTTTTGACCTTCGATTTATTAAATTGAAGAAGCTATAAAAACAGAGATAAATAAAACGAAGTGAGGTTAACCCAGGGCGTATTTGCACCTCGGTTCTTTTCTGGATATTTAGCACGTTGTATTGTGGGGGCAGTTAGGTATATACATACATAATTAGTGTTTTCTGTGTAAATTCTTTGGAATGTAATTATTACTTTCAGGCAAATCTGAATGGAAATAAATCTCGTAGAGCTCACCTTCTCTCTTTGTTCTGCCATTTTGTTTGTTTTCAAAGAACCGTTGCCGTGTTAGCAAATTACCACCACTCTAAGGAAGGCTGGGAGTAGGAGGGGCCGGTTTTTCTCTTGACCCTCTCTTCTGTATGCAGTCAGCTATAGCTTGTGTTGGGGATGAGGCTGGGGAGCCTTAGGGTCTCATGCGTGACACCAAATCTCTGCCTCATCTGATAATGACCACAATAGACATTTAGGTTTAGGGTTAGAATTAATGTTACTTTCCTCTATTTTAGTACTGTGCTGCTTTTGGTTGACCAGCGTTCACTTTCGCTTTTGTTTTTATTTTGCTTTCCTGGCAGACTTACCAGATCAAATGTTGAACCGTAACAGACCATAAATCTTGATTTTTAAAGAATTGGATGTTTTGTGTGCGTATCCAATTAAATGATACCAGACATGTATGCCTGAGTATGAATACCTTCACATGGATTTATCGTAAACCCGGTGAGGTCAGTGAGACCAAATTCCAGCCACCGTAAGATTTTGCAGGATTGGCTCGCTCTGTGAGTTGAGCTGTAAAACGCAGGATTCATTTGGAACATGTGGTGATAGTTTATTGAAGGGCAACCATCCATGAATGTACATTGGCAAGCTTGATGTTTTCAGTTTAATTTTCTATATCAAAGCGAAACATGGAAAAAGCATTTCAGTGTTGTCTCGCTTTTACTTAAATGCCAATTCTGAACAAGTCTGAGTCACCATTGGTCAACAATAATCTGACATGTGAAAAGTAGTCATCCAGGCCAAGTTAGAGAAGCTCCTTTTCATCCTTCCACAAATAAAACAAATACAAAAAAATCTTATCTTGCTCTGATTAATTACTGACATTTTAACTGGTGAAAAACGTGCTGGTTGCCTAATACTCAGCCAGTGCTCCATGTTCTGCTGTATAGGGAGTGAGCACGTCTTTGAAAATTTGTTTGAAGAAAAGAATATATGAGAATTATTTTGTGCTCAAGGAATAGAGTTCTGACAGTTACATTTCAACTTTAAGCTCATATATTCATTTATTTCCTAATCATTTGGGAGAAATTCGGAGACAGCTGTTTGGCGCTTGTACTAAAATCTTAAGTCATGAAAAGAGGAAACAAGAAAGTATTTTGAATTCTGCAGACGTAAAGGGAGCTCTGAGGCTTTGGAGAATGATCATAGAAGTCACTTAATATTGCTTTTGTTTTGTCAGCTCAGAGACATTGAAAGAAAATGGAATCTCTCTCTTAAAAAAAAGTCAATGCAGCTCAATAGTTGGGTATAACAGTCTTGTCTTACAAAATAATGCAAACCAGGACTTTCTTGAGCTACGTGCAATCTGACGTTGCAGTTCTGCGAACCAAACATATAAAGCACAATTAGAAGAATATGCATTGGTTAAGAGATGGCTTTTATAAATAGCCAGAACAATTTCAGTTGGAATATTAAGGAAATCTCGGTAAGAATACATAAGCAATCAAATTGTCAAAGGGAGTAATGGGTTTGCCAACCCTGGAAAGGTTCCAGGCTGAACTTGACCTCACCTCTCTGTGATAATTTGGAAATCACAGGAGGAGTTTTTCCATAATGCAGAAGAGCAGGCAGATGAGCCACCAGTCTTTGCTGGGAACACCGATCTTGTCATTCTATTTGGTGTCCCGTAAGACGTGATGAGATACCTTTGTGTTCTGGCAGAAAAGAGAAGAGCCAAGTAAATCTTGCAAGATACAAATTGACACAATGATTTTCAAATATTTTAAGACAAACACACTTTTGGGCGTTGTCTTTTTTGTACTTTTTTGGACTATGAATGTGTACCGATCAGTATATTAGTTTCCTAGGGCTGCCGTAACAAACTGGGTGACTGGAAACAGGGGAAAACATTCTCTATAGTTCTGGAGGTGACAGCCCAAAACCGAGACGTTGATATGGGCCTTCTCCAGCTGGAGTTTCTGGGGGAGACTCTTGCCTTGCCTCTTTCAAATTCCAATGACACTGACACTGACACTGGCAACATACCTGCAGTCTCCACTTCTTTTGTACCTTGTGGCTTCTGTTGTGTGTTTTCTTCTATAACTTCTGTAGATTTTGTTGATTTAGGGCCCAGTCAATAATGCAACATGATCTTAACTTAATTACATATTTAAAGATCCTTTTCCCAGGTAAGGTCATTTTCAGAGGTACTGGAAGTTGGGACTTGGACATATGTTGTTGAGATCCGCAATTCAACCTACTACAGACAGTAGAGAAGACTGAATTAAAGTAGTAGTAAGTAAACAATATGTGCCTTGTTTTTTAGGTAATGCAGGCAATCTTACTCCTCTGTAGGTTTCTGAAAATATTAGGAGGGAAAACGTTGCCATCCTAAATCTTTCTTTAGCCTACTCAGTAGTAACTTTACAGTTCTAAATTATCTTCCTACAAGCAGAATATTTTACTTCATTGATGATATGATTTCTAGGGCAACATACCTATTTTTAAATGTCAGCGTTTCTCTCTTGAGGTTTTTAATAGGCAGTGCTTTGAGAACATACAGCTCAGCAGTCCAACCACAGCTTGGGGTGCATACTTCCCAGTAGCTCACTTGTTAACTGACATGATGAGGAAGGAGGTGCCACAATACTTCCCATGCTGTTCAGCAGCAACGGGGGAGAGGTGAAGAGGAGTAGGCCCCAGGAGAGGCGTGAAGAGCTTCTCTCTAAGCCACCTCCAGAGGCCTGGCCTTTTATTCCCAAGGCCCACATTCCTAGGGCTTCAATGGTTTCGTACTATTCTAAGTCGTGAAACTGAGCTAGTACATTTGAGAGTATACGTTCTTACTGTTAGATGGAACATAAAACAATTCAGAGGTCCTAAATTTGTCATTTTTCAGTCCACTGTTGTGCCGTGTGTGATTCTTAAAGAAGAATGTAACAGTCACTTTAGGGACTGCTATGACAGATTGCCAGTATCACAGCCTAAAAAGTGATGTCTCTGTCATTGGCGCCATGTGGCTCAAAGCAAGAGAGCATGCTGGGTGACAGAGAGCACTTAGGAATGAGCTCAGTTGACTTCTGCTTCTCACTCAAACAATATTGGTGCTGCAAGTTCATTACAACCCCGAAGAAACCTCATCTGTTTATGTTTAGAACCTATTTGGTGCTGGAAAGATGTATTTTTCAATCAAGGAAAAAAAAGAAACCTTTATTTTCTCTGAAGATAACTAGAGAATCAAATCTTTTGCCGCCAGTGCCCAGATCAACTGCCACACATGCACACACTGCTATGTGTGGTCAAGAAAAAGTTGACACATAGTAAAGCTGACAGATCAGGAGATGAGACCATTAAAAGGATAATTTATTACTCATAGTTTCTGAGAGGAAGAGGCACATTATGTCCTGGTGACCGCATGGAAATGCTCCAGGGTTACCTGGAAGGCAGGCAGGTTGGGCCGGGCGTTGGGGGAGGGGGGAGAAGTGTGTAAGCAGGAGTCTTTTTAGTGCCTTTCACAGGAGGAAACAGTGAGGCAGGGTGAGCGGGCTCAGGATTAGCTCCTTTGAATAATTCCAGTGGGCTCTGGGTCATAGAAGTTGTCCTTGTTTTTCTATTTCCTAGGGTTATTAGGACAGGTAAAGACCTGAGGTTTAGAATTCAAGGAAGGAGGAGGGGGCATGAGCTCTGGATTGGTCAGTTTGTGCTTGAAAGTGTCCCCAGGTGGAAGAGGACTTGTAAGAAGGTATATAGACCATGAGGAAAGTAACAGATAGGGCATGCTGATTCAGGCATAGAATCCTGTTGTCCAGAGGAAGATGTGCCAAGAATGCATGCCTCAGGAACATGTAAAAGAACCAAAGTACAGAAGTGAGAAACATGCCGCGTGCGTGCACCCCCCCCCCCCCCCCCACACACACACACCATTAAAGAAAGTCACTTCTAAAAACAAGAAGCCACTTTGGAATCTTGCTACTATAATCATGAAGTAGTAGAAACTGATTTACAGTTTCAAATCTGTTCCTTTGGTTGGAGACCACATAAAATACTGAGATAATCTAAGATAATCATCAGTGGAGTGATTTCTTTCTTCTCTTTTCCTCCCCCCTCCCTTCTTTCCTTTTCTTTCTTTCGGTGATCCTATGGCTCCATTTCAGGACCTTAGGCATGGCAAGGCTGCCTATCACTGAGGTGTACCACAGCTTTGCTTATTTTCTTCCTTTACTCGCCCAAGTACAGTACATATTTGGTAGGATAGCTAAATGTGGAGGGACCGGATCTCAGCTACTGACCTCACCTTTGCATGTCCTGGCCTGGAGGCCCATGCATCCAATAGGTATTCTGCTGAGACATAGTCCTTATAATGGTTCTATAGCTTTGTAAACACTTCATTTGGAATATATGTGGGGCTTGCTGCTGTGAGACTAAATTTTGGGGGGTAGATGAGCAGGAGAAACCCCAAGATCCTGATGAACAAGATGGAGCTCCGGCCTTGCCTTTCCTGGTCGCATGGTGTAAAGAGTGTCGAGCTTGCCTTCAGCACCACTTCCCCCTATTTCGCTCCCCTTTTCCGTGTCTTAGGGTCTAGAGATTTTCCACTGTCTCCTTGTCATCTAGGCCTGTGTTTTTGAGATCAAAGCTTGTTCTGTCCTCCCACAATCTCATGGCCTATTGTGTTCTCCTTGTCCCCTATTTCTCAGAATTCACCTGGCTCAGTACCATCCCATTAGGCCATTGCAAGTAAGAGTGGAGCCACCTCTCCTGCCACCACAGGGCAGGGACAGGATAAGCAGAGCCAGTGAAAGCAAGAGAGAAGAGACCTGCAAAGTTTTGGGTTTCATGTCTTGTGTCAAGATTTCCACTTTCTTCCTCCCAATCCCCCACCATCGTTCTTATTTTCTGTTCCCAGTTAGTATCTCATGTGTTCCTTCGTTTGTTTATTTGTTCGCTAATTTTATTCATCAGACTTTGTGCTCAGCGTGGAAGACAGATGAGTAAGTATTATACTGCCCTCAAGAGTTGAGGTTGGCAACAAACAAATAAGTATGACACTACAGCACGGTATGTCTTATACAGTAGGGCCTCAGAGTGATCAAAGCTCAGGGACAGTACTGCCAGCTTGATTTGGGGGTTCAGGAAACATCAGCAGAAGCTATGTCACAGCTGAGTATGCAGGCCACAAAGGACTTTCCCATGCAGAGTAGGGGCAAAGATGTTTCAAACTAGGTAAGGGTGTGGGCAGCCTTTCAAAGGGGACCTGGGTGCTCCTACACCATAATTAGGAACTTGAAACACATCCTGCAGGCTGTGGTCATCTGGTGGGATTGAGTAGATTCAACAGGATGATAGGAACTAATCCTTGGGCCGGCGTGCAGAGACTAATTTCAGAGTCCTTTTTGGCAGTTGGCCAGAATAGAGATGAGAATCATATAAGTAAGCCAAGATATTAGCAAGCTTCATACATATATTCATTTATCAGAAATGATGCAGGCAATAGATATGAGCATACCAGCAGTGTTGTGGGCCAGGTCTGCCTGCTCAGGGGCTATAGCGCCACATAAAAGTGTGTCAGGACCTGCTCTTAATGAACATGCTGTCAGATAGGAGAGGGGCAGTGGTTCCAGTGGGCACACTGTTGAGTCGAACGTGCCAGTAGCTTGGACTGCATTAAAAGAAATCTGCAGGGTCTAAGGAGCACAACCCCGGGCACTGGCTTGAGGCTGGCCGTAAGGAGGGGTTGTGAACCACTGCCACCAGAGATGAGACTAAAGGAGTCTGACTGTGCATTGGCCAAGACATGAGGTGGCTGCAACACAGAGCAGCAAAGGAGAGGCCTGAGGAGGACAAGAGCTTGCCAATGCTGTCCTAGTGCAGGGTTGACCTGTTCTCTTCCTCCTCCTTCCATCCTCTGGGTGGGCTGCAGCCCTGGGGTGATGACACAGATGGGTAACATTTTCAGACAGGGCAGGTTCTGATCTCTGAACTTGCTCCCTGTAGGTAGCAGGAAACTGAGCCTTCATTCCTCCTTAGTCCATGGATGCTTCCCTATGGGAGCAGGCAAAACATGGAAATGTGCGATCTTGATTTTTATTCACTTACCTGGCTAGAATTATTAGGGGAAGGAAGGATGCCCAGAAGTACTCCAACACTAATGTGCATTTTTTACAAGCTCTGAAATCTACCCTTTTTGTCCTCTCTGAGTGCAGATCGGGTTAATACCCACTTGGCTTATCTCTGGGTGGGTAGGGCCACCCACCTCCTGTCTCATTTATGCCTGCACATCTAGCATCGCAGCAGTGCCTAACCCCCCGGGAACAGCGTTCATGCTTTAGTCTAATGAGAAGTCTCTTCTGGACCCCTGAAGCCATGGTTAACATTTCACACGCAGTACTGCCTGGAATTGGCCGATGAACCCCTCAGTGACTGCCTTAAGATCAAATTTTCACTCTGACAGGGTTTATGAGTTGCAGCACAGAGGCATAGATTAATGGCCGAGAACAAGGTTAATGGGTCCAGTTACTACCCTAGCTAGAGGGAGAGTTGATGGTGCTGAGAGCACCACAGTAGAGCCAGATGGCGGTGATAGGAGTGGGAGAAAAGAACTTCCAGACGTGTTCAAAAGGCAGCATTGATGGGCATGGGATTTGGTACTGAAGATGAAGAACAGGATGGATCAGAAAGGAACCCTAAGTCAGGTGGTGGATAGTAGCTGCTGATGAAGTTTTAAGGAAGAGATTTATCATATTAATTAAACAACAAGCAAGGAGGCATAAGTAGGCTGAATGTGCTTTCTTCTTGATTAAAAATAACAAACAACAGGCTCAGCGTGTCTATTGTTCTCATCACCAGCACCCACGGGTGGTCCGTCGCCGCCTCAGGATTCCATAGGTCCCTGTTCTCTGCCACTTACTCTTTCTCACCAGTCCTGCTGGCTGACTTCAGCATCCGCGGAAACGACATCTCTGGGCAGTGGCCACACATTGCCAATCCATTCTGGCAGAACTTGGCCCTTCTCCAGAGAGACAGGTTACTGAGAGCTGGCCCTTTAGGGTGGTCTGGTAGAACTTCCGCAAGTGTCCATATCACCTTGCCTCAGTTTCTTCCCGCAGAAGCCCAAAGAGGCAAGCACAGACTGAGATGCAGTGCCCAGTGTGAAGAGACACCCCAATCCAGGTTCTGGTCTTCACCGTTTTGGAGTAGCTGGAGATGACAGCCTGTGTGAGGACTGCCACTATCCGGGACAGACAAGGAGCGGAACACCAGGCACCACCCCAGCTAGCAAGCCAGGGGGAGTAAATTACGTGCTCTGTGTTCTTGCCAGTAAGGGAGACCAGTGCTGAATTGAGAAAGGAATTGGTTTACGTTTGCTGCTCTGTGCTATTTTTGCCAGTGAATAGAGTCAAAACATTGAAACGTGGTCCATTGTCAGTCAACAACAGGACATGTAATAAAAGCTACAAGTTCACACCCAATTTACAAGAAGGATGTGATACATTTGGACCTAATTTAAATGTGTTGTGCCTCTACTCTTCTCCTCCCTCCTTATATCTCTCCCTCTTCATCATTCCTTAAAAAGTAGCCCACAGGAAACAGCGCATCGTTGCATTAGGCTTGCACGTTCCGATCCTCTGATACAGGGCCGGCTTCTCTTTTATAGGGACATTGTGATCTGTGTAAGGGAAGAGTGAAAATGCATGTAAACTTTATTTTTAATTTATTCACAGTTAGTAATCTATTACCCTTTCAGAGCACTGGTTTGCCTATTAGATAACATATGTATAACATATTTTATGTGTGCTACATTAATGCACCTGTGTGTGTGTGTTTGGCTTCCCTCTTCTCTCCAAGACTCTATGGTTGAATATTTGCTTGGTCATAACTTTTGCACGTGGCAAGAGGTTTCTAGTATTGAGCAAAGGCTTTTTCACTTCTAATTCTGCTATAAAGAAAGAAATCTATGCTGTTCAATAACCAACATCATTCATGGAGAGTGTTCACAGGCCTTTGTTTAACTTGTTTGCTTCATTTAAACTTTTCAAACTGATGAACGAAAGTAACGAAAGGTAAAAGCCAAGTAGATTGGGAGTTATTGTAGCCATTTTGTCTGTGAGGGTGATGTCAATCTTCGCTCTTTCTTTTTGGCTTGAGAAATAGGTGTGTTTGTATATGGCGTCTTGATAGGTCTTACTTCCCTTCTCCTGCCCTGCCCCGCACCCTCCAACATCCTATTGCCTTCTCTGTAAGGTCTACCTCCATACTCTCCTCCATCTCTTTCACTTTTTTATGGTATGGTTTTCTCGTATTAGAGAAACCTTGTGATATTTAACCTTCTGTGTCTAATTTATTTAGATCAGCATAATGGTCTAAAGGTACATCTGTTTTCCTACAAACGATTCAAATTTATCTTTCTTTATAGTAGAATAGTACTTCATTGTGTATCTCTACCACATCTTCTTTACCCATTCATATATTAATGGACATATTGGCTGCTTCCAAGATTGAGCTATTATAATTTGTGGTGCTATAAACATGGGTATGCATGTAACACTCTTGTATGATGCCTTTAACTGGTTTGGGAAGAGGCTCAGGAGAGGTATAGCTGGATCACATGGGATATATCTTTTCATGTTTTTGAGAAATCTCTACTCCTTTCCATAATGGCTTTACCAGTTTACAGTCCCACCAAAAATGTAGAAACGTTCCTTTTCCCCCACAACCTCAGCATCCTTTTTTATTTTTTGAGTTCTTGATACCAAGAATTCTTACTGGAGGTGATAGAATTTCAGTGTGGGGTTGATTTGCATTTCTCTGATGGCTAAATATGCTGAATATTTTTATGTACTTATTGACTATTTCAACTTCTTCAGAGAACCATCATTTCAGCTGCCGATTTTGATCAGGTCTTCTGTTTGGGGGGGGGGGGGCGGCGGTAATTGTTTTCAGTTCTTTGTGTAAGAGTTCTCAGTCTGAGGAGTGGCTGGCAGAGTTTTTTCCCCATTTCATTGGTTATCTCTTCTTCACCTTGTTGTTTCCTTTGCTTTGCAGGAGCTCTTAATTTGGTATAATCCAACTTGTTGATCCTGGCTGTTATTTCATGCGCCTTGGGTGTTTTATTGAGGAAGTCCTTTCCTGTGACTGTCTCTTCAAGGGTTTTGCCTATGTTTTTTTTTTTCTTTCAACAAGTTCAGTGTTTCCACTTTAATGTCTGGATCTTTAATCCACTTTTATTTTGGTACACAGTGAGAGATGTAGGTATAGTTTTATTTTTCTGCATATAGCAAACCAGTTTTCCCTTGACCATTTGTTAAAGAAGCTATCTTTTCTCCAGTGTATGTTTTTGTCTCTTTGTTGAAAATTAAGTGGCTGAAGGTACATAGGGTTGTCACTGCATGCTCAATTCTGTTCCATTGGTCCCCCTGTCTGGTTTTAGCAATAGCATGTGGTTTTTATCGCTGTTGCTTTTTGATATAACTTGATGTTACTATTGCGATGCCTTCTGCATCTGTTTTGCTGCTTAGGATTATTTTGCCTATTCTCAGATTCTTCTGGTTCCATGTAAGTTTTAAGCTCATTTTTTTCGTAGTTCTGGGAAAAATGCTGTTGGTACTTTGGTTGGGATTGCATAGACTCTGTATATCCTGTATATCAGTTTTGGTTGCACAGTCATTTTGACAATATTGGTTCTGCCTATCCAGCAACAGGGGACGCCTTTCCATTTTCTGACACTGTTCACTTTTTTCTTAGAATACTCGAGTTTTCATTAAAGAAGCCTTTTGCTTCCATACTTAGGTTGCTTCCTAGGTATTTAATGTGTTTGAGGCAACTGTCAACAGGGTTGTTTTTCTGATCTCTTTCTGTATGTTGTTTTTGTTGCTGTAGAAAACTGCTATTGATTTTGTGTATTGATTTTATATCCTGAAACTTGCTTGAATTTATTAGTTCTGGGAGTCTTCTAGTAGAATTTTGAAGTCCAAAAGCTATACAAAGGCTCATGTCATCTGTAAATAATGATAGTTTGATTTCCTTTATTCTGTGTATTGTCTGTATTCCATTATCTTCCTGGTTTCTCTGGCTAAAGTGTCAAGTACTATGTTGAAAGGAGTGAAATGAATGGGTACTCTGGTCTTCGTCCTGATGTGAGGGGAAATGCTTTCAGGTTTTTTTTTTTTTTCTCATTCTTGTTGATATTAGCAGCAAGACTGTCTTAAGTTGCTTTTATCAACTTGAGATATGATCCGTCTATCCTTATTTTTATCGAAGTTTTTTTTTAATTCAAGAGTCTTGAATTTTGTCAAAGGCTTTTGATTGAGAAAATCGTGTGGTTTATGTCCTTGCTTTTGTTTACATGTCATACTACAGTGATTCGTTTGCTTACATTGCACCATCCTTGCATTTGCAGGATGAAGCCAACTTGGTCATCGTGTGTGATTTTTGCATCTCTACTCATTAAGGAGACTGACTGCTGTTTCTCTTTCTTTGTTGAATCTTTATCTGGTTTGTGGACCAAGGTGATCAAGATTCTAGCTTCCTGGAACAAGTCTGGCAGTGTTCCTTCTTTCAATTCCACGGGAAAGTTGGAGACGCATTGGTGCTTAATCTTCCCTGATGTTCTGATAAAATTGTGTGGTGAATCCATCAGGTCCTGGGCTTTTCTTTGTATGTAGATCATTTATTACTATCTCAATTGCCTCCCTGGTTATCTGTCTATTAAGGGTTTTTATATCTTCTTGGTTCAATTTTGGTATCTCATATGTGTCTAGAAATTTCTCTATTTCTTCTAGATTTTGAATTTGTTGGAATATAAGTTTTATTTTTATGGAATAAAGTTTGTTTTTTAATAATTTTTGTAAAAAGTTCACATGACATATAATTTAACATTTTAATAGTATTTTTCTAATAATCTCTGGATTTCGACAGTGTTTGTTGTGATTTCACTTTTTTCATTTCTGGTTGCATTGATGTAAACTTTCCTTCTTTTAGTGAGTTTTGTAGAGGTTTATCAATCTTGTGTATTCTTTGTAAGAACCAACCCTTTCAATTAACAAAATTCAATTTTGCTAATCGCTGCTTTTATATTTTATATAGTTCCTTCTATTGCTTTTGAATTTGGCTTTTCCTTGTTTCTCTAAAGCTTTGAGCTGCACCAAACCAAAAACAAATTTCTCTGTTTTTTTTTTTAACATGTGTATTCATAGCTATAAATTTCCCCATTCGTACTGCTTTCATTGTACCCTATAGATTCTGCTGTGATGTGCCTCTATTGACATTTGACTTTAGGAATCTTTTAATGTCATCCCTGGTTTCTTTTGTGATCTGTTGCTTGTTCAATAATGTGTTATTGAATCTCCATGTATTTGTATATTTTTGTAGTTTCTTGCTGTTGATTTCTAGTTTCTTTCCATTGTGATCTGATATTGGATAGAATACGCTGAAGATGTCAGTAAAGTCCATCTGTTCCATTGTGTGATTTAATTCTGGTGTTTCTTTGTTGATTTTGTTTTGTCCAGTTGGCCTGTCTATTTTTAACAGTGGGGTATTGATATCCCATTGTATGATTGCATGGGGATCTATTGGCCCTTTCACATTTAATAGTTTCTTCAGTTTTACGTAATTGAATGCACATACATCAAGTGCATGTGTTTATAAATAGCTTTTCCTTTTGGATTGTTCCTTTTGTGGGCCTGTAGTGCCCATCTTTGTCTCTCCTAATCTGTTTTGGTTTAAAATTGGTGTTGTCTATGAATACTACGGCTAACTTCTGCTTGTTTTGGGGCCCCAGTAGCATAGAGTATTAGTTTCCATCCTTCCACCTTCAGCCCGTATGTTTCTTTGTGGAAGATATCTGTTTCTTGCAGACAGTAAGTGTTTGGGTTTTGTTTTCTGATCAGATCTGCCAATCTGTATTTTTGCCTGGTAATTTAAGAACATTAGCATTGAGGGTAATTATTGTATGGTAATTACTCAATCCTGTCATCGTCTATTTTTTTCAGTGTTGGTTCTTTGTTTTTTACTTTTTGTGACACCTTCCCTTTCCATATTTACTTTCCTCTCAGTTCTTTCATGCTGCTCCTCTCTGTTGTTCTCTAAGATTCCCTAAAGAATTTGCTTCAGTGCTGAATGACGTTGACTTTCTTTTTTAATTTAACAATTGTTGTAAATATATGAATTTCAAAATCTGTAACACATTAGACCCATGGGGTTTGGGGAATTAGTGAGCATCTATGTCCACCCCTTTTTCAAAGGTTCATTCATTTCCTATCTGACCATTGCCACTCTTTCTACCCTGTTATTCATGTTGAGGGCCTTTTATGCTTTTATTTTTGTGCATTTCATATGAGGGGACTCCATCTATAGTTAGGGTTTTGTGCTTGGTCCATTTCACTGAGCATTATTGACTCTGTGGTTAAAGAAGATGTGGTACCTATACACAATGAATACTGTGCAGCCATAAAGACAGACAGATATGTAGACAGTAATTTTCTTATGGAAATGCAGCACCCCTCTGTCTTCGGCCTTGACTAGATGGAGGCAGCAAATCTTGCTTGGGGCAGTAGAGCTAGCTGGCCTCAAAGCAGGGCTCCTTGGAGCTGTGTGTAGACCCGAGACAATGTCTCTCTCTCTCTAGGATCCATGTCCTGGGCCAGGGAGAATCTACTCACAGGAAAAGGCAGTGAGTTTGTAAGATGCTTGCAAAAGGTTGCAACTATTTCAAAAGGAAGAAAGTATCAGGCGATATAAGAGAAGATTTGGCCAGACATGAACTATTAATTATAGTTAATAGTATCAGTTAGCTAGATTCCTGGCCTTTTGCTAGAACCCAGACTCTCTTCCTTAAACATATTTTTAATATTTATTTCTCAGCTGCTTTGTGTTTACAGACTTTATCTTCTAAGAATATTTGGAACCCAGACTGCTTCTATATATTTAGTGAGTGTTTAAAATAGACTGGATTGATTATGTTGTCTTTGGAGCCTTACTTATTATAGAGCAAAGTGATATATATTAATCTCATTGGCGGGGAAAATTTCTGACGCCTGAAAAAGTTTTCTTCCTGTTATTAGATGGAGGACCCAGAAATAGATTAAATTTCCCTTTTTTGCCTTGACTGCTTGAAAATCTGTATATAATTATGTTTTCATTAAATTGGCATGCGTAAGGTAAATTCAACCCGGGTTCTCTTGTAAAACTATATCACTCCCTTCTCTCTTTGAATTTTGTATACTTTTTGAAGTTTTTATAGTATCTATATTGCTTATTATAGTTTATCTGCATGATGACGATAAGGAATTGGATATCCTTATGCCATAGTCTGATCAATAGCTCCTGCCCCCACCATGGCACAACCAAATAAATAATCTGATCACTATTAAGTTGGAGAATGATGTATAGCCAACCTATCTAAGAGGCAGATGGAATAATAGGAAAAGGCACAGGGGTGTGAAACAGATGTCCCTAAATGGCAGTAATCTTCTAAATCAGTTTATTTGTGGTATAAATAACTGACCCTTATATTAAGAGTTCCCTTTGGTGTTATTTTAGTAAGAGTACATTTGTCCTTCTGGGTCTGTAGGCAGTTTGTTCCACAACCCTTCACTGTGTGTTCTGCTTCACTTCTAAAATGTCCTTCAAAAGCCTCATGCATTTGGATGTTGTAACTGTATGCTACTAACAGGGGGAGGCCTGGACAGGAGGGGCAGATTACAACCATGTGGTTGATTAGGTGTGTGTAGTCGATTACAGGCGTGTGGCATATAACTGGGCATGTGACCTGGAAGAGTCAGATCACTACAGCTTAACCTGGAAGGGGTGGAAAACTGAGGATGGACCTGGAAGGGCCATTTTGCTGTGACAGGATCTGGTAGAGCATGCTCTAGTTTCACCCTCCCCCGCCCCCACATGGTTACCTATCTGCCATGCCGTGAGTAGCTCTTCTTCCAACTAGGCCTCTGCCATGTGCTTCCACCATTCCCAGTGGCCTGTGAATGGACCGAGACCTTCTGAAATTGTAAGCTAAAATAAATCTTTTTGCCCTTAATTTGTAGATGTCAGACATTCTCTGCTATCAGCAGATAAATGGCTAAGACAGTGTTATTTTACTAAGAGAACAGTTGTCCTTTGGTTTCCATAGGGCACTTGTTCCAGGACTCTTCTCTGAAACCAGGACTCATAGATACTGAAGTCCCTTTACATGAAGTCTTTTCACTAAAATACATAGCCTATGCACATCTTTGAGGATACATAAAATCTTTCCTAAATTACTTATGGTTCCACTACAGCATAAATGGTTATATTATCTTGTTTAGGAAATAATAAGAAAAAGTTTGCATGTTCAGTACAGATGGAACCATCATGATAAGCCTAAGTACTTAGTACTGGAACTAGACACAATGCAAAGGATGCTCAGGTGAATGCTAAGGAGGATACAGAAGATTGTGCCCACACGGCATTTCGGTTTTGTGGATTCAGCCCAGTGTTCAGTATGTGGGAAACTTAAAGTGTTGCCTTTGGAAACTTCCTGGAAGTTGTTTCCCAAATATTTTTGATCATAGGTTGGTTGAATCTGTATTTGCCGACGCTGGATAGGAGGGTGTGCAATCACGTTGTTAGAATGGCTGGACAGTAAAGGTGGCGACCATTTAAAGAGACTTTATGACATGCCAGGCAACTGCTAGATTGGTACAATGGTAGTTTCTGAAAAAAAAAATGTTGTCAGAGAGGAAGGGATGAGAGACCAGATACAGACGATGGTTCCATGACAGACACCAGACCGTGTGCTTCACCAATCCCCTGAGTGGCTCTCAAGCCAATCCAGTTAACACAATAAAGCTTAACCATCATGCCTCCTGATGACAGATGTTGTGATATTCCCCAAGCTGCCCCAGACTCTCAGTATTAACTCTGGTGGGTTTTCTTGCCTTACCTGGATGTTAACATAATCTTTTAGAAATTTTGGTGCCTGAATCATACCATCTATATTTGCTGTGAATTTTATACCTTGGGCCTGGAAATGGTTGGCTATATTTCTACAAGGCTCCCAGAAAGATGGCACGTGTTTTTCCTATGTGTGACTGTGTGTGTTTGTGTGTGTGTGTGGCTGGGGGGTGGGGGTGGTTAAGAGGTGTTGCTGGGATTGAACCCAGGTCCTTCACATTGAGCGAAAACCCCCCTCTCCTTTTTTATAATTTTGAGACAGAGGCTTCCTAAATCATTAAATTGCCTAGGTTGGGCTCAAACTTGCAATTCTCCTGCTTCAGCCTTCCAGAAGGCTGGAACTACAGGCTGGGGTCACCATGCGCAACTGCCTGTTTCCTCGTTGTCATGCGCTGACAGAGCTAGCCACCCCATCTGTTAGGCTCAAGGTATGTCTTCAGAGGAGAATGAGCTATGGGTTGTGGAGATGACTGTGTCTGCCTAAATAAAAGCATCAGCCCTGAAGTGTGACAGGACCTAAGGCCATCTCAGGATTGGCCCCGAGAGAGGCAGGAAGTTATTGAACTGATCTCTGGTCTTCTGGTGCCGTGCTGGAGCAGAAAAGTCCTTAAGAACTTTAGTGAACAACCCCACTGAGTTCTACTTGCCACCTCACCAAATGATTCTACGCTTACAGGACAGTTTTCTGTCTTCAGCAGGCACGAAGTTGCATAGTTTAGCTCTGGATTTGTAAAGTCAAGTGCAAAATCAAAATATGCATGATTTAATATTTTCACAGGGAAGATTGATTCACCCACTTAGCTCTGCGTTCAGCTGAATTAGTGGAGTTCTATCTGGCTGCCTAGTGAAATGGAAATAATTCATTTTGCAGAGAGACTATTACAGTTTGCATAGTTTAACCTGGGCATTTAAAAATTCGAATTGTCTATGACGTTGCATTTCATTTTTTGCTTTTTAATTATTATGGAGCCTTCAAGAAAGTTCAGCCATTAAGTGATAATCAGATGCTGATTGCTTAAATTCCATAGAGTGTTTCCTTTTGAAAACCTCATTGCTAGTAATAAGTAGTGCAAGTTTATCAAAGCAAGTGCCATATACTTTTCCTCTGTTTTGATCCAGATGTATGACAATTTCTACCTGCTGGTTTCAATTGGCCCTGGGAATACCTTTTGTGTTAAGCCCACTCACAGCTAGAGGGAACCAGCATCAATCTGACAATAGAATAATATTATCTTCCCACCAAATAAAGCTAAAAAGGCCAGTGGGACAAAACGTTCTGTCAGTAATCCAAAGCCCAAACTACATGGTCTCCTGCTATTTTTAGAACTCAAGGGGACAAGAATCCCCTTATTATAAAACTGATCCAATTAAATATGAAGCTGGCCGCCGGGAGACTCCATGATTTCTTTCAGCACCATTTTGGAGACCAGCATTTTTCTTTTTTTGAAGGGAGAAAATGAAGCTCATGAAGGTGGAAGCCTTGCGCAGAAAGTGAGGGTTCTGTGACCATTCTGCATCGCCCATGTCAGGGAGCGGTTGCTGCAGGCTGCGTTACTAGCCGCAGGAAGTTGCAGAAGGCGCTTGACCTCATGGGAGTAACAGGCTAGCCAGAGTACTAACTTTGACTTAGGTCTCCCTGAATCTCACCAAACTCTTAAACTCAGTTTACCTTTCTTCCAGAATGAGAATTCCATAGATTTATTTTCTCTAGTGAAATTATTCCAATTTAACAATAAAATTGATGTGCCTAAATAGAGTACTATTTTGGGCAAGCTTTAGAAACATAAACCTTATTTTTTTACAAATCTTTATGCGACTCAGAAATAAGTGTAGGAAGATATAACCTATAGATATAATGTTATCTATAGAATTTTAGACTCTGAAATTTGAGACTAGAGAAAAATGAGAGTTTCCTTGAGCTCCCAGGTTAGAAAGCATAAATTAAAACAACAAACTGTTTTACTGATGGTTGTATGATCGAGGTCAGTTACTGATGTTGAGCTTGGACTAAGTCCCTGCTTCTTTCTGAGCCCTGCCGCCTGACCAGCGCTGTTCATTCTTGCCTAGCATGAGGCAAATGAGGCTTTCACCTGGGGAGAGAAATTCAGGGGAGTGCTCAGCGTGCCGTGATCAGCATGAACAGCATCACAGGGCAGTATTTTTAAAATCAAAAGTAATGCCAAAAAGTCTGAGGTGAAGAAAATATGACCATGTCAAGTAAAGGCAAGGTGCAATCCTCATTCTAAAAAATGGTGACGGTTTCGTAGTTGATGAGTGATGACTTTTCTTGGAGGATGGCGCACACACACACAGCTGGCACCTCGGTGTGCATGCCAGCTGTGGCCCTGAGCATCCCACCACTGGAAGAGTGGGCTTGGTCTTTGCTCCTCGCATCTCACTGCATTAGTTTGGCTTCGCTTTCTAGTCAGTTCTCTAGTGTTTCCCATCTCCTGTGAGTCCCTAAGGACAGGGATCCTGCCTTACTTACCTGCGAATCCCCAGAGCCCAGCGCACTGTGTGATCCTTGTTCCGTGTTCGCCCCTCTTTTCTATGAGTATTGAAATCATCTTCCTGGCCTCTGTGTGCCTGCGTCTTTCTAGGCTTGGCTTGCCCATTCCTAGTGACGTCAGTGATATGGTAGCAGTTTCCCCTCCGCATGGGTGAGCCATATGAGCAGAAGTGCGTGCCGTGCATCACGGCAAGTTCACAGCAGATCACCCACCCTGGCTCCAGGCATAGCTGGCCCCTTACTTATCTACCGTTGTGCAGATAAATACAGTGATGACTTAAGTGACCCCTTTGATCGTTACACAGTTTTTCTAAGTCACAAGAATGTCTTGCCAGTGCTGGATGCTCAGCTCAAGGCTTTACTTGGCTGAAATCAAGGCATTGCCAGACCTGGTGTGCTCTGATTCTCGAGCCTGAGTTCCACTCTAAGCTCATCACATGTGGCAGATGCAGTTCCTTGCCATTGTGGGATGGGGGTCCCAAGTCCCTTGATGTGTGCGCACTTTGTCTTCAAGCTACCATGACGCATCGATCCTCTCAGGCTTGGAAGCCCCCTGACTTCCTCTTCTGCGTTCCTTTGTCTTTAAGGGCTTGCATGATGACATTAGGTCCACCCAAAAAATCCAAAATACCTCCCTATAGTAAAGCGGGCCAAGTGATTAACAACTTCAGTTAGACCTGTTAAGTCTCTCTTGCCAGTTAAGAAAACTACAGCTAAGACAATAGAAGGTGTAGGTCACAAAGGCCACAACTGCCACAGTTGGCTTTGTGAGGGAGAGAGCTGAACCTTCGCAGCTCCTGCTGGTACCTCAGGGTTGAATCACCGCTGGCCTCTTCTTAGCTCCCCCCCTCAGCCTATCTGGGAAGATGGAAGTCAGCTGCTGAGAACCACAGGGATACTTCTGATGGTTGGATCCCTCTTGTGACATCCTATACTGTCATTTGTGGGACTTTGCCAGAAATATGTCTTTGGGAAATTTGGAAAGGCATCCTGGGTTCTGAGACTATGAGCCCATCTGGTAGGAAGATGTGATGTATTATTCATCCCTGTGTCCCCCGATGGGCAGCCCTGAGCATGACCCCTCGAGGCACTTCGGGAATGCTCATTTGGATAGATGAGTGGGTAAATGAATTGATCCATCCTGAGCATCTTCTGTTTGGAGTTTTTGAACTGATATTTATAGTCAACATTTCCTACCAGCTGCTTTCATATTTTCCAAATGCTGAAATGCATCGTCCAATTGTCCGGGCTATCTGTGAGCAATCATAATCATAGAAACCTTGCTTCTCTTCTGAGAGAGCTGGATGGAACAGTCCCTGAGTTTTTTCTAGCTTCATCACCAGTGCTAACATTTGCACCTGTGTCTCTCTCCCTGTCGCCACTCATGCTTCCCAGGCTTATACTAATGGCCTTCGGTGTCTGTGCTATGATTAGAAACTAAATGTGCATACTTCTGCCTGGTGTTGAGTCTAAGAATCTAGTAGAGTTTATTTTTTACCAGTTGATTTACCAGCTACTCGTGACCTCTCTTAATGAGATTTTTAAAAATCTTCCATTGACTCAAAGAATTAAATGTATATAAGTCAATACTTATTACCATACTATCAACACACACGAGAATGCACTCCTTCTCTGTCTTTGTCTGTCTCTCTGCTTGCCTGCCTGTCCTCTGCCTCTCTCTCTCTCTCTCTCTCTCCCCTCTCTCCCCTCCCTCTCTCTCCCCCTCACCCTCTTCCTCCCTCCTGTATACACAGTTTCTTAGTCCATGAAGTGAAAATTTTGGCTGTACTTTCAAAGAGAAGCTCATAGAAAATAAATAGCCCAACAATTTTGTGGTAAGTTTTGTACTTTTCCCCCCTTTTGTTCTTCCTCTCTTCCTTTTTTTTAGGGATTGAACCCATGGCCTCATTCATCCTAGGCAAATACTCTATATGATTTATCTTCCCCTTAATGTCTGTGAGCCTGAGATAATAATAATAATAAGCCACTCCCCGAGTTCCTGAATCTAGGAGGAAAAAGGAGAATAGTTGTATAAAGCTTCTTAGGTCTGTATGAAAATTGTGCTCATCTGAAAGTTATTTCCTTTCTTGTACAGTGTTTATTGGGTAAATTAACATTTACAAATTATAGTCTGTTTTCTTCATCATTCTCTTGTAAGTGTGCTGAGTGTGACTTCGCAGACAGCTCCTTAAACCCTGACTACAGCGTGCCAAAAGAGCTTCTTGACCTGCAGAGCACAGTAGAGCTCCTCCAGCCCAAGTGAGGACAGTGTGCACTTTCCAAAGAAATAGTTCCACCAACGCTCCAAGGAACTTTCTCCCAATAGGGTGCTTGCTGCCCTCCTAGAGTTTCCCACAGCCCCAGTCACCTCACTCCCTATCGCAGAGGTCTCAGCAAAATGTTTCTGTTATATTTATGTGTATATTGTCCAAGCACAGTTCATAGAAACCCTTGGAGGACACTCCAAGATTTTGTCCTTGTCCGGACACAAACGCACACCCTGCAGTACTTAAATGATGCTAGACAGTTGGGGGAATTTTAAGGAGAAAAAAAAATAATCCCACAGTAGCTGTCTTACCTTTGCAACTCAATCAACTGTGAACTGCATGTAAGGAAAAAATGTAAAATTAAGTGTACCAAGAGAACTGCTTTCCTTCACTGCTAGTAACAGGTCACTTTAATCGGATGGGATGTCAGCATGGACTGGTGACCACATGTTATTATGTTATGCAACATCACACACATTTTGGCCGGTGAGATTTTATTGAGTTTTTTTTTTTTAACGTTGTAGATCAAAGATAAATTAAAGCCTAGGTACCTCGTTTCCTCGGATTTCTTTCTAATAAAGGACCAACGACCAGTTACATCTCAGCATAAAGCTGGCACACCACACGCATCCTGTGGTGATCATTTTTCCCAGTCTGGAAAGTTGCTGATTGAAAAAGAGAAAGATGGCTGTGAGCTCACTCAGCATCGGGGTCACCAGGAGCACGGCTGGGTGCACGTAGGAACTTGCGGGAGGTGCTTCTTTTAACACAAGGCAGTCAGAGCATTGCAGGTGTGTGTGAGCATGCGGAGGGGATGTTGGCTTGGAGTCACGATGCTCGCAGAAGTGCAGCGGGTGCTGGCAGTGAAATGTAAGCTAGCCCTGTAATAAAAGCTCCTGGGAATGCAGAGGATGCCTCTGCATTAGGCATTCTCCTCGTGTTTCACATAAATGCATCCTGTTCTCAGGAGCAAGCGAACAGCGCGTTTGCACTGGCTCATTCAAATTGAATGTTGGTAAAAGGAGAGACCTGAGCAAACAGAACAGTTTGGCATCTCTGAAGGCGGGAGCAAGGTTAAGCCGTCGGTCGGTCGGTCGCGTTCTCTGCTGCTTATTGGACACTTACTTGCCAGCCACGGTGCACGCCTAAGGTACGTTGCAAAGAGGCACCGATGGGGTGGCCAATGCCGGCACAGCACAGGCCCCCGAGCAATTTTGTCCACGCGCTTTTGGGCAGTAAAGTTCAAGGCTTCATGTGTGGTCCCCAAGCCTGCCGAGGATAATGTTTTGCTGGAAGACAAGCCTCCTTCTCTGGAGAGGCAGTTTGTATTGTATATTTTCCTTTTGTTCTTTTTCGATGCTGCAGCTTTAACTTTATCACAGCGAGGGTAAGGAGAGAGAGCCTGTAGAGAGTGTTCTGCAACCTGCTTTTTCACTTAGTTTGAACAGGGCAGAGCGTTCCCAGCATCAGTGCTCGCTTGCTCTCTGGTCATGTGCTGTGAGGAATAAAGACACCGTAGGGCAGTGAACCTGAACTTGGCCCATTCATCCATACTGTATTGAGTGATTGCGTGGAGTGGAGTCAAATGCCACTTGGGGCTGAAGAGCACGCATCGTCTTGCATCCCAACTGGATATATTAGGAAGGACCCTTGACAGAATTCAGTAATGAAAAGGTAAACCATGACGTGTGTGCTGTGTGTGCACTGGGGTGGCGGGGAGATGGCACTAGGCAAGAGGCAGTTCTGTGCACTTTTGGGGAAGGTTACATTCCTTCAATTCTTGTAGGCAGCTATCAGGAGAAAAGGAGATCCTTTGACTTTCTGTGGCTTTATAATATAGTCTAGAAGTTCCTTCCAGACTTTGTGATGTCTCTGTCGGCACTCAAAACTTTATTGCATTTGTATTACTAAAACAGAAGGTTCTCAGTGCGAGCCAGGCTCCAGAGTTTTGACCACAGAAAGGGACTACACTCTTTTCTGCCTCTGTGTTCTGTCAAGTTATATCTCCTCGTGAAAATTCATTCTGTGTCTTAAAGTAAACGCTCTGTGTGTTGCTTGTTTGTCCAAATCTAGCAAGAAATGGCTTCCAGGAGGACAAAAACTCTGGAAAACGAGGCAAGAACTTTAGATTATTTTCAGAGGACAAATTTCCATTTTCCCTTAGATAAGAATCTTAAGGAGAGGTGAAGTTCTATGCAAAAATATGGGGGCTGCTCAGTGAAATTTAGTATCATATCTTGTAAATCATTTTACACATGTTGCATTTAAATTAAGACTCTTTGAAGTAAGCAGTGTTTTGGCAGTGTGTGTTCCATGTAAGTAACTCATGAATTTTTTTGCGTAAAACTTAGCTTGTTCCTAGTAAATCTCTTGTCCAGCTCTCTAGGCTCTTTTACAAGCCGCATTAAAAATAGAAGGATGGGTTTTTAATTAAACCACGTATTGGATTTGTCCTCAGGGAGCTGAAATGCAGTTACAGGGGCATATGGACAATGGGAGTCATTGTTCCTACTAAACTATTCATATATAAGGCACAATTTAAAAATAATTCTCTTTCTCTTTAGATCTTTGGGACTTTTTTGCCACCTTTCCAACTGAAGCTATTGAATATCTTTCAACACTCAAGTTGATAGATGCCTAGATGCCTATTACTATAGATACCTATTACTAGTTTGTGATGACATAAAATATATCCATTATATAGTGGTTATGTATGTGTATGTGTATATATTTGATTTATATGTGTGTGTGCCTTTCAAAAGATTTTGTTCAAATGCTCAGAATGCTGGCAGAGCAGTTTGTCAGCAGCAGAGGAGCCTACCAAGACTTTGAATAGACTTCAGGGTTGTTAGCATATAAATATGGTTTGCAAAAGGCAAAAAGATGGTCACGGATGTGTCATTCAATGATATTTTGCTTGGAAAACCATGCTGGTCACTATCCAGGATGGGTTGTGGCATGACATTGTGATCCTTGTTTCTGTGCCAGAAACTGTGCATCTGACCTGAGGATCAGAAGACAGGAATGGGGACAAAAATTGAGAAGAAAAACTTCAAAGTCTTGGGGGAAAGTTAGTATTGGAAGTCACAGCTCCTAATGGAACAACGGTATGGTGACTTTGTAGGAAAACCAATTTTAATTGATGGTAAATTCTTTGTTCTGAATATTTTTACTATGTTTTTAAATTTTTTTATTTTATTTCTTGTTTCATGTTAACCAGTTAGGTACTTCTAAGGAGTACTTTTTCGGGGACTTTTTAAAGGTATAAACATATTTTTGTAGATTGTCTTAAACTAAGATGTCAAAATAAAAAGTAAATAGATGTAAAATATGTTGCTAAATTTTCATGACAAAAACAGTTTTGTATAATGAGTGCTGGATTTAGACAAAGGCAAGCTAATTGAGCATGGCAAAAGAGGATTCTTACCAGTTTCTCTTCATTTTCAAATAAAATCTAAATTTAATTATCTTCTTACCTTTAATTACACTACAGACAGCCTTATAGCAATAGTGGAGAGAAAGTGGTTCCATTTTTCTCGTGTAAACTTTGTACTTGAGCTAAAGCAAGTGGCTGACCCATTCATGAAAACTGCTCCATGCTCCGCTGGGACTGGATGTTCCTACTGCAGTCATCGCTTTGAGGGTCTAGCCTGTTCAAACATCAGAAAAGAGTTCTGTGGCAAGGCAAACAGGGATGTCTGTACTTGATTTATTTCCTAACATGATTTATCAAAGCAGTTGTGGTATCTTGTGTTTGCAGAGCAGCCTTTTGTGAAGAGCTCAGAGTGTTTCTGGGACATTATCTAATTATCAGGACGCCAGAGGGAAATGGAGAGGCACACTATCGCCAGTCCACAGTAGAGATGACAGAACGACAGAGAGGCAAAGCAATTTATCCAAGATGATTCTGAGAAATGCTGACACATAGGTAGCAAATGAGTCGAGCTGAGCTCCACGCATTAGTCTGGGGGCTTTGGTCTCTAAGACCACCTGGCCTAACGTGGGGGCTCTCCCTGTGCCCAAACAGCAACATGGTGGACTTTACCCCAACACTTGTCGTTACTGGATACTTGTGACCCTGCTTGATGCGTGCAGGAACCAACTGGAGATGCAGCTACGCAGGACATGCCTGTAGGCCGCAAAATTTGAGTCACAGAAGTAGCAAATGTCACTCAAGAGCTTTACAACCAGTACAGAAAGCAACAGGATGTACAACATTTCTGTTTGTGTTTTTAGGCTTAAAGAAACATTTGAGGGTAGAGATACAGCTCAGTACAGAGCACTTGCCTGGCATGTGCAGAGATCTAGGTTCCATCCTCAGTGCCGAAAAAAGGAAAACTTGCATGGCTCGCATGTTTCCCTTCAAGACGGCTGTTGGCTATAGAGGAGAGAGTTCGAAATGTGAACTCCCTTGACAGAGAAACAGTAAAATTGACTAGAAACATGTTCCTCTTAGTATTTCAGCTTTTGAGCATTGAGACAATGTAAGCTTGCTTAAAGTTGAGTTTAAATTAGTAAGATATTACAAAAAAGTGTTTTCTCGCACTCATGTCAATTTAATTCATTCTCTTTCCTTTGCTTTATTGAGTGCTTATTTTATAGAAACTGTGTTCCATTTACAAGACGAAAAAAAATGATTTCGCATCCGTAGAAATTGGCACATAAACACTAAAGCAATTACAGTTTTGGCTCTTGTTCAGACCCACGTGCATCTGGGTGGCAAGGTAAGGACCTTTCAGAAAACCATTAAAAAGTGACCCTGGCTATGGTCGTATTGTAAATGCACGATGGAGTGGTCCGTGAAATAGGGGATAGGGAGATGGACTCTGAGAGGACCCTCTACACAAAGGACTAATAGTGCCAGAGAGTCAGATAAAGTAATCCACGTAAATGTCTTAGCCCGTCACCTTCCTCTGGAGCATTTTCCACATGACTGGTATGATTCCTATGTTGTTCTCCATTGCCTGCCTCAAATGAGACTATAAGCTTTAGGGGGAAGCAAACTCTTTCACACTAATTTTTTAAAACTCTCACTGCATAGGATACCCCCATAAACCTGGAGGGGACACTTAGTAAATAATTACAAAATTGAAACGGTTCCCAAAATTCGGGGCATGAGTGTCATCCTTAAAATGTATCGTCAGAGTAATTTCAGGCACAGCATATAGACAGAAAGTTCCCTAGTAATAAGAGGATATATTAAAACTAGAAGCTGTCGAGCAAGAACCACCTTGCCACCCCTTCCCAGGAATACTTTGGAGAGGTGTGGAGACATTTTTGTTGTCCCATCGGGTGGGGATGCTACTGGCACCTAGTGGCAAAAAGCTGCGGTTGTTGTTAAATTTCCCATAATGCACAGGGCAGCCACAGTAAACCTTCTGATTCTAAACCTTAATAGTGCTGAGGTTGAAAACTCTGATTTCGGGTACCACATGTATCCTGCAGCTTTCCAATGGTCGGTGCTTTTGCTTCTGTTTCCCGTTGAACTCTGCGCTCCTTCGGGGCACTAGTTTGGCTCCGTTTGTGAAGCTCCATTTCAGCACAACGCTTGACATGAGTTTTTAATAAATGGTGGTTGAATTGCTGGATGAACGCATGCTAGTGATGCCAGAGAAGGTGCTGCAGTATCCGCTTTGGTACAACGTTATAATTAGAAACTGCATTGCTAATCAAGGCCTTGACATTAAATAATCAATAGGGTCAATGGCAAATTGCAGTAGAGAGACTCGGCAGTCATGCTTCCATGTCTTTAATTAAGAAGTCCACAGGGCCTTGTGCCGTAGAACGTTAGCTCGGAAGGGGACCCAAGAGGCTGTTCAGTTCAACCCTCTTAAATTTTGAGTGAAACAGTTGAAATCTGGGGAGATTAAATGACTGGTCCAAGGTCTCACAGTTGAATGCAAGAACTGGGAGTAAAATTATTTCTAGCAGACACACAGACTTGGCATATTATACACACATGCTAGGTTCTGCCCCCTGTATCAGCCCTAAAAATGGGCATCACAGATAATAGTAACTACATGATACACCACCTGAGTGTCATGCTGAACATAACACGTAAAAGTCATGTTTACAGCATAGCCAGGCTTAATAAAGAAGAACTGAAGGCACTGTGAGGCCTGGCAGAAATCTTGGTTATCCTCTGATAAACGCCTGTATTCTGCAAAAAAGGGAAAGAAGGAATTAGAGATTTGGGGCTGAATCCAGAGTCACAGACTCTCTGCTCTGCTCTTGGTTACTATGAAAATGTTTCCTAAAATGGAAAATTGGTTGCAAATGATATTATAGGAAACCTAGTTAGACGGTCAGAGACGTTTCAGAAATGCAAAGGTAAATGCAGGGAAGCAGGCATGTTTGCCAAAGGACATCTCAGAGTTTTTTACATACTGTGTACATCTTAAATAGATACAAAATATAGCCCCTCCCAAGACTTTTTAATGGGAAGGTCATTTATGTTGAACACCAGTTTTTCCTTTGAAAACTGCTCTCTCTCTCTTCAACTAGTCTGTTTAAGTGACAGAAAAGCAACAGGCTTGGTTTGATCTCCGAGGACTTTTCTGTAAACTTTTGAGTGCCCCGAATCTTTGCCCCCATCCATGTCTTGTTGAAAAAGTTTTCCGAAGAAGCTTGTATCGGTATGTCCTGTTTCTTACAGTACATTTCCCAGTTGCAAACCAAGGTTTTAGAGTTGCTTCTGTGATCACTGTTGCGGAAGTAGGTATTGAAGCATCACAAAGTAGGAAGACACCGGGCTCAAAGTCAGGGGAAGTTGTCTCAGTCAGAAACATCGGACATGACCTTCAAGGCATCGTTTTCAAGTAAGAGAGTCTTTAATTGAAATACCATCAGTTCCTCTGCATCTGAGCAAAATGACACCAAATAATTACAGGAGGAGAGAAATGGTTCACCTTCATATTTTTTCCTGAAAAAAATATTGTTGTTTTTGTTAAGTGTGCCAAACTGAGAATACTATAAACACTTCCACTAGTGCTGCTGTGTATCAGGCACGCTGTGTGATGGCTGGCTGTGTGGCTGTGGATTCCCCTTTTCACGTACGAGAAGCCAATGGTACTGAGGAGTTAAAAATTTTCCCAAGGGCGCTGAATTTGGGGGAAAAAGAGCGAAAACTTCAACTTGGAAGTCCAGTGACAGATGCCATGCCCTTAACCACTGGACTATACTGCCTCTCATGTTTTGTATGCAAACAGATGTAAGGTCTCAGGTGCAGACTTTCATTTTAATCAGGTGAGACTGTGAAGGTAGTTAGTTTGAAGAACAGACTAAACTATTTGATGAAATCTTGTAGCAAACTGGTATAGAAACCAAATCACTTTCTGAACTGCTGCCTGACAGTTCCACCCGACTAAGAATTCAGAAATTTGTTTTCAGTAACATGGATGACCTCAGCTAGTCATTAATTTTATTTCTCTGTTACAGGATCAGTATTTAAATTAACTTGAATTATTTTATTTATTTATTTTTGAAGCAGGGTCTTACTCTGTAGTTCAGGCCGGTCCTGAACTCACTATGTAGCCCAGGCTGGCCTAGAATTCAAGGCAGTCCTCAGCCTCCTGAGTTCTGGGATTATAGATGTGTGCCAGCCGCCATGTCTAGCTAGTGTGTGATGCCAGAGGATCAAACCTGGGCCACATGCTTCCTGTGTCCCCAGCTGGCTTGAATCTTTAATTAAAATATTCTCTAGAGGGAAAGCAAACCCTCAAAATATTTTTCTTCATATATCAAGTCAGACGCAGAGAGACAACTGTTCTAGTCCTAAAAGTACATATTTCACAAATATGTCTACTTCAAAAAAGATTTTGGTAAATTTCAGGGAAAGTATATTAACATGTAATTCATAGCAATGAAAAGGAAGGCAAACCTAAGGAGTTCTCAGAATGCTCCGGTTTGGCATGAGCCCAAACGACAGATAAACCTTCACCTTAATCTATACATGAAGAAGTTCAAAGAGAACGTCTAGTTTAAAATTTTAGTCCCAAGGAATTTAAAATAGTGCCTTGTTCTTCTCACAGTAAGTTTCCTTGTAGTTGTAACCCAGGTCTCTAAAATGATTCCTTTGCCAGTCCTTTGAGACATTTGGAATGTGCACAAAGAGAGACGCGGCTGGTCGGTGGGCTTTGATGTAAGCGGTCACTCCCTTCTTTACACTCAACTTGATGAATTTCAACTTTCCCGGGGTCAAAACTTTCCTTGAGACGTTGCTTGGAGGATGTTAATGTTTGCCTCATGTTTAGGAACAAATCCCAGCTTTTTAGAGTGAAACCTGCTAGTTAAATATCATAACATCTGGAAAGAGGTCAATGTGGCGGCATTCGCCACCAAATGAAACGACCCGCAAAAATGGTGGAATCCAAAGCCGCAACCTATTTCCTTGGAAAGTTAGCTAAGGGAGAACAGCTTGGGAGAGTTGGCACCCAAATATAGACTAACTAGTATAGGTAGTGGGGGAAACGGAAGGGAATTTCTGAGCACCCAAAGATGGAAGTGTGAGAGTGGATTTATTAAGAAGGGCTTGGTCTGGGTCTTGTGGTTCCGTCCTGATGTCGATAGATGGCCTCTCTGAGCATACAGGGCTCTATGTACACGCTAGGAATTTGTGTGTCTGGGATGCTCATCCAAGCTGTAGACTTTTTACGTATTCAATTTGCTTTTAGAAAATAATGCGAACCGTAAGGACTCATCTGCTTCTCTTCCTGTTTCACTGTAGCCAACTCATCATCTCTGTCTCAAAGTTCCCAACAGTTCTCGCGCACTCCCCAACACGTCAGAGGCTATAAAAGGGGGTGGCATTGGAGAATGAGAGAGGGGAGGAGCTCCCAGGAAAATGGCTTTTAATCAAGAGAAGTAAATGAAAATGGTGGTAAATAAATGAAAGAGCAAGAAGTGTGTCATCTAGACAGAAAGCTATGATAAAGAGATGGAGATATTCTGAGGGTGTGGGGCATGGGGGGGGGGGGAAGGCCGGCTCTAAAGAGTCATTATAGATGATCTGGCTGTGTTCTAATTACCCATGTCAAGAAAAAAACATTTGCTGAGCATTTAACATTTATACTATAAAGGGGATCAAAACATGTAATTATTGGAAAACAAGACATAAAAGAAAGCTTTTTTATTTTATTGAAGGCTAGTTTTCTGTACTGTATTTAGTTGTAACTATGTGTTCATGGGTTGCTCTGTTCTTTTAATTACCAGGTTACAAACATCATAAAACAATAGGGAAGCCATCCATTCTTTGTTTGGTGTGAGATGAATGTCTAATGATATCAGCAAGCTTCTTAGTAACGAAATTTGCAAATGAAACCTTGATAAATATTGTTCACTGTTTGGGATCCCATGACTATATCCCTGTGGGCTCAGGTACATTAAACTTGGGTTAACATCATTTCAGGCAGGCCTAATGATTAAAGGCTGTTCATTTCTATTTTGCAGCATTAAATCTAAGCCTCTAGGAAATTCTAAGACAGATTAAATAATGGGAAAGGCACTGCCTGAAAGATGCACAATGGAACATGAGGCTTATTGATTATAAGGTGAAATGAATCTCACTCAGAGGCAGGAAGGAAAGTTACGTCTATGAAGAAAGCTTTTTTAATAAGGTGTTGTGATTTAAGAGAGAAGTTTAAATCAGGAGAATAAGAAAAACATAATTAAAATGAATTAATCATGGATCAACATCTTCCTGCAAATCCCTCTTATTTATGAGATTTAATAAATTTTTATTAGTAATGTTACTGTTAGTAATTTGATATACTTGCGTCACATCAATTTAGGAGCTTCCATTTGTTTTTTTTTCTTCTTCTAATTGTATGAGGACTAGATGAGCAGTGTGGTATAATACAAAACAAATTCTGAGACCATAAAGCACTTTCCACCCTTTTTACCCCTTCTCTTTCCCAAGATACAATGAAATTGTCTTGGTTGTGGGAGTTAGTACATGTGATAGCCAGTGCCAAGTCTGTTGATGGGAAAGCTAAGCTGTTGGTCACCTCAGTGGTCATCAAGAGGTTGGGCGTTACTCCAATTATATTATCTCTGGAGTAGAAAGATCTTGAAAACCAACCAACAAATAAATATGTAGTTTAGATTTTCATATTTTATACTTGTGCATTGAAGCACTCTACAGCAATGCAGCGTGTACTAACGTCACAGAGACAATGTTTGAGTGAAAGAGCCAGGTGAAAACATAGATTCTTCATGTATTAGTTGCTTTTCCATCACTGAAACACAATACCTCACTCACATCTTAACGAGAAATTTCTTCTGGCTTGATGGAAGGTTTAATCTATGGTCAACAGACTCTGAGGCAGAAACGGAATGGCACAAGGACATGGTGGAGGAAAACTGGTCACACTGTCGCAGCGAGGAGGCAGACAGAGAATGGAGTAATAGGGAGCAAGAATATGCTTTCTAGTTGTGCCCAATGATGTCGGCCTATAACCCCAGCACTCTGGAAGGCAAAAGCAGAAGGATCACAGATTCAAGCCCAGCCTAGGCAGCATAGCAACTTGAGAGACCCTGTCGAAATATCAAACTTTTTTTTTAATGGCGTAAAAATGTAACTCAGCACAAAGACCCTGAGCTTGATTCTAAGTACCACCAGCACCCACACCCACCCCACACACAAATAATATACCCTTCTAGGCCACACCCACAGTGATTCACCCCTTCCCACCAATGGATCAATCCACTGATGAATAGAGCACCCCATAATCCAATCTCCTTCCAAGAGCCCTGCCTCTGGATACATGTCACTTTTGGGGAACAGTTTTGTATCTAAACCATACACCCACATACTTTCATGTATGTGAAGATAAGAACAGGCGCTACTACTTTGTGATGATGGAAGTGACAATAATGATTACTTGCAGGAGCCAGTTGGGCACTGACTAGGAAGGGATATGATGAAAAGCTTTGGGTGCCGGTTATGTCCTATCTAGTAGCATGGGTGCTGTTTCCATGGTTATATACATGTGTAAAAACTCACTAAATTATACACTTAGGGTTATGTACTTCATTACGTGTGTGAGACTTCAAAACATTAAAAAATCTATTCATATCACATGTTTTGATGCAAAATGAATTCTTTAAAAATTAAGTATAGAATTGTCATGTGATCCAGCAATTCCATTTTTGGATGTTTACCCAAAATGTTTGAAGCCAGTTTGCTGAAGAGGTAGGCAGCAGCAACCCCATGGCCGCTCCTGCATTATACAAAGCAGCCAACTTAGGGAATCACTTTGGGTGTCCATCAAGAGATACACGGATAAGGAAAATGTGGATAACAGAATACTATGTCAGCCTTTGTAAAGAGAGAAATCTTGCCATTTCCAGCAACACTAATGGAGTGTTTGAGGTGACGGGTGTGTTAATTAGCTGGATTCAGTTATTTCACATTATATTTAAAACATCATACCATCCCTCTGTACTCCAAAATAAAAGTAATTGTTAATTGTGAACTTATAACTAAATAAAAATTTCTAGTCAGTATAGAATATAGAATAATTTACTTTTTAGTCGAGGAAGAATCTCTAATTCAAACCTATTATTTCATGTAATTATTAATGGTACAGATTATTTATTAATACAAAACACTTATGTGCCTTATCTAGAGTCATATATGTTTCCGCATTTATTTTCATAAAATCTTGCAGGATAAGCAATCTCATTCCCTCCCATTTTACAGATTTCTACCAAGAATGATTCCTCATTTAATATTCTGTTGCTGCTCTCTGTGGCTGTGCTGATTTAATCCCAGATCCATGTGATTCCATTTCCTTAGAGGAATTTATGAAATTGTGATTGCAGTAAAAAATCAAAGCAAAAATCAAGTCTGATAAATTATAAGCTTTTCGTGTTGTAGTTTCTATCCTTTCTAGACTACTCCTAATGCAGTTAACATAAGTACCAGAGCTGCAATATTGAACTTCTGCTTTTAATGGAGGAGTAGTCATGCAAGGAATCAAAAATTCATTGCGCAAACTCAATGCCGTTGTGGTTTCATTGTTTCAGTCTGATGACAGATCTGTCAATGGCATAATATAAAGAGTAATAATTTTAAAAAGGAACAAAACTAAAAATACTCATGAAAGATAAACAATTTGTAAATATTAAAGACCTGAAGTTCTTTATTTGGTCCTGGTCTCTTTTTACCTTTGCATGAGTTTCTCAGAAGCTCTAGTTTATTCCAAATATTTGTGTGTGAGAGATCTTCACTTTTGCAGTCAATTCTGTGTCTTTTGTCAAAATGCAGATTTCTGCTCATTTCTCCATGAGCTACATTACTCGGGCTGTCTAAGATGCTCGATGTTCTTAGATAATTCAATTATGTATGCTAACTTTGCTTTCAGAGACACTGTGTCCATCACTCTAGAATGGCAGAATGGTGGAACTGAATCCTTAGCTGTCACTCTTAGCACCTTTTTGTTTTTGAGAAAGCTGTAAATTGGTGTCCCTAGAAGCCACAGCACTTTGTTGATAGCTGTATTGCTCCAGAGCAATGAAGCGAAGTCTGACGTCATTCTGTGATGTTCATCTTTTTCCTGGATCTGTGATGACTCCCTACAACTCTTTGGTAAAATTTAGGGGTCAGTAATTAAATCTTATAGGTCATTCACAAATTTTCTGTTTTCCTTCTGCTCGCATTTTTCTTATTTTAACATCATGGCACAAGAGGTACTTCAAAATGTAATTAGGAGAGGATTGATTGAAATCATCTTTCTCCTTCTTGCTCCTGTATGTCTCACCAACGCCCTGTGACCCATATATCTCTGAAGTTTCCAAATCAGCAAGACAAAGTCTCGGTTCCTGGTAGAGCTTGTTCTTTGGAGGAGAAGGTTTAGAAGAGAGGGAGTCCAAACCCCCTAACTTAGAACTGACACTCTGCTACACTTGGGAGCATAAACATACACTATTTTTTTTAAGAAAAAGGTTTCAAGTCATTTTAATGAGAAAGCACCCAAGAGAATAATATCCCTACTGGAGTCATTATTTTGCATCCATCCCCAACTCCTTATCACGTGTTTGAAAATCAGAACCAAGGAAAGAGCCGAACCCAAGTCAGACTCCTGACATTTAAGTTCCCTGCGTTGTCAAGAAAGAAATAGGTTCTCTGGGGCAATGTCTTGGACAGAAGTTATTGCAGCCTACAGACATCTATGAAAAATGAGTCCCCAGAGTGATGTAGTGCCCTTTCACAGCTCATCGGCTGTCACTGATGACCAGAAGCATATTAGGAAAGGAACGTAGCAAGTTATCTCCATTGGCTCACGCTCGCTCAGACTGGGCTCTCAGAGCTGCTCGCTCAAAGAATCACAGCATTTGAAAGCATAAGAGCGATTGATAACTGGGCCTCATTTTAGAAGTTAGACAACTGAGGTCCATCGAGGGGAGGAGCTCACCGGAAAGCCACCTTCTCTGATTTCTGTACAAGTACTTTGTCTTCACTGGTGTCTCCTTCTGTATCCGGATCCACCTCGGTGAGGGCCTCAGGCTGAGGAGCGTTTGTGAGAGCGGGAGCTCGGGGGCTTTTGAACTATGGAACGGCAAAAAATGGAAATTCTTATCATACCAGCATTGCCTCGAGGCTTGACGACTCCTGTAGTGCATTTTGTACCATTACCCCAGCTGCATGGAAATGCACGTTTTTGTCCCAAGTCAGGTCCTGGCAAATGCCAGGCCAATCCTGTCTGGTAAAGCTTTCTGCAACCAAAAGAAATCATTACTAACAGATGCATGTGGCTATTGAGTGTTTGAAACTAATAGAACTATGCAACTAAGCAACTGAAGTTTAATTTTAATTAATTGAAATTTAAAGAGCCACATGGGAGGACTAACTGTCATCATGGACAGATCACCTCTTTTGAAAGGAACAAAAACAGTGTTTTCCTTATAGGACTGGTTTTTCCTCTATTTTCTAAATACATATGTATGTATATATATGTAATGCTTATGTATATGTATATATAGTGTTTATGTATAATGTTTACATATGTACATACATGCATACATACATAATGTTTGCATTGAACTTGAGTATTTTGTGCACGTAGATATCCTGGCAAATTTTCAAATCCTTCCCCTCTCCCTTTCCAACCTTCCCACATCCACCCCCTCCCACTTGTTCCCATTATTCTTCCATTTTGTTTTGTGAAATGACTGTGATCTGAGTTTCTCATATTAGAAAAACCATTCGATATTTAACCTTCTGTGTCTGACTCACTTCACTACCTGATCTTTGAGAAAGGAACCAAAAGCTCATGCTGAATAAAGGACAGCTTCTTCAACAAAGGGTGCTGAGAAAATTGGACATCCACGTGCAGAAGAATGACTCTAGACACACACCTGTCACCATGCACCAGAGTCAAATCAAAGACCTAAATATTAAAACTGAAGCATTGAACCTTCTGGAAGACCAGTTAGGCAAAAATCTAAAAGATATAGGTGTAACCAAAGACTTTCTTAATAAGACACAAACAACAAAAGAAATATGCCCCAGAATTAACAAAAGGAATTATCTCAAATTCTTTCTTTCTTGTATCTGTGCATTTCACGTATTAAGTGTCTGCTTTTTTATTTTCTGCTTCCTATGTCTTAGAGCCAAGATCTTTTCTTTTAATGTACATCGGGTCTAGATACATTAAAAGATAATCATTTTTAGTTCCATCTCAGTGTATACTCACTTCATTTAAAAAAAAAAGAAATTTAAAAGTTCATGGGTAAGATGTGAGCAAATTACATCAATGGAGATCAGAGAACTGCAAATCCTATTTGGAAGCTTTGGAACACATCTTCAATGTGTTTTTCTCTCTCCCTTTTTCTCCCTCTCTGTCTCTCTGTCTCTCTGTCTGTCTATATCTATCTATCTATCTATCTATCTATCTATCTATCTATCTGTCTGTCTGTCTGTCTGTCTATCTGTCTGTCTCTCTCTCTCTCTCTTATTCCTTGATTTATCCAGTGATCCAGTTCTTAAAGAGAAACAAACACTAACTGGTAGAATTGCCAAATTTAGCAAATAAAAAAATACAGGTGACTTGTATGTTTATCTAGAATTCAAATCTAATGTGGTGGTCTCTATTATATGTGGAAACTTACTAATCTGTGCATTTCAAACATCTATTCTACTTTATTATCTGTTTCTAGAAGAAAGCAAAGCCGGGCCTGCTAGTGCAGGCCTGTAATCTTAGCACTCTGGGAGACTTAGGCAGGAAGATTACAAGTTTGAGCCTAGCCTGTGCAATTTAACAAAATTGTAAGACCTTATCTGGAAGTAAAAATAAAAAAAAAAATGTGCTGTGGCTTTAGCTCAGTGTGAAGGCCCTAGATTCAGACCTCTTAACGCAAAAAAAAAAAAGGCAGAAAACTCTCTCAAACATATTTTCATCATCTTTGCTTCTCATTCATATTTCCTTGTTGGGATTTTCTTGACCCCAGTGGCGATTTTTTTAAGAGAAGACACATTATTAATCTACATTAAGATATGCTTGGCCTATCCTGCCCTATGGGCTGGAAAACAATTAAGTAGGTATTGAACTGAAGTGTAAAGAATTATGAATTTCTAAGAAGTCATTATATGAAACTAAAGTTCATTCTAAACTGGCTGTATGTACGGAGGCCCTATTTGATTTTTTTCCTAACACATGAGTGTTTTTTGTTATTATTTCTGTTTTTAGAAAAATGTATCTGGCTTTTCAGAAAAATGACAGCAGACATTGCCTTTTGATTAATGTCTGTCTCCAGAAAGACTGGGAATTTGCACATAATTTTTTTCAAGTAATCCGTTTGTCAAGACAACATTTCACCCCTGAGGGAGTTCGAGGTAATAAAATATTTCTCTACAAGTCTACGCGATACATTTTTTAAAATCAGAGCTTTTAAAGAAAAATTTTGATACTTGACTACATATGAAAGATTGGGCTTGTGTTAGAGTTCTCACCGCACAAACATACACATGCATGTGAAAACATTAGGAAGTGGTGGATGTGTTTATCATCTTGATGGTGGTAATAGCATTGTGTGTAGATATGTGTTAAATTCATCAAATTATGTCCGTTAAACACATATAATTTGTACTTGAATAATACTGTTTTTTAAGACGATAGGAACTTGTAGTCATCTACAAAACTTGCAGTGAAGTTACTGTTTTGTGTGATAATGAGAATAGGAAGTAGTGTGAAGTCAACGCAGGAATGTCAGGACTTACTTAGTTTCCATCACTGACTGATGGCTGTCACAATAAAAAGTGACAACCTCTTGCAGAAGAGACTCCCAGTGGAATCCTAGGGTTTAAAGGCGACAAGAGATGATCTGTCTCGGTGCTGAAACTCTCCGTGGTGAAATAGTGGTGCCTAAGCAAATACATATTTCGCATAATGAGACAGAAAGAATGCCAAATGACATTTGTTTTGACTTCACCCTCTAGCCCTTTTTCTCTCTTCTGTGAACTTTTACCTTCTTGTTTAGATATTTGTTTACTGACATTTCAAATCAAAACTATGAAAAATTGCATTTTGGAACAACCACTGCCTGTTAGTCCTTTCTTTCATGTGCTTGTCTGTTTGCATTTTCCCTCCTTCGGTCCCCTCCCCCTCCCTTCCGCCTTCCCTCTCTTCCTGCTTCCTTGAGGGAGGGGTGGTTTAGCAGCTACATCTTCATTTGTTTTCTGAATTCAATTTAACACAAGACTGCCTGGAAGGTTGCAGTGCCCTCGGTATTTCCATCCCCATGTTTGGACTTGATTGTATTTTACCAAAGAAACATTGCGATCTGTGGCAGAGCTACAGCGTGGGGTGCTTTTTTTGTTTGTTTTTTATAAAGACTGGGGCGTAGGCAGAACAGCCGCACACGTATATGGGCTTTTGCACGTGGATCACGAGTGCTGAGGCAAAGATGACCAGGGTTTTCAAGCAGGTCTTGTGCTTCCACTGTACCGCTGGTTGCCGTTTCCAGGGTTCAGAGAAGCCTGGTTCCAGCTTGACACATGTGAAACATGAAATCCCCTACATATCTGGCTGTGTTGACAAATTTAACTAACAGACATCTGTTGGTGTAGGTGTTGGGCGCTGACCAATACCAATTATAGCCTCCAACTGCTTGCATGAGGCATAATGGAGAATTAGTTTAGCTCTGTCGACAAGCATATCAGCAGGTTAATTAGTCCTAGGAGGCTTTCCCCAAAACGGAGAGGTCCCGAACAAGAGGGTAGGTAGGCCTCCAACAAAGCCTTCTGACAGGATTGACCTGAATGAGAGAACAAAAAGAAGTTTCTAGGAAAACTGCTAAGGCGACCCTGTACATGGCTTTTATTGTTGTTTTTATGACTTTTTTTTTGCACTGCAAAAATTACAGCCTAAACTATTATACCTAGCAAAGATTTCACACATTAATAGGAAGATTTATTTCTAATTATTCATCTGATAAGAGATGAATTTGCTATTTTTGTAATGATTCCATGGATATCATTAATGAAGTTATATTAATAATACTTGGAAAATATCAGTTTTTTATCTATTCACACTTTTTGACATAATGTTGCTTGAAAATTTGAATTCTAGAGGCCTTTCTTTGCCTTGGCTATAATGATGGCTGTAAATTATCTAAATGTCTGTATACAACCTAATATTGGCTTACACATGGAGCAGTAGTGACTGATTTTGTAAGAGTACAAAATTTGAGAGGTTAGACCAAAATGGGTGATTTGAGATCTTTCTAAAGTTAAGCAACATTTTTACCTTTGTATTTTTCACATAGGTGATAATAGATATGTATTAGAAAAACGTTCCGTATATTTGTAGTATAATTTCCTGTTTAAACAATCAAATTGATTTATAACTTTTGGGATAAATTAATAGGATATCATTGAAGGTACTATCAGCAGTTATGACAGATATACTCCAAACTCTACGTAACTTAAAATATTAAACATTTGGATCTGACAAACACAAGAATCCCACCAGTGGTGGGGTCAGGACTGCTAAGTCTTTACTTGATTTGGTCGTTCAAGCGCTAAAACTGACAGAGCCTTTGCTATCTTCAAAACATAGAGTTTTCCAAGTTGCACTGGGCGTTTACCTGTGGCTAGCAGATGAAGACAGAGAAAACATGGGAGATTTGTGGGTCAAGCCCCAAAGTAGTACACAGGATTTTGTCCGCATTCTGTTGCCCAGAATTTTGTCACATGTCTTCCCCAGAACCAAGGAAGACTGGGAAATGTAGTTCCTGACAGGGCAATTTTGTCTACCCATAACTGTACATTATGTAAAGGAGCATGAATTTTTGATAATCATTTTCTGTTTATGCTAGCAGGGGTTGTCTGTGTCATTCTGTCTGGCTAATGACTTGTCAGTGACCTATGAATTCTTGTTCAGAGCAGGGAATGTACTATTTACAAGTCTTCTCAGGGATTTGCTCTAAGATTGCTGTTGACAGGTCACATACCTAGTTGATGAATGGAGGAAACTAGATAGTGATACATGTTTGTTAATTGGCCACAAAACTATCTTGTGTTCATTAAGGAAATACTAAAAACACATATCCCACTGCCCAAGCATCCTTAGTATTTTGGTACATTTCTTGCCTGTCTTTTCTTAATGTTTAGAAAAAAACTTAAGCATTCTCAAAATAGAAATACATTTTTTTTCTGCTTTTAAACTGTGTATTTGAATATGGGTGTTTGAGCATCACTGTATTCTTCTTAAAAGCTCATTTCGTAATGATTGTCTCTCATTCCATTAATGGGTATTTCATATTTTGTTTACTCATTAACTTATAACTTAATATTTCTCTCAAATTTTGCTCTTATATAAAATACTTGAATGAGATATATTTGGGTGCACAAATTAATGTTTTGGAAAGTGAGAAGTAATTTCCACACCTTGGCACAGGACCAAAAATATTTAAACAAATTTAGGACAGAATTATACACATATACATGCGTATATAGTCACTTACATATAGTGTGTGTGTGTGTGTGTGTGTGTGTATTGAAGTTACTTTGCAAAGGATTTCTATGCTTTTACTCCATTGATCAATTTGTAAGATAATTTTATTACCCCTTTGCCAGCACTGAATTGTTTCTAATCTTGTTGATTTAAAAGAAAAATTGGTTATCTCATGATAATACGTATTTCTTTTACTACCAGCATGGTCCTTACATTTGACCCTTTATTTCCCATTTATTTTCTTCCTCAGTCATCGCCAGTGAGAGTTGTGATGATTCCTAAACTGACCAAGAGTTCTTTCCCAGAGACTGAGAAGCCTAGCACACTGCTGGCTCTTGGGAGGTCACAAATCCACATGTATTCAAAAGCTTGAGTATGGCATTACTACTGAGCACTCTCCTGCTGCTCTCTCTCTCATGCGCTCTCTCTCTCTCTGTCTCTCTCTCTCCCCCTCCCTCCCTCCCTCTCTTTCTCTCCCCCTCCCTCCCTCCCTCTCTCTCTCTCTCTCTTCCTCCCTCCCTCCCTCTCTCTCCTTCCCTCCTTGGTTTCGAGAGATGAATTAAATGAATTGCAGGATCTTGAGGATGTTCTAGGAGGACCAGAGATGCACAAAAGCTTCCCAAACATGTAACACCAAGAGTGAAGGATGAGCCCTGTTTATGAGACCTTTTGTATTTGAACAACAACAAAAAATAGTTTATAAACAGACTTCTGTTCCTCACAACTAGCCTTCTGTGGACCATGTTTTGGGAAATGTACCACACATAACAACAATCGACTGAAGCTTTAGTGATGTCCAAGCAATGTGAGCAAAGGAAGAAAGTAAGCTACGGAGCTCAAGTGATGGGCGTGTTAAATTTCAAGCCACAGTAAAAGAGTAGATTTCAATTTTCTAAACCACACAATTTTGTAAAATGAGTGCAGAGTCATGTATGTATTATAGCAAGGAAAAAAATAGACAAGCCTTACCTTGGTATGTTGGATGATTTTATTAGTTT